>BPLQ01011836.1:0-364675 GCA_021605075.1 Caerostris darwini
TAAAAATTGTTTTGGTGATAAAGTTGTTGTGAGTTTCTGTTATAAGTTCAAAGGTTGGATGGATATTAAATTTTAATTACTTGGTGGATAATTAAAACATTTTGAATTAAAAAGAAAATCAAAACTTTTATTAAATTTTAAAGTGGTAAAGTGAAAATTATATGTTATGAATCTCCAAATGGTTTTTGTGAATGAATAACTTATAAACAAGTAATATATAAAAAAAAATTAAGTCAATTCCTACTTTTTTTCATTATATTGCAGACAGTTCTTTATAACAATTTTTATTCTTTTTTTAAGTTTATCTGGCGCCATCTATTGGTACATATGTGCAACTTAAATCTGAAAAAAAACTAAAATTAATTAATTACTGAATTAATATTTGAGTGTCATCCTGCAAGTTAAAAAAAAAAAATGTGTTTTTACTTGAGTGGATGTTTTAAAAGTATTTTATTAACGACTGAAAATTTGAACAAGATATATATATAGGGAGAGTGTGAGCTAATAGAAGGAATTGAAAAAGATCCCAAAATAACTGACTAACTTATTTGCGTTTTCCCTTTCACAAACATCAACCTTCTCAGCACGTGTGTGTATAGCATTGAATAACATATAAAAAAAGTATGTCTTTTAACAAGTATGTTTAACTATGAAAATGTTTTAATGACAAGAATTTTCCTTTAAATCAAATGTTTGCTAGTTTATATTTTAAACAAATAAATAAAAATTATTCTTGAAACGCAAGTTTGGCTAATTCCTTTCTGTGTCATTATCGCACAATCATAATTTTGAAAAATGTTAACATATGCTCCACCTTCTCACCATCTATTGATTGCAAATTTTCTCTCTGCCAAACTAAATCATCAATTAAAAAAATATCAACAACTAAAGTTTACTTTCTTTTTCCCTTTCACCAACATGAACCGTCTCAGCACATGTGCGTGTCTAGCGTTTCAATCCACCGCACGTTAACACCCTAAATATTACCTGAGGCTCCAGAAGCTTGAAACAGCAGGGGAATATACTATAAAAAGAAGGACAGCGAGCCTCTTCACCTCCGATGCAGTTTACTAAATAAGCCGGGCTATTCTTGACTGCAGCAGATTTTCAATTTGCATTAGACAATCGTTACCGACTGCATTATATATTTATGCAAGATCCGTCCCGCAAGCCCATCGCTCTCTCTCCGGGCAGGCAAACAGGCTACTCATCCGTTTTCTTTCTTTCTTTTTTCTTTTCATTCTTTCTTTTTCTTCTTTTTCGTTGCCGTTATCTTATCGTCAGTAGCGGCTAGCAGTATTTGATGGCGGGGGCTACCAGAATATTTCTGCCCACGTATTCTATGATTTCCTCGTTAAGACGCAATCCTGTGCCTGTGAAAGGCCGGGGTAGAAAGAAAGGGTGTTGTTGTTGGGATGAAAGAAGGGATTGGAGTCAAATTGCAAAAGGGGCTTTGAGACATGAGATTATGATGGAATTATTGCTTCGGCAATCTCTAATAAATGGAATAAAAGATTTAATTTGCCATTCCCTAGTTTCCTGATTTATCTTTTATATCACTGATGTCCGTTATAAATGGTAGAAATATATTTTGTGGTTATAACTGTTCCTAGTTAGATTGCACTAAAGAAATTAGATTAGAGTAAAATTGAAAACAAAGAAATTTATTCCATATAATAAATGACTTGATTTAGATTCCTAATTTTTTAAAAGAATTAGGCCTTTGATTTATAGTGGATGTATCTATATTAATTTTTTTACACAAAATTTGCATTTACAATTTGTAGAAGATATACAAAAAACAAAAAACACAGATAAACAAATTAAATGTTGTTAGCTGTTGTTGCTAAAACAATTAAAAATTTTCGTGCGACTATGATAGAATTATTGTTGAAGCATTCTCTAAAAAAAGTAAAATATTTAATTTGCCATTCCATATTTTCCTAACTTATCCTTTATATCACTGTTATTCGTTATAAATAGCAGAAATATATTTTGCGATTATAACAGTTACTAGTTAGATTGCACAGTTGCTAGTTAGTTAGATTTTTTTTCGTGGACTATTTCTAAGGAAAAGCTCGTTAAGATACCTGTGAGTCGCTGCTTTTCTGATCAAGTGAGATTTCTTGAAACTATTAATGATTTACGAGAATATCGTTAAGAATACTTGTAAAATTTGAGGATGTAGGGCAAAAAAAAATCACTGGAGCATTGATGTAAATTAATTTATTAATAGCCATGGTAATAATAATCTTCTGCTCTGAAAAAGTGATACATAAAAGTTGTTTTGAAATTTATTATAAGTTCAAAGGTTGCTTGGATATTAAAATTAATTACTTGGTTTATAATTAAAATCTCTTGAACTAAAGAAAATCAAAACTTTTATTAAATTTTTAAAGTGGTAAAGTAAAAATTATATGTTAAGAATATCCAAATGGTTTTTGTGAATGAAAAACTAAGTAAATATACACATAATATAAAATAAAGTAAATATAAACATAACATAAAATAAAGTAAATACAGACATAATACAAAATAAAGTAAATATACACATAAATAAATATACAAATAATATAAAATAAAGAAATCTTTTAATGTGATAGTTGTTTTTACTGCAGAGCGTTTAAATTGCGTCGAGTCTTTTTTCGTCGGGTGTTTCATTTCGAAATGTGAGAATTCTTGTCATAGATTTATTTCTTAAATCTTCATAATGAAATAAGACTAATCAACCGATCGTTTTACGAAACTAACATCTTAACCGTGTTATTAAGTCCGCTTAATGAGTTAATAAAAATACAATTTACTTAATTGTTAATTTAATATGTATAATTAGCTGATCAAATATAAAATAAAATTAGCTAATAAGTTTTTATTTGGAGCGAATGCCCAACTAAATATACAAAAGGAATTATGTAATCAGTGCAATTAATATTAAACATGTGCATATTTAATGGACTATTAATTTCTATAATTAAAAGTAATTATCCTGTGAAATACTTTTGGTCACAGGAAAATAAGTATTAGCTATACTTTATTAAACACTAAATTATGAGGGTAAAAAAACTACTTATACGCTAAACAAATTAACAACACACTTAGGGCAAGCATAACATATGTATTTCTATCAATAAAACTGTCATATTTAAAAAATGAGTGTCGAAAGTTGAATCCATTGAACACTTTGAACATTAAGATAGTGACTTTTTGAAAGAAGCTCCTAGCAGATAGCGGCTGACGCCCATAAAATATTGATCAATCATACAAATCCATGGAACCTATTCATAAATATCAATATGTTTAATGGTAGGGATTAGCCATCCTTTTGTGATAAAGGCCGATACCTGGTAATCACTACAAGTGGGAACTTGTAAGGGGGGAACGGGTTTAACGGCTGCGTGAACAAATACTTAAGATGCATATTTTATGAGGCAATAAAGTTTTATTTTATTAATCTTTAATTTCTCGTAACTGCAGCAGTCGTGGCGGAATATCTCAAGTGTAAACTCGAGCCAGTGAATTTTCAATAGCCCAGTCTAATAGCATGAGGGGGACAAAATTATCTGTTATACTGGTGAAGTGGTTATTTTTATTCGTGGACTGTTTGTAAGGAAAAGCTCGTTAAGATACCTGTGAGTCGCTGCTTTTCTGATCAAGTGAGATTTCTTGAAACTATTAATGATTTACGAGAATATCGTTAAGAATACTCGTAAAATTTGAGGATGTATGTAAAAAAATTCACTGGAGCATTGTTGTAAATTAATTTACTAATAGTCGTGGTAATAATATTCTTCTGTTCTGAAGAAGTGATACATAAAAATGGTTTTGGTGAAAAAAGTTGTTTTGAGTTCTATTATAAGTTCAAAGGTTGGATGGTTATTAAATTTTAATTACTTGGTGGATAATTAAAATCTTTTGAATTAAAGAAAACTAAAACTTTTATTACATTTTAAAGTAGTAAAGTAAAAATTATATGTTATGAATCTCCAAATGGTTTTTGTGAATGAATAACTTATAAAAAAATTATGTCTTTTAACTAGTATAATTAAGTATGAAAATGCTTTAATGAAAAGCATTTTCCGCTAGAGCAAATGTTTGCTAGTTTATATTTTAATTAAATATAATTGCTTGAAACACAATTTTACTTAATTCATTACTATGTCATTATTATACAGTCATGAATTTGAAAAATTTTATTATATTCTCCACCTTCTCAGAATCTATTGATTGCAAAGAGGGAGGAGCAGTTCTCTGCATAATTTCCATAAATCAGTCATTAAAAAAGATATTAATAACTGAAGTTTATTTTCTTTATCCCATTCACCAACATAAACTGTCTCAGCACATGAGCGTGTCTAGCGTTGATAACATAAAAAAAGTTATGTTTTTAACTACTATAATTGACTATGAAAATTATTCTCCATTAAAGCAACTGTTTGTTAGTTTAAAGGAAATATTAGTTAGTTTAAAGCAAATATTTGTTAGTTTAAAGCAAATATTTGTTAGTTTAAAGCAAATATTTGTTAGTTTAAAGCAAATATTTGTTAGTTTAAAGCAAATATTTGTTAGTTTTAATCAAATATTTTTTTAGTTTATATTTTAAATAAATATAATTGCTTGAAACGCAAGTTTACCTAATTCTTTTCTGCGTCATTATTCTGCAATCATGATGTAGAAAATTTTAACATCTGATCCAGCTTCTCACCATCTATTGATTACAAATGTTACATTGATTGCAAATATAAGTTGAAAAGCATACTCCATTAAAGCAAATATTTGCTAGTTTATATTTTAAACAAATATAATTGCTTTAAGCGCAAGTTTTCCTAAATCCTTTCTGTTTCATTATTGTGCAATCATGATTTTGAAAAAAAAATAGCATCTGGTCCACCTTCTCACCATCTATTGATTACAAGGTATGTGTTGTCTGCCAAATTTCCAAAAGTCACCAATTAAAAAATATATCAATAACTGATGTTTATTTTCTTTTTTCACCATTCACAAACTTCAGCCGTCTCTGTACACGTGCGTGCCTAGCGTTTCAATCCACCGCACGTTAACACCTAAATATTACCTGAGGCTTCACGGGGGAATATAGTATAAAAGAAGAACAGCGAGCCTCTTCACCTCCGATGCAGTTTACTAAATAAGCCGGGCTATTCTTGACTGCGGCAGATTTTCAATTTGCATTAGACAATCATTACCAACTGCATTACATATTTATGCAAGATCCGTCCCACAAGCCCATCGCTCTCTCTCCGGGCAGGCAAACAGGCTACTCATCCGTTTTTGTTTTCTTTTTATTGTTTGTTTTTCTTCTTTTTCGTTGCAGTTATCTTATCGTCAGTAGCGGCTAGCAGTATTTGATGGCGGGGCTACCAGAATATTTCTGCCCACGTATTCTATGATTTCCTCGTTAAGACGCAATCCTGTGCCTGTGAAAGGACGGGGTAGAAAGAAAGGGTGTTGTTGTTGGGATGAAAGCGGGGATTGGAGTCAAATTGCAAAAGGGGCTTTGAGAAAAGCGACTGTGATGGAATTATTGCTTGAACAATCTCTAATAAATGGAATAAAAGATTTAATTTGCCATTCCTTAGTTTCCTAACTTATCCTTTATATCGATGTTATTCGTTGTAAATAGTAGAAATACATTTTGTGCTTATATCAATTCCTAGTTAGATTGCACCAAATAAATTAGATTAGAGTTAGATTGCAAACAAATAAAAAATAAATGGTAGAAATACATTTTGTGGTTATAACTGTTTCTAGTTAGATTGCACCAAATACATTAGATTAGAGTTAAATTGGAAACAAAGAATAATATGTGATATAATAAATGACTTCATCTAAACTCACATTTATTTGTAGGAATTAGTCTTTTGATTTATATTTTTTACTATATCCTATAGTAAATTTTGAATTTTTATAATTTGTAAAAGAACAGGTAAAAAATAAAATGTTGTTTATTTATTTACAGTTAACAATTTTCATGTAACTGTGATGAAATTATTGCTCAAGAAATCTCTAATAAATAGATGAAAAGAGTTAATTTGTCATTTCTTAGTTACCTAACTTATCCTTTATATCACCGTTATTCGTTATAAATGGTAGAAATATATTTTGTGGTTATAACTGGTTCCTAGTTAGATTGCGTCTGTTTGGAAAGAAAGAAACATGTACAATATAATATTTATTTCACCACTGAAGTTCAAACACATTTTTGGAACTTGTAGTGGATGACACTTAGTGTTTATACACTGTTTTCAAATATTAATTCATTAACTAAATTTAATTAATTAATTTCTGTTTCTTTTACATTTAATTTGCATATATATAATAATAGATGGCGTCAGGTGTAAGAAGAAAATTTCAACATTGTTTGTAAAGGACTTTTCTGAAATATAGTGAAAAAAAGTAGGAATTGACTTTAATTTTTTTTTAATATTACTTGTTAAATTATGAGTTTTAATTCATTTTCATTTAAATGAGAAAAGTAAAATTTAGAAATGATTTCAACAATTTAATAATTTTTGTAATATTAAAATGAAACCTAAGTACCAAATGCAATTCACTTTAAAAAAATATAATCGAAAAATTTAAATATCTTTTTATTATATTTTTAGTTTATAAATACAAAATTGCATATAAAATAATGTGTATATATGCATGACTAACATAATATTTTTGAAACTATTTCAATAAAAATTGTATGCAGTTATTGTTGAATAATAAATGAAATTCAAAAATTTTTTTTTAATGGTTTCATATCGGAAATATTATAAGATATTATTTCTTCTTTAATTTTTTATTGGTCTCTCTTTGATTTTAATGCGTACAAATCATTGAAATAAATTTCTTTAACAATTTTTTTTTATTTATATTTCTTTAAAAAGTGTTTCTGGTCTCTGAAATAAAATGTTTATGATATAAAAAGCATTACATTTTCCCATATTAAATTTTGTTCCTATAAATATATCAATAGATTAACATGAAAATGAAACCAGACGTTTGAATTTCTTTAACACTTATAAATATTGATATAAATGTATTTATTTTGCTTGGATAAATATAAATTTGATAAATTTGACACTCAGCGTCATCGTCGTGGTAATAATATTATTCTGTTCTGAAGAAGTGATACATAAAAATTGTTTTGGGGATAAAAGTGGTTGTGAGTTCTGTTATAAGTTCAAAGGTTGGATGGATATTAAATTTGAATTACTTGGTGGATAATTAAAATCTTTTGAATTAAAGAAAATCAAAACTTTTATTAAATTTTAAAGTGGTAAAGTGAAAATTATATGTTATGAATCTCCAAATGGTTTTTTGTGAATGAATAACTTATAAACAAGTAATATATAAAAAAAAATTAAGTCAATTCCTACTTTTTTTTTCATTATATTGCAGACAGTTCTTTATAAACAATTTTCATTCTTTTTTTTAAGTTTATCTGGCGCCATCTATTGGTAGATATGTGCAACTTAAATCTGAAAAAAAAACTAAAATTAATTAATTACTGAATTAATATTTGAGTGTCATCCCCTGCAAGTTAAAAAAAATGTGTTTTTACTTGAGTGGATGTTTTAAAAGTATTTTATTAACGACTGAAAATTTGAACAAGATATATATATAGGGAGAGTGTGAGCTAATAGAAGGAATTGAAAAAAGATCCCAAAATAACTGACTAACTTATTTGCGTTTTCCCTTTCACAAACATCAACCTTCTCAGCACACGTGCGTGTATAGCATTGAATAACATATAAAAAAAATATGTCTTTTAACTAGTATATTTAACTATGAAAATGTTTTAATGACAAGAATTTTCCTTTAAATTAAATGTTTGCTAGTTTAAATTTTAAATAAATAAATAAAAATTATTCTTAAAACGCAAGTTTGGCTAATTCCTTTCTGTGTCATTATCGCACAATCATAATTTTGAAAAATGTTAACATATGCTCCACCTTCTCACCATCTATTGATTGCAAATTTTCTCTCTGCCAAACTAAATCATCAATTAAAAAATATATCAACTAAAGTTTACTTTCTTTTTTCCCTGTTATCAACATGAACCGTCTCAGCACACGTGCGTTTCTAGCATTTCAATCCACCGCACGTTAACACCCTAAATACTAGAGAGTTTTTGCATAACGTTAGTTACCGTAGGACGTCCGTTAGCTTTTTCTCACTATCGCGCATGCTCATAGGAAACTGAGCATGCGCGGGAAAATACTATGCAAAAACTCTCTAAAAAGCTCCAAAAGCATGAAGCAGCAGGGGAATATACTATAAAAAGAAGAGCAGCGAGCCGCTTCACCTCCGATGCAGTTTACTAAATAAGCCGGGCTATTCTTGACTGCAGCAGATTTTCAATTTGCATTAGAAAATCATTACCGACTGCATTACATATTTATGTAAGATCTGTCCCGCAAGCCCATCGCTCTCTCTCCGGCCAGGCAAACAGGCTAGTCATCCGTTTTCTTTTCTTTTCATTCTTTGTTTTTCTTCTTTTTCAATGCCGTTATCTTATCGTCAGTAGCGGCTAGCAGTATTTGATGGTGGGGCTACCAGAATATTTCTGCCCACGTATTCTATGATTTCCTCGTTAAGACGCAATCCTGTGCCTGTGAAAGGACGGGGTAGAAAGAAAGGGTGTTGTTGTTGGGATGAAAGCGGGGATTGGAGTCAAATTGCAAAAGGGGGCTTTGAGAAAAGCGACTGTGATGGAATTATTGCTTCGGTATTCTCTAATAAAAGGAATAAAAGATTTAATCTGCCATTCCTTAGTTTCTTGATTTATCTTTTATATCACTGATTTCCGTTATAAATGGTAGAAATACATTTTGTGTTTGTAACTGTTCCTAGTTAGATTGCACTAAAGAAATTAGATTAGAGTAAAATTGGAAACAAAGAAATTTATTCGATATAATAAATGACTTGATTTAGATTCCTAATTTTTTATAAGAATTAGGCCTTTGATTTATAGTGGATGTATCTATAGTAATTTTTTTACACAAAATTTACATTTACCATTTGTAGGAGATAAACAAATAACAAAAAACAAAAAACACAGATAAACAAATTAAATGTTTTTAACTGTTGTTGCTAAAACAGTTAAAAATTTTCATGCGACTATGATAGAATTATTGCTCAAGCATTCTCAAAAAAAAAAGAATAAAATATTTAATTTGCCATTCCATATTTTCCTAACTTATCCTTTATATCACTGTTATTCGTTATAAATGGTAGAAATATATTTTGTGATTATAACAGTTGCTATTTAGATTGCACAGTTACTTTTAGTTAGATTTTTATTCGTGGACTATTTCTAAGGAAAAGCTCGTTAAGATACCTGTGAATCGCTGCTTTTCTGATCAAGTGATATTTCTTGAAACTATTAATGATTTACGAGAATATCGTTAAGAATACTTGTAAAATTTGAGGATGTAGGGCAAAAAAAAATCACTGGAGCATTGATGTAAATTAAATTATTAATAGCCATGGTAATAATATTCTTCTGCTCTGAAAAAGTGATACATAAAAGTTGTTTTGAAATTTATTATAAGTTCAAAGGTTGCTTGGATATTAAAATTAATTACTTGGTTTATAATTAAAATCTTTTGAACTAAAGAAAATCAAAACTTTTAATAAATTTTAAAGTGGTAAAGTAAAAATTATATGTTATGAATCTCCAAATGGTTTTTTTGAATGAATAACTACGTAAATATACACAGAATATAAAATAAAGTAAATATAAACATAATATAAAATAAAGTAAATACAGACATAATACAAAATAAAGTAAATATACACATAAATAAATATACAAATAATATAAAATAAAGAAATCTTTTAATGTGATAGTTGTTTTTACTGCAGAGCGTTTAAACTGCGTCGAGTCTTTTTTCGTCGGGTGTTTCATTTCGAAATGTGAGAATTCTTGTCATAGATTTATTTCTTAAATCTTCATAATGAAATAAGACTAATCAACCGATCGTTTTACGAAATTAACATCTTAACCGTGTTATTAAGTCCGCTTAATGAGTTAATAAAAATACAATTTACTTAATTGTTAATTTAATATGTATAATTAGCTGATTAAATATAAAATAAAATTAGCTAATAAGTTTTTATTTGGAGCGAATGCCCAACTAAATATACAAAAGGAATTATGTAATCAGTGCAATTAATATTAAACATGTGCATATTTAATGGACTATTAATTTCTATAAGTAAAAGTAATTATCCTGTGAAATACTTTTGGTCACAGGAAAATAAGTATTAGCTATACTTTATAAAACACTAAATTATGAGGGTAAACAAACTACTTATACGATAAACAAATTAACAACACACTTAGGGCAAGCATAACATATGTATTTCTACCAATAAAACTGTCATATTTAAAAAATGAGTGTCGAAAGTTGAATCCATTGAACACTTTGAACATTAAGATAGTGACTTTTTGAAAGAAGCTCCTAGCAGATAGCGGCTGACGCCCATAAAATATTGATCAATCATACAACTCCATGGAACCTATTCATAAATATCAATATGTTTAATGGTAGGGATTAGCCATCCTTTTGTGATAAAGGCCGATACCTGGTAATCACTACAAGTGGGAACTTGTAAGGGGGGAACGGGTTTAACGGCTGTGTGAACAAATACTTAAGATGCATATTTTATGAGGCAATAAAGTTTTATTTTATTCATCTTTAATTTCTCGTAACTGCAGCAGTCGTGGCGGAATATCTCAAGTGTAAACTCGAGCCAGTGAATTTTCAATAGCCCAGTCTAATAGCATGAGGGGGACAAAATTATCTGTTATACTGGTGAAGTGGTTATTTTTATTCGTGGACTGTTTGTAAGGAAAAGCTCGTTAAGATACCTGTGAGTCGTTGCTTTTCTGATCAAGTGAGATTTCTTGAAACTATTAATGATTTACGAGAATATCGTTAAGAATACTCGTAAAATTTGAGGATGTATGTAAAAAAAATTCACTGGAGCATTGATGTAAATTAATTTACTAATAGTCGTGGTTATAATATTCTTCTGTTCTGAAGAAGTGATACATAAAAATGGTTTTGGTAAAAAAAGTTGTTTTGAGTTCTATTATAAGTTCAAAGGTTGGATGGTTATTAAATTTTAATTACTTGGTGGATAATTAAAATCTTTTGAATTAAAGAAAACTAAAACTTTTATTACATTTTAAAGTAGTAAAGTAAAAATTATATGTTATGAATCTCCAAATGGTTTTTGTGAATGAATAACTTCTAAAAAAATTATGTCTTTTAACTAGTATAATTAAGTATGAAAATGCTTTAATGAAAAGCATTTTCCGCTAGAGCAAATGTTTGCTAGTTTATATTTCAATTAAATATAATTGCTTGAAACACAATTTTACTTAATTCATTACTGTGTCATTATTATACAGTCATGAATTTGAAAAATTTTATTATATTCTCCACCTTCTCACAATCTATTGATTGCAAAGAGGGAGGAGCAGTTCTCTGCATAATTTCCATAAATCAGTCATTAAAAAAGATATTAATAACTGAAGTTTATTTTCTTTATCCCATTCACCAACATAAACTGTCTCAGCAGATGAGCGTGTCTAGCGTTGATAACACAATAAAAGTTATGTTTTTAACTAGTATAATTGACTATGAAAATTATTCTCCATTAAAGCAATTCTTTGTTAGTTTAAAGCAAATATTTGTTAGTTTAAAGCAAATATTTGTTAGTTTATATTTTAAATAAATATAATTGCTTGAAACGCAAGTTTACCTAATTCTTTTCTGTGTCATTTTTGTGCAATCATGATTTAGAAAAATTTTAACATCTGATACAGCTTCTCACCATCTATTGATTACAAGGTATGTGTTGTCTGCCAAATTTCCAAAAATCACCAATTTAAAAAGATATCAATAACTGAAGTTTATTTTCTTTTTTTCACCATTCACAAACTTCAACCGTCTCTGTACACGCGAGTGCCTAGCGTTTCAATCCACCGCACGTTAACACCATAAATATTACCTGAGGCTTCAAGTGCTTGAAGCAGCGGGGGAATACAGTATAAAAAGAAGAACAGCGAGCCTCTTCACCTCCGATGCAGTTTACTAAATAAGCCGGGCTATTCTTGACTGCGGCAGATTTTCAATTTGCATTAGACAATCATTACCAACTGCATTACATATTTATGCAAGATCCGTCCCGCAAGCCCATCGCTCTCTCTCCGGGCAGGCAAACAGGCCACTCATCCATTTTTTTTTCTTTTTATTCTTTATTTTTCTTCTTTTTCGTTGCAGTTATCTTATCGTCAGTAGCGGATAGCAGTATTTGATGGTGGGGGCTACCAGAATATTTCTGCCCACGTATTCTATGATTTCCTCGTTAAGACGCAATCCTGTGCCTGTGAAACGACGGTATCGAAAGAAAGGGTGTTGTTCTTGGGATGAAAGAGGGGATTGGAGTCAAATTGCAAAATGGGCTTTTCATGCGACTGTCTGTGATGGAATTATTGCTCAAGCAATCTCTAATAAATAGGAGAAAAGATTTAATTTGCCATTCCTTAGTTTCCTAACTTATCCTTTATATCGATGTTATTCGTTATAAATGGTAGAAATACATTTTGTGCTTATAACAGTTCGTAGTTATATTGTACCAAATAAATTAGATTATAGTTAGATTGGAAACAAAGAAAAATTAAATGGTAGAAATACATTTTGTGGTTATAACAGTTCCTAGTTAGATTGCACCAAATAAATTAGATTAGAGTGAAATTGAAAACAAAGAAAAAAATGTGACATAATAAATGACTTTATCTAAACTCCCTTTTATTTGTAGGAATTAGTTTTTTTATTTATATTTTTTACTATATCCTATAATAAATTTGTGAATGTTTATAATTTGTAAAAGAACAGATAAAAAAAAATGTTGTTTATTTATTTACAGTTATCAATTTTCATGTAACTGTGATGAAATTATTGATCAAGAAATCTCTAATAAATAGATGAAAAGATTTAATTTGGCATTTCGTAGTTTCCTAACTTATCCTTTATATCAACGTTTTTCGTTATGAATGCTAGAAATATATATTGTGTGTTATAGCAGTTCCTAGTTAGATTGCGTCCGTCTGGAAACAAAGAACTATACACGTTATAATATGGATTCATCCACTCAAGTTCAAATACATTTTTTGAATTTGTAGTGGACGACACTTGGTGTTAATATAGTGTTTTCAAATATTAATTCCTTAATTAAATTAAATTAACTATTTTTTTTTCCTTTTAATTTGCATGTATCTAATAATAGATGGCACCAGTTGTAAGAAGAAAATTTCAACATTATTTGTAATTATTTGTAAAGGAAGTAGGAATTGATTTTAATTTTTTTTATATTACTTGTTAAATTATGAATTTGAATTCCTTTTCAATTTAACGAGAAATGTAAAATTTAGAAATGTTTTTAGCAATTTAAATATTTTTGGAATGTTAATATGAAATCCAAGTACCAAATTCAATTTACTTTTTACTAATTGAAATATTTAAATATATTTTTTCTATATTTTTATTTTATAAATACAAAACTACATATAAAATAATATTTATATATGCGTGATTAACATAATATTTTTAAATCTATTTCCTATAACAGTTGTCTGCAGTCAATTTATTATTAAATAATAAGCTGAAACTGAAATTTAAAAAAATAATTTCATATCAGAAATATTATGAAATATTATTTCTTTTTCATTTTTTTATAAATATTTATTCGATTTTTCTACAGACAAATTATTGAAATAAATTTATTTAACACTGTATTTATTTATTTTTTGAAAATTGTGTTTCTGGTTTCTGAAATAAAATGTTTACGATATCAAAACATATTTCGCATATTAAATTTTTTTCCTATAAATATATCAATAGATTAACATGAAAAACCACCAGACATTGAATTTCTTTAAGAATAATAAAGATTTATAGAAATGTATTTATTTATCTTGGATAAATATAAATTTGATAAATTTGACACACAGCTTTGCTGCCATTATCATTATTATTGATTTATTTCTCGTTATTTGTGATTATTTTTATATCTGTGTAATTTTTATGGTAGAAACTTTTTGTATCAATTTCAAAATAAGTTTTTAAAATTGAAGATATCTAGAATGCTTTTTATGTAAACTGAGCGGAAGTTATGAAAAAGAACAGTTAAAAATTATAAATTAGAACAATATTTAATAATAGCAGCTATTCTGATATTTAAAAGAGTAAAATAAAAAGCAAGAATTTGAAAAAAGGATCCCAATTTTAGTAAAATAAATAATAGAAACATATTTTAAAATACAATTAGAAAAGAAACATTCGTTTATAATCAAAATTATACATTTAGTTAAAAATTCGTTTTTTTTAATTGCGTAAAGCAATTATTAGATTTACAATTTTTCATTTGAATCTCCATATTATACAAATAGTCAATAGTGTAATTAAATAAGATATTTTAGCTATCATGATAATTTGAAAAATGTTTGTATATAATTTGTTTTTGCTTATTTTAATAAAAAACAAAAACACTTAATGGAAAATTGAAACTTCAACTAAATGAGAATTAAAATATAAAATGCATAATAATACTTTAAAAGCAATTATTCGTTTAATCATAATTTTTAATTTAATTGAAGTTGAACCAATATATATTTTGTTTGATGTTTTATTTTATTTCTTATTTCTTATTTCAGTTATTTTTTACAAATGCACATTGTTGAGTATTGAAAATTAAATATCAATTTCAATAATTTAAACAACAAATTGTCTAATGTTGCAAAGGAACCATAATTAAAATGTTTGTTTCATATTAAGTACATTATTGCACAGAAGAAAAATTTTTAAAAGATCAACTTTACATACCTACAAAAAATTTAAATGATACATTTTTTTAATTGTTTAATTCGGTATTTTTTGTTATGAAAGACATATTTAAAAACAATTTATGTTTTATTTTATTTTCCAATTAGAAATAGAAGTTTATTTTATTTGTTTAAACTACCTAATTTTATTTTTTAAATAAATATGTATCATATAATCTTATGTTCATAATATAAAGACATCAAATGAATTTATTTTGTCGACTTCTAACTTTATGTTTGAAAATTAAATTAACTCAAACAAGTAATATAAAAAAATATAATAAATAAATAAATAAATAAAAAATAAAAATTAAAGTCAATTCCTACATTTTTTTTCACTATATTGCAGAAAGTCCTTTATAAATAATTTTCATTCATTTGTTTAAAGTTTATCTGGCGCCATCTAATCGTAGATACGTGTAACTTAAATCTAAAAAGAACTAAAATTAATTAATTAAATTTAATTATTGAATTAATATTTGAAAAAACTGTATTATCATCAAGTGTCATCCACTACAAGTTTAAAAAAAATGTGTTTAAACTTGAGTGGATAAATAAAAAGTATTTTATTAACGATTGAAAATTTGAACAAAATATACATATAGCGAGAGTGTGAGCTAATAGAAGGAATTGAATAAATACTTTTCAACTTGCTTTAACAACTTGTTAGCCCTTCAACTTCATCCAATCTCGTTTGCTAGGGTCTTAACAAACAAAGCCGACGTAATAAAACAGTGAAAGTAAATTATAAATTTAATTTTATGTGTAGCCTATTTTAGCCTAGGCTATTTTACTAATTATTTAAATAAGATATTCTTCCATTTTTTCGTAAGCAAAAATATACTATGAATAATTCTTTTATTCACATAGAAATAAAATTATATACTTAAAAATGCCGTATTAATAATAATACAAAAGTTAAATTTCACAATTATTTAAATATAACACATAAAACTAGAAATAAAGACACAAAAGAAAAGATAATACCTTTTTTTTTTTTTATATAAATGGTTAAACTTTTTTGTTATAATATTAATAATTGTTCAATTTGAATTAGTTATCGGTTTAAAATTTTTGTGGCTTATATTATTAGTTTTACTTGTTTCATATAATGGCCATGGCTTGTTTAATATAATGTTTAATATAATTGTTTGTAATAATATGGCCATGAATGACTAAAAATTCTTTAAAGCTCTGAAAATATAGTTATACCTGTGATTAATTTAACAAAGCGTCCATAAATACCCAGAAATGTTATATAACAATGTTTAAAAACTGAGTAATTCACATTTATTCATTGAAACATATACCTAAATGCGTCTTTCTTAGTAAGAATTGTCAGATAGATCAATTTATAATTTATACTAGATCGTGCAATGAATTGATTGGAAATACTAACATTAAACAAATAAAATAAAAATTATTAAGATTACATGAATGTACAAAATTACAAATCCACTGATCCGAATGCAATGAATATGCATATTTATTAATCTTATTTGTAATGCATTGTTTTTAAGCATTTGAGTTTTAACTGAATTGCTTTAAGAATTAAATGCCTTTTTTGCAACATTTAAAAGTTATATAAAATTTTTTAAAAAACCTAGATTTTACTAATATATGATTAATAAACGAACAAATTTTTTTATGTGTTCTTCTGCAAATTGTTAACTTTCAGAAAAGTTACTATAGGTACATCCTCTATAAATCGAATGCCTAATTCTCATAAAAAAAAGTTATGGACCTAGATGAGGTCATTTATTATATGCATTATTTTTCTTTGTTTCAAGACAGGCCCAAACTAACTAGGAACCAGTTATAACCACAAAATATATTTCTACCATTTATAACGAATAACAGTGATATAAAGGATATGTTAGGAAACAAATTAATGACAAATTAAATGTCTTCTTCTATTTATTTGAGACTGCTTGAACAATAATTTTATCACAGTTGCATAAAAATTGTTAACTGTTAATAAATAAACAACACTTTATTTTTTTTATCTGTACTTTTCAAATTATAAACTTTCACAAAATTTACTATAGGATACAGTAAAACATATAAATCAAAAGACTAATTCCTACAAAAAAATTAGGACCTAGATGAAGTCATTTACTATATCGCTTATATATATTTGTTTCCACATAGGAGCAATCTAACTAGGAACTGTTATAATCACAAAATATATTTCTACCATTTATAACGAATAAAATTGATATAAAGAATAAATTACGAAACTAAGAAATGGCAAATTAAATCTTTTATATTTGCTAGAGATTGCTTGAGCAATAATTCCATCACAGACGCATGAAAATTTTTAATTGTCAACAAATACACAACATTTTATTTATTTATCTGTTCTTCTATAAATTATAAACGTTCACAAAATTTACTATAGATACACCCACTATAAATCGAAGGCCTAATTCTTATAAAAAAATTAGGCATCTAGATGAGATCATTTATTATATCACATATTTTTCTTTGTTTCCAGACAGGAGCAATCTGACTAGGAACTGTTATAACACACAAAATATATTTCTAAAATTTATAACGAATAGCAGTGATATAAAGGATAAGTTAGGAAACGAAGGAATGGCAAATCAAATCTTTTATTCCATTTATTAGAGAATGCTTGAGCAATAATTCCATCGCCGTCGCATGAAAATTGTTAACTGTCAAGAAATAAACAGCATTTTTTTGTTTTATCTGTTATTCTACAAATTATAAACTTTCACAAAATTTACTACAGGTACACCTTGTATAAATCGAAAGCCTTATTCCTACAAAAAAAAACATTAGGCATCTAGATGAAGTCATTTATTATATCGCATATTTTTCTTTGTTTCCAATCTGACTCTAATCTACTTTATTTGGTGCAATCTAACTAGAAATAGTTATAATCACAAAATGTATTTCTACCATTTATAACGAATAATAGTGATATAAAGGATAAATTAGGAAACTAAGGAATGACAAATTAAATCTTTTATGATATTTATTAGAAATTTCTTGAGCAATAATTCCATGACAGTCGCATCAAAAGCGTACTCAAAACCCCTTTTGCAATTTGACTCCAATCCCCGCTTTCATCCCAACAACAACACCCTTTCTTTCTACCCCGTCCTTTCACAGGCACAGGATTGCGTCTTAACGAGGAAATCATAGAATATGTGGGCAGAAATATTCTGGTAGCCCCTGCCATCAAATACTGCTAGCCGCTACTGACGATAAGACAACGGCAACGAAAAGGAAGAAAAACAAAGAATAAAAAGAAAAAGAAAAGAAAAAGGATGAGTGGAACGGATGAGTGGATGAGGGACGGCAAATGGGCTTGTGGGATGGATCTTGCATAAATATGTAATGCAGTTGGTAATGATTGTCTAATGCAAATTGAAAATCTGCTGCAGTCAAGAATAGCACGTCTTATTTAGTAAACTGCATCGGAGGTGAAGAGGCTCGCTGTTCTTCTTTTTATACTATATTCCCCGCTGCTTCAAGCTTTTGAAGCTTCAGGTAAATATTTAGGGTGTTAACGTGCGGTGAATTGAAACGCTAGACACGTGCGTGTACTGAGACTAGTGAATTGGAAAAAGAAAGTAAACTTTAGTTATTGATAATTTTTTTAATTGCTGATTTTTGAAAATTTTGCACAGAGAAAATTTGTGATCAATAGATGGTGAGGAGGTGGAACAGATGTTAAAATTTTTGCAAAGTTTAATTGCATAGTTATAACGCATTAAGGAATAAGGAAACTTGCGTTTCAAGCAATGAAATTTATTTAAAATATAAACTAACAAATATTTGCTTTAATGGAGAATCTTTTAATTAAAGTATTTTCATAGGTACCAATAGATACAAGTTAAAAAAATCATAAGAGAGACACGCACGTGTTGATATATAAAATATATGATGCTGGTGAAGGGTTGATGTTGATGTTAGTGTTGGGGAAAAGAAAATAAACTTCAGTTATTGATATCTTTTTTAATTACTGATTTTTGGAAATTTTGCAGAGAGAAAATTTTCTTTCTCTTAGCAATCAATAGATGATGAGAAGATGAAGCAGATGTTAAAACTTTTCAAAATCATGATTGCACAATAATGACACAGAAAGGAATTAGGTAAACTTGCGTTTCAAGCAATTATATTTAATTATTTATTTAAAATATAATCTAACTAATTTGCTTTGATGATAAAAGCTATTCATTAAAGCATTTTCATATTTAATCAAACTAGTTAAAAGACATAATTTTTTTATAAGTTATTCACTCACAAAAATCATTTGGAGATTCATAACATATAATTTTCACTTTAACCACTTTAAATTAATAAAAGGTTTGGCTTTCTTTAATTCTAACGATTTTAATTATCCACCAAAGTAATTAAAATTTAATATCCACTCAACCTTTGAACTTATAGTAGAACTCAAAACAACTTTTATCACCAAAACAATTTTTATGTAACACTTCTTCAGAATAGAGAAATATTATTACCACGAATATTAATAAATTAATTTACATCAATGCTCCAGAGATTTGTTTTTCCATACATCCTCAAATTTTACGAGTATTCTTAACGATATTCTCGTAAATCATTAATAGTTTCAAGAAATCTCACTTGATCAGAAAAGCAAGGACTCACAGGTATCTTAACGAGCTTTTCCTTAGAAATAGTCCTCGAATAAAAATAACCACTTCACCAGTAGAAAAGATAATTTTGTACCCCTCATGCTATTAGACCGGGCTATTGAAAATTCACTGACTCGAGTTTACACTTGAGATGTTACGCCACGACTGCTGCAGTTACGAGAAATTAAAGATGAATAAAATAAAACTTTATTGCCTCATAAAATATGCATCTTAAGTGTTTGTTCACACAGCCGTTAAACCCGTTCCCCGTTACATGTTCCTACTTGTAGTGATTACCAGGTATCGTCCTTTATCACAAAAGGTTGGCTAATCCCTGCCATTAAACATATTGATATTTATGAATAGGTTCCATGGGGTTGTACGATTGATCAATATTTTATGGGCGTCAGCCACTATCTGTTAGTAGCTTCTTTCAAAAAGTCACTATATTAATGTTCAAAGTGTTCACTGGATTCAACTTTCGACACTCATTTTTTTTTTAAATATAACAGTTTTATTGGTAGAAATACATATGTTATGCTTGCCCTAAGTGTGTTGTTAATTTGTTTATCTTATAAGTAGTTTATTTTTCTTTATTTTTTTACAATTATAATTTAGTGTTCAATAATGTACAACTAATAAATATCTTCCTGCGACTAAAAGTATTTCACACGATAATTACTTTTACTTATACAAATTAATAATCCATTAAATATGCATATGTTTAATATTAAATGCACTGATTGCATAATTTCTTTTGTATTTTTAGTTGGACGTTGGCTCCAAATAAAAACTTATCAGCTATTTTTATTTTATATTCGATCAGCTAATTATACATTATAAATTAACAATTATTTAAATTTTATTTTTATTAACTCATTCAGTGAAGTTAATAACATGGTTAAGATGTTATTAGCGTAAAACGATATGTTGATCATTCTTATTTCATTATTAAGATTTAAAAAATAAATCCATGACGAGAATTCTCACATTTCAAAATGAAACACCCGACGAAAAAGTCTCGACGCAATTTAGGCGGCCTGCTGGAAAAACAACTATCAAATTGAAAGTTTCTTTATTTTATATTATTTGCATATTTATTTATGTTTATATTTACTTTATTTTATATTATGTGTATATTTACTTAGTTATTCATTCCCAAATACCATTTGGAGATTCATAACCATAAAATTTTTACTTTACCACTTTAATATTTAAAACAAGTTTGTGTTTTCTTTAATTCAAAAGATTTTAATTATAAACCGAGTTATTAAAATTTAATATCCTCCCAACCTTTGAACTTATAATGGAAATCAAAACAACTTTTATCACCAAAACAATTTTTATGTGTCACTTCTTCAGAATATTCTTACCACGGCTATTAATAAATTAATTTACATCAATGATCCAGTGAATTTTTTTTACCATACATCCCAAAATTTTACGAGTATTCTTAACGATATTCTCGTAAATCATTAATAGTTTCAAGAAATCTCCCCTGATCAGAAAAGCAGCGACTCACAGGTATCTTAACGAGCTTCTCCTTAGAAATAGTCCACGAATAAAAATAACCACTTCACTTCAGTAGAAAAGATAATTTTGTCCTCCTCATGCATGCTATTAGACTGGGCTATTGAAAATTCACTGACTCGAGTTTACACTTGAGATATTCCGCCACGACTGCTGTAGTTACGAGAAATTAAAGATGAATAAAATAAAACTTTATTGCTTCATAAAATATGCATCTTAAGTATTTGTTCACGCAGCCGTTAAACCCGTTCCCCCCTTACAAGTTCCTACTTGTACTGATTACCAGGTATCGCCCTTTATCACAAAAGGAGGGCTAATCCCTACCATTAAACATATTGATATTTATGAATAGGTTCCATGGGGTTGTATGATTGATCAATATTTTATGGGCGTCAGCCATTATCTGGTAGGAGCTTCTTTCAAAAAGTCACTATCTTAATGTTCAAAGTGTTCAATGGATTCAACTTTCGACACTCATTTTTAAATATAACAGTTTTATTGGTAGAAATACATATGTTACGGTTTGCCGTAAGTGTGTGAAGTAGTTTCTTTTTCTTCATTTTTTTATACTCTAGTAATTTAGTGTGTAACAATGGAGGGCTAATAAATCTTTTCTTGGGATTAAAAATATTCACACAATAATTAATTTTACTTATACAAATTGATAATTCTTTAAATATTTACGTGTTTAATACTAATTCGCAATACTTTTTTTTTGTGTATTTTTAATTGGCCATTGGTTTCAAATCAAAAAATATCAGCTAATTCTATTGTATATTAAATCAGATAATTATACATAGTTAATTAACAATTCATTAAATCATATTTTTATTAACTCATTCAGTGGACTTAATAAGATGTTAAGTTGTCCTTTTGTGTAAAACGATCGGTTGATCAGTCTTACTTTCCTATGAAAATTTGGGAAAAAATTCCAAGACGAGAATTCTCACGTTTCTTTCTTTTACCGGAAACGCTCGACGATAAAGGGTTCGACGCAATTTTGGTGGTCTGCAGGGAAAATAACTATCAATTTGAAAGATTTATTTATGTTATAGTATGTGTATATTTACTTATTTATTTATATGTTTTGCTTTAGTTTTAAAAACGGAAAATTTCAATTGATAATTTTTATTTATCGTATTATTTAAATGCAGACTGAATTGTTCCCGACAAAAAATTTACGAATCTAATAATTTATTTAATATTATTACCATTTATTAATTAATTTTAAATTTTCCATTTTTCGTATTCATTTTCAAAAATGTTTTTCTTAGAAAAAATTTGGAAATTAGTTTGCCTCGATACAGGCCATTTTTGTGGCTATTTCTGCCATAAAATTTGAGTCTTCTGGAGTTTGTTTTCATACTTACTTTTTATATAATAAAAAAAGAAATATTTTTTTTTGAATCAAATGATAAACTTCATTGAATATAATTCAATTTTCATAAGCTAATCATTTAATGAATATTAAAAAAATACTGATAAAAATGTTCTATTTTGATGTTAAATTAATTAAAATTTATACTTATAAAATAAATTTAAGCAAACTAATTATATTTTACAGACTATGTTTTATCGATTCGATTTGAATTGAATTATTTTATAATTGTATCATATTAATTAAGTTAAATTAACCTGTTTAAAAACCGCCACATTTATTTAATGTGTTATTAATAAATTAAAACTGTTATTTAAATATTAAATTAAAATTAAGATTCTAAATTGTCATTGATTAACGATTTACTAATCATGTTGAAAAAGCTTTTAATGTAAGTACACTTAGTTTTTATATTTATCAAAATATTATCAATCTACATTAATAAACTGATAATTTATCAAGAAAATGAATTATGTAATCTTACCTAAAATATTCGATATTTCTTCATAAATATTAAAACTATTTAAAAAATTTAATATATAATGTCTTAAAAATACCACATTGTTGTTTGTTAGAAACACATATTGATGTATGCATATTGACACACGTAAGCAAAGAAAATTAGGCTTATGAACCTAACAGCGAAACTGCATCAGCTGAATTAATGAAATGTTGTTAGATTCTTGGCTCGGTAGTGGGCTGCATCATATTCGTAGCCATTTCATGGGCTAAAGGTAGTGAAATACGTTTAGAATACTTCTAGAATTGTAAATGGCATCCCTGCTCTATATATTTTACTTTGTTTGGCGACAGATATGATTATTCTAGTAATTATTTTAATCTTTGATGAAATTGTTTGCATTTATATGTTAACGCATTCTTAAACTATTAGTTTTGGAAAAGCCACAGTTTATTTAATCAAAAGCCAATATTATATATACATATCAGTCCACATTAATGTGACCACCACCTACTTTCGACGTCAAAGTGAAATAACCATTCACAAAAGGCAGGTGGCAGCACATTGAAGTGGTGTGTATATAAAGAATTCCACTTAATACCACTTAAATACTACTTAATACCACATTCCACAATCCACTTAAAGCCAGAATATACAAGAATGTATATTTTGGCTTTTGAAAGGTGGTCATATTAATGTGACTGGACTGTGTATATATACATTAAAATTATAAATGATTAAAGAAAGCCCGATTAATGTATTTACTTCTAACAAAGAAGAAAAAAAACTATTAAATAAATAATTCACATTTTATTAACTTTAAATTTTTTTAAAATATATAATGAATAATAATATCATAATAATGATTAAAAATACCATATTATTATTTCTTAGAAACACAT
Source organism: Caerostris darwini (assembly GCA_021605075.1). Taxonomy (NCBI): domain Eukaryota; kingdom Metazoa; phylum Arthropoda; class Arachnida; order Araneae; family Araneidae; genus Caerostris; species Caerostris darwini. The sequence goes on from BPLQ01011836.1 coordinate 23,804, forward strand.
ATTGATGTATATATTGACACACTTAAGCAAAGAAAATTAGGATTATGAAATTATCTACCGAAATATTAAGTATCATTAACTTAATTTCAATTATTTTCCTATTATTACTTAATGTAGTATGTAAATCAATCAATAATTTAATGTAAAAGTCACGGAAAGTTTCTAATCTCTTCTACACATAAAACAAAACAGAAACACAGCTTATCTTACTTTAATTAGCTCTTTATTTATTTGAAACATAAAATTGTTATCTCGAATATTAATCAAATAACGACTTGATAATCTAAGCAAACAACTTTATAACTACACCATTACTCTAATTTATAGCAGATTTAAACAAATTACAATTGAAAGCTTAGTTCTGCGACCTCTTAATTCTACCGCACACATCAAGATCTCTCTTTTGTCCATTTACCCAAGAAGCAGCCGAAGGAGACAATGTCTTATTATTCTGCGATTGATTCTTCCCAAAGCAAATAATGAAGGAACAAAGCTTTACATGCTGGGGGCCATAAATTACCCACGACTATGGAGAACTGCGGATAAGACCGATAGCAAGAAAATCCAATGTCTTAACATCCTATTTACTTTGTTTCAACTATTTGTAAATTCTTTTAAGGACCTCTTTTTTTTCAACCCTCCCCCTTTCTCTCATTCCTCCCTCCCCATCGATTGTCGATCCCTTCAAGGCAAGAGAACTTAAATTCATTGATTACTTGCTAATGATAATGACTTCAAACTGTCTTTTACTAGCCATGTCATTTGCAATACCAACATGAAGCCCTACGAAGCTGCCTTTTTGCATCGTCGTGCCCTTTGTAGTGTGAAGTCATTGGAGTGAGTGTTGCCACATATGTGTGTTTGATTTAGGTTAATCATGACAGGAGAAAGAAAATAAACAAATTGTGAATGATAATGAAAGGAAAAATAAAGAAAGCCATTTTCTGAGTAAATATATTGTAGAAATAATAGCATGTGTATTTCTTGTCAGAAATAATCGCAGAACATTTTTATCAGTATACATTTTTCTTTCTTATTATTCTTTTGTACATGACGTAGTACAATTAGTACTTTTATCATTTGTTTCACAATTTTAAAGGTCCTTAATGTTTACAACTATATTTTTATAAGCCTTTTTTCTTAATAACTACATTAAGTAATAATAGCAAAATAATTAAAAATAATTTAATGATACTTAATATTTCGGTAGATGATTCCATAACGTAAATAATAATTTGCTTGTTTAAGTGTATTAATATGCCTGCAAATTTGTTTCTAAGAAACAACAATTTGGTATTTTTAATTTAGTATTCATTATATTTTTTAAATAAATTCAATGTTTATAAAATGTTAATCATTTATTTAATCATCTGTTATCTTCTATAATTCATTTAATTAGTCGTGTATTTATATTAATTATTTATAATTTTTAATGTATACGTATACTGTAATGTATATATATACTGGTGTCCAAAAGTTAAGCATAATTGATAATTATGTGAATAAAGAAGGAACGGTAAATCAGAATTGCGGGAAACGTGATATGCGAGTGTAAAATGGTTATAAAATAAGAAAGCAAATCAAAAGAACGATAATAATTAATTTTATTATCCAAAGTAGTAGTTTGAAAGAAAACTGAGCATAGCAAGGGTTCACACTTTAAAGAAAAAATGAAAGAAAACATTAAATAAAATACTGATACTGCAGTTTAATAAGGCGTGTGGTCACCTCTGACAGCCAGGCACGCTGCACACCGATTTACCATACTTGCTATGAGATGTTGAATGAGTTGTGGGCTCAAACGGTTCCAAGCTTCTTGGAGAGCTCTATTCAGTTATGTAACAGAGCTTGATGGGTGCGAAAGGTTTGCAATTTTTCTCCCGAGCATATCCCATACATGTTCGATAGGATTTAAATCAGGGGAGTTCGCAGGCTCGACATGCGCTGGATGTTTTACGTTTCAAGGAAGTCATCAACAAGCCCCGATCGGTGACATGGCGCATTATCATATATGAATACGAAGTCAGGACCGACAGCACCTCGAAACAAGCGAACATAAGGCTCAAGAACTTCGTATCTGTATCTTTGACCAGTCACAGACCCCGTGTCAAAGAAATGGAGGTCTGTGCAGCGGCCCATCATGATGCCCATACCATTACTCCCCTTGATTAGTGTTCCACGTTCTCTCCATATCGTTACCCGACGAGAATCACTACTCAGACTAAACCGGGACTCGTGACTGAACATCACATTGGCCCACTCTCCCACACTCCAATTTTGATTTTTCAAACTCCAGTTCAAACGAGGGCGCTAATGCGCAGACGTGAGGGCAATGCAAACTGCTGGTCTTCTGGCATACATGCCAGCATGATTGAATCTCCTGTAGACAGTTTGTCTCAAAATTCGTATTCCTGTGGCGACTGTGAGCGCCGAGCCCAGTGTTCTGGCAGTACTGCCCCTCTGACGTCGCGCACTTATTACCAGATATCGGTCTTGGCTAGGGGTTGTGACTTTTGGTCGACCTGATACTGGTTGTCGGGTAACATCTCCCGTTCTTTGAAACCTCTGCCACAATCTTCAGATCACAGACTGGCCCCCATTCAAAATTCGTGACACTTCGGTTTGTGATCGTCCGGGTTCCAGCATTCCAACGATTCTTCCTTTCGCAAACATGTCCAGTCGGCGTCTTTGTGCCATCATTCACCTTGTTGGATGGTTAACAACGTTCCTTCGCACAGCAGTTGCACAAAACTTGTCTGAACTGCCTATGCTGCGTGAATCGGTTTCTCTGCTTTCCGACATGCGCAGGTGTTTCACGCAGGACGTAGTCGACTGAAAAGTTTTGCAAAAACCCAATGTTTCTTCTTCACCCAATCAATATCTGCAAGAAACTTGGAATAATTTTACGAATATTTACTCCATGTTTTTCGCCTTTTACTATTTATGCTTAACTTTTTGGACACTAGTATATATATATATATATATATATATATATATATATATATTATTTGCAGTTGATTAAATAAACTCTAAGACTGAAGAAGAATTTTAAAAACTAATAGTTTAAAAATACGCTAACATTTAAATACAAACAATTTCATGAAATATTAAAATAATCAATAGAATAATCATATATGTTGCCATACAAAGTAAAATACGAGTATGTAGAGCAGTGATGCCATTTATATTTCAAGAAATCAATAAGTAAACGTATTTCACTACATTTCGCCCATGAAATGGCTACGGTTATGATGCAGTCCATTACAGAGCCAAGAATCCAACAAGATTTCATTAATTCTGCTGATGCAGTTTCGATGTTAAGTTTATGAAGTTTAATTACATCACAACGGTCTTACAACTTCAAATGGGTCTTGGTATTTTGGACAAAACTTGAAACCAGTTCCAAATTGTATTCTATTGATGGTGATGCGGTCACCAATTCTATACTTGCTAGCTGATTTTCTTTTTCGTATGTAATTTTTTATTTTCTAATTGAATTTTTTTTTTTAATATTTGTCTTGGCTTTTTATAATATCATTAAGAATTCCGAGTCAAACCGATTTGCTACTTCTTTGTGAAAAATTCTAGATCTTCTTTTTTTTTCCTTTTCACTCCTATTAGAAGTTCAAATGGTGCCCATTTAGTGCTTAAACAAGTAACGTTGTTAAATGCTCGTTTTAATTTGTCCATGTGATTAAATCATTTGACTTGGTTGTTCTAAACTCCGTATTGCAGGAACTGGTATAAATATTAAATATACTCAATCTACTTAACCATTTCATCCAGGTATTTTTGTGGCTATCTGCAAAAGATGAATATTTGTTTATAATAATTTCGAGGAAAATTCTGCATCTACGCGAATGAATCGAATCTCGAATAAGAGAGGAATTGACAAATAATTTATGCTGTAGGATTAGTTTCTCTAAAGCATCTTGAACGGAAGCGGATTTTACAAGATGCAACCATGTCAATTTTTCGAGAGAGCATCGATGACAATAAAGATGTGTTGGTAATGTTTATTAGTGGTCGGTAGAGGTCCGATGAAGTTAATGTGGTACATGCTGAGAGGGAAACGTTCCTTCAGAATAGGATTCAAGAAATCCTTTCGTTTTCATTTTTTTACACCGTATGCAAGTTATATAGACTTGGAATGCAAAATTCTTGTTTAACAAAATCAACTATTTTTGAAAATCCAAAATATCTTTTTGCATAAGAATTTTGATAATTTCAATGAGTCAAACTTTTGGATGAATAATAACTCTCTTCCACTTACAAGTTTGTATAATATGTTTCGTTGAAGTAAATAGGCATCAGGCTTTCCGTCTTCTACTAATTGTTTTAATGTGACAATGTGTTCATGTTGTGATTAAATTGTTTAAGTTTAGTGGTCACATTTTCTTCTAATATAATTAAAACTGGATTCCTAAGTCGATAACATACAACATTTTTTCTTTTGCTGGATGATGAATTATTTTGATTAAAAATTTTGGAGTAATAAAGCCCTTCTATCAATACGCGTTATTAAATTCTTTTTACGCATTGTCTTTTGGAAAGCGAAGCAGTCACTGACAATCTTAAAATTTTCACCGAGCAAATGTATTCCAATTTTTTAGAGCTTTAATAATAGCAAAGTCTTCTACCTCGTAGCAATACTTTTCATGAATTGGAGTGGCTTTCTTGCTCATGTAAAGCAGAGGATTAAATTTTTCATCTGCTTTTTGAAGTGAAATTGCCCCTTATCTATGTTTGCCTGCATCTGTGTACAATTCAGTCTTTTGATTTTGTTGGAAACTGTGAAGAACTGGGGAGTTGGCAAGCAGCTCTGTCACCTTAAGGACAGCTTTTTTTCCTGCTCTTCTTTAAAGGTAAATTGCTGAAGCTTTCTCAACGGTTTAATAATGTGAAAGTAATGTGGTATAAATTTCAAAAATATCCAGTTGTTTCCAGGAAACTCTGAATCTGTTTCAAATTGATTGATTGTAGAAAATTTAGAACATACATAGGTTTTTTTTTGTAAGGACAGAATAGTATCTATTTGTATAACATATCCCAAACACTCGATATTTCCTTTTAAAAATTGGCATTTTTAGCTCCAGTGTAAACTTAGAAGCAAACTCTAACACTTTTTTAGTCTAGACTCTCGATGTTTTGCGATATATGAGCATTAACATTTGTGGAATGACCAAAGAGAACTTTTAGAACTTTTAGACACTAACTTTTAAACCTTATTTTATGAATTATAAAGGATGTATATTTCTGACTTTTCTTCTCAACATCTACATGATAAATCAACATGAACAACATAAATCAACATGAAACATCAACATCTACGTGATACAAAATATTCATTTTTCAAATCGATGATCATGGAAACTTTGGCAATTTGCAATTTATCTAATATATTTTCGATTAGTTTCAAATGAAAACTCTCTTTTATCATTTTGCTCTTTGAACATAATTGCATAACACTTCATCGTTTTGTCTTTCTTTTTCACTAACAGTACAGGACTCGCATAATCAGAAGAACTACGCCTAGAGATTCCATCCTTAAGCATTCATATTTTTGTTGCTCAAATACGGTTTTCTTCAGGGAATTCCAATCTTGTTTTTTATAAAATTACGTGTTATCATTTTGTACTACTTTAATTTTTACATCAAAAGTTTGAGACTTTAAAGATTTATAGTTTGTGATAATTTCAGTCAAAGTGTACTCAATATTTTTATCGGGAATATCGTGACGATGAATATTGTGTTTGTCAGTCGTTTCAGTGAGACACAAAAATTCATTTCTATCTGATACATCACCTAGTTCATTAATATTCTTACATGAGTAATTTTTGGTGATTTCAATGTACGCATGAGAAAAAGATATTTTTGCAAGATTTAAAATTTCAATGCCCACAATAACTTCAAGGTTCATTAAAATAATTATTAACTCGTGGACAACAACGTGGAACATTAATAAACACGTGGAATAACAAAACAACGTGGAATATTAATAAGCACGAATCTTCATTAGCAACAATCGTTTTGTCGACGCAACCTATAGATTTTATGTTGGTTTTCCCTATTTCTGGTATTTTAATATTTTCATCTTCCAATTCGGTGGCATAAATTTCCACATAAGCAACTTCAATTAATAGTAAAATAAATAGCATCTCTAATATCAATCAATGCAGAAAGTATAGTTTCTTTGACTTTTACTTTGACAGAAACTAAACTCTTAAAATGTTCTTCGAAACTAAAGTTGTTGAGTGGATGTATATGCCAAAAATTAAAGTTACTTCTTCTATTGTATGGTGAAAATTAGGTGTGTGGTTGTAGTCAGAAGGTTTCTTCCATCTGTTGTTTGTTGCAGATTGATATTGTTTGGAGTTAGTATTGTCAGTTTTCTAGTTGGTCCAATTGCCTTATTCCCACAATTGAAAAGATAAATGTTTGCTTTTAATCAAATTCATTTAGTTTTCTCCATTTCTCGTTTTGGAATGAAGTTCATTTTTTAGCTCTCATTCTTACACTTTCATAATCATCTAACTTAATAGCAAGTTCTACCGCAGTTGTCATCTGTGATTAGTTATTAATGATGTGGTTTTACATCCGATGAAAGTGATCGCAAATAAGTGTCAGATGCTTAAAGGTTTATATTTAAGATGCCAATATCCATTCTGTAAAGTAATTTTTTACTTCGTATGCCAGGACCAAATAATCTCTGGGCCTTTATTATGGTTCGTAAATGCTATCTGAATTTTTCCGGAGTGATTTACAACCGCTTTAGAATTAAACTTTTAAAATGATCATAATCATTTACAATTTCTTCTTCTTCTTAAATTACAGTATGACCTATATTATTTAGCAATAGACCAACTAGGTAAGAAAACCAAAATTTTTTTGCAATATCAACTTAAAACAATATATAAAATAGACCAATATCATTATTAAAATGTTCAAATTTCTGCATTAGACTTTGAATATCCAGTTTATATTTCAGTTGCAATAATTCGTACTTTTTCCATTCTGTAAATTTAATTTCTCTAATTTAAATTTCATTTGATTTTTACGTTTCCTTTCTCCGAGTTCATTTGGTCGTTTTTTTTTTTTTTAGTTCTTCTCAGTGTTTTCTTTCTTCGAGTTCATTTTGGCGTTTCGTACTTTCTTTATTTTTAAGTTCATCGAATGTTAAATTTAATAATTCCTTCCCAATTTCGTCATAGATAAGACTTTCAGTTATCAACTTTTTTATTTCAATGATCTTTAACGTATCATTTTTTTAAATTTGAAACTGTGATGTATATATTCAGTGGTCTTGCTTTAACGCGTTTTCGATATACGTCATTTTTTTCGTTAGAGCAATACATTTTTAAAAAACTCACCTATGATTAATTTTGTAATCCCGGCTTAATTCGTTTCGTTTCTGACATCATACTATGTAAATTACTTGCCGTTGATCAAATAAAGCAAGGCGCTTTAAAAAGTATCAGTTTAATAAATATTTTAATACTTAAATACAACCAATTTCGGCAAGACTCTATGGGCAATTCCCCCCAATCTTAAGATGCTTACGATTTAATTACATCAGTAAAAATTTAAAACCCTACATAAACACAAAAAATGTATAGTAATAACAGAGATTTTTTTTGTGTGTAAAATACTTAATATAGAATATAAAAAACGAAAATTTAGATTCAATGTTATAAAAATTACAGCAATAAACGAGTGTGAAAAACAAAAATATTAAATTAAGTTATTTAAAAGTCATGAATAATTATATAAATGTATAGAAATTAGGAATATTAATATAATTTAATGGTTTGATAAAATATTTTTTTTTAATTTTATGCTTTGTAACACAAATTTGTAAATAGTGTTCTTTCTGTTTAACCTTTAATATTTACCCATTATTCTCTCCATCCTTTTCTATGTGTCTTGATTTTATCTAAAACCGCTTTCAGGAAAGCATAAGTTCTCAACTAACTATACAACTAATGTGATGTAAATTCTAAAACTGTAAAAGCTAATAATCCCTTTTAATAAATACAATCTCTTTTATATTATCTTTTATATTATTTTAATTTTTTTCCGCAGTATTCCTAAATAAAAAAAAAAAAAAAAAAAAAAAAAAAAAAAAAAAATTCTATGCAAGTAATTGAAAAAAAAAATTAAACTTATAATTTTTATTAATTATGAGAAATTTGATCAAAATATTAAAATACCTAATTAAATGAGATTTTAGTTATTAAAATATATATTACGATAATTTTTAGTAATATGTCAACAAAATCTCTTGAAAATTCTATGCAAAAATACGTTAAAATAATTTTTGAAATTTTGGCTGAACTCCAATGCATAGAAATAAATTCTTGTTTATTTCATCCAATCTCATGCCTTTTTAATCACGATCATAATAAAATAAGATTTAAAAGGCTTTACTTTGTACACAATATTTTCACTCAAATGTCTCTGTCCTGTATTTTCATTGAAAATAAAGATGAAATTTTATAGAAAATTTAATAAAATTCAGCAGACATATATTTTCACCTTGTGTATATATATGCATATATATATAGTAGGCATCATAATTAATTACTAATCCCTTTTAATAAACATAACTTTTTTAAAAATGGAATATTTTGGCCTCCCCATTTCCATGTGGGTCCCGTGCGTGCACCTGCCACTTTTATATTGCCCTACCAAATAAATATTTTTAAAGTAATTAATTTGACAAATTTAAATAAATCCATTGACAAATACATTTACAATTAATTATATATATTACTAGAATAACTTTAATTTGAAAATTGTTAATTAAAAATAAATTATTAAAAATTTTAATTTGAAGTACATAATTGAAATAAAATTGTTTTTTTTAATCTATTTTTTTTCAAAAATGTTTTGTAGCAGTATTATATTTACTTCTCTTTAGATTTTTATATGTAAAAATAAAATATATTTATTATCAATAATTATTTTTTTTAATATTTCATAATTAATAATATATTTCTATAAATAAATTATCAGAACATGTGCAACTTTTTAAATTCTTTAATTACAGAAAGAATTTTTTCAAGAATTACAATTTTCAAAGAATTTTTTTACTTTATTAATAATAATATATTTAGAGATACTTCCATACATTGTTTTACATTTTTTATGATGTGTGTTTATATTTATACGTACGTAAGATTATTTGCATTTATTTTATACATTAATATCTTTTATGGTAGTATTACGTATTAAAGTAAACATTTACTTAGAATAAAACATTTTTATAATCACAAACACATAATTTTTTTAATAAATAAATAAACATTTCCATTACAGCACAAATATTTTAGATGGTAAATTTCAGAAATATAAATAGGAAACCACAAATAAATAAGTAAACATATTCTTGGTGAAAATAATATTTTTTTTATCTTCATCTACATGCTAAATAGCATTATTCTATTTGCATATTTCATCTTTCATTGAATCTAATATGTAATATGTTTCTTGACAGCAAACAAAGGTAACTATTTGAATTTTTCTCCTTTTACTAGAATATAAGAAATATTTTTTTTTTTACTTTTTTGGTTTTCTAAATGTTGTTTGTAGTTGAGAATTTCATTAGATAGATAAATAAATAAAATATTTTTGCATTTTAGGTGATAATATTTTTAATATTTATATTTTTAAATCTAATTTAAATTTTGTAATTGAATAACTTATTTATTTATCCACAAAAATGTTTTCTTGACCAAAAATATTTATTTAATATTTTTCATAAATAAAATTCAAGATAAGTTAAAATTATCTTTTATTTGCCAATATGAAAATCTGGACTAAAGCAGATTATTGTTTGAAATGCAGTTTATTATAAATGACAATTTTAAAAAGCCACGTTTGTCGCATATTTTATAGAAAATGCTTCCTATGATTTAAAGCCATTTGATAGCTTTTAATTAAAATATTACAGTTACATTCAATATTTTTTGTAATATTAAGGATAGTTGTTCATACAGAAAAGTTAAACAGGCCCTTTCAATATAAAAGAAATTTTAAAATACTTAAATAAGGAATTTTGTTTAATTTAATTGACAATTAAATAAAATTTTTTGATCAAGCAAAAATATTATAAATAATTAATTAAATAAAATTTGTTAAGCATTAAGCAATTAAATTTTACAAACAATTAATTAAAAAAAGTTATTAAAAGAAATAAATATTTTTTTTAAATAAATTTCTTACCTTTGAAGCTTTATTAAAGAAACATTAAGAGGAATTCTTACCTGAAAAATAAAAATAAAGCAATAAATAATTTATATAGACTGATTATTAAAATTAAAGTAATATTATAACTTTATTATTAGCTAAAACAGTTAAAATTGATGTTTAAATAATATAATAATCATTGTGGATCTATTTAATATATATATAAATATTTGCAAATACAAAATCAAATTGAAAACAGCTTATTGAAGAGAAATATTTTACAATCTTTATCATAATGGCTAATAACTAATTGAGCATTTATTAAGGGTACATATTAAATCAAATAAATATCCATTTCTACTGCTTAATGAGTAATAAAGTAATCGAACATACGAAAACCTATAGGAGAAAAATGTTAATATTTATTCATTAAAAATTTTAAAGGAGATTCGCGACATGTTACCTAAATTATTCAAGAAAATATTTCCTCTCAAATTATTCCAGGGATGATAAATATTTTCAAATACAAAAAATACATCAAATCAAATAAAACGTCAAAATAAATAAATAAAATACATTGAAAATGAAAAAAAAATACATTTAAATAAATAAATCAAGTTAAATATGAAAACAATATATTGAAGACAAAATTTTTACGATCTTTATCATAATAGCTATTAACTAATTGAGTATTTATTAAGGGTAAATATTAAACATATCATATCAAATAAATATAAATGTATACTGCTTAATGTGTAATAAAGTAATCAAACATACGAAAACACATAGGGAAAAAAAATGTTAATCTTTATTCATGAAAAACCTAAAGGAAATTCGCGACATGTTACCTAAATTATTCACGAAAATATTTCCTCTCAAATTATACCATGGATGACCAGATGTACCTAATGACTATTGACCGAGAAGATGAAACATTTCTCGTTGTCACCTCATTAATAATTCCCTCTTTGGAAAAGAGATAGAAGGGAGAGAGAGTAGAGTGACGAAGAATATCGTCTGCGATGGTTCTAACATGTTCTTCCAATCTTTCTTGTCACCTGGGACAAGATTAAAGCCCCCTTCCCCCTCCTTCTCACTTCGCTTCTTTAACCTCAATCCTTCATTGTACATAATGGTCATGCTCATTAGAGCATTTTAAATAAATATTTCCGAATAGAAAAGCTTACATGTCCTTACGATAGTTTAAGTAATTATTTTAGGGTGGTGAATTAAATTTTACTTAATATCTGGAAAAGAATTTTACTTTCTACGAAAGAGACGGTGGCAGTAGTTATCAGTATAGTTTATTTTTATAAAACTTTGTATATAACTCAGGAAGAAGTAACTGTATAACTGTATAAACTCAGAAGACGTATTTTATAATCATAATTCACTAAAAATTAAGTAAAGTGCATAGAACATTGTCACTTTGTATTACATTTTATTATGTTGTTAAATTCATGGTATAATTTGAGAGGTTAATATTTTTTTATAAAATTTGGTGTATAACATAATACACATGAGTTAATATCATATTCGTGAGTACATGATTTGAGCATCATGCCATGCTGTTCACATCATATACATAACCTCATGTCATATTGGTCACATCATGTTGTCATCACATCATGTCCGTGAGTTCATATCATGTACACATGAGTTCATATCACATCTCTTCTGAGTTCACATGTTAGTGAACTCAGAAGACATATTGCAATTATCATGACTCTACAAAAATTAAGTAATGTTCTTAGCACATTGTTACATTGTATTACATTTTATTAAGTTCTTAAATTCATGGTGTAATTTGAGAGGTTACATTTTTTTATGAAATTTGGTATAAAATATAGTGAAATCAGAAGACATATTGCATCATCATAATTCAATAAAAATTAAGCATTATGCTTAACACTTTGTTAATTTTGTATTACCTTTTAATATGTAATACAAATAATATTTTACAAATATAAATTTAATATTTTGAGATTCATGGTATAATTTGAGAGGTTATTAATTTTTATAAAATTTGGTATATAATATAGTGAACTCAGAAGACATATTACATTACAATAATTCAAAAATGTTCTTAGCACATTGTTACTTTGTATTACATTTTAGAATGTTGTTAAATTCCTGGTATAATTTGAGAGGAAATTGAAATGAAGTATATAATTTGAGAGAAATATATGTTAATATTTATTATTTAAAATCTTGTATTTGGTTTGATTGCCTTAAACAACTTATATTATTTCACGTATAAGATAATTTATTCAGACCTTAATAAATATTGAAGTTAAAAATTTAAACATGATAAACAAACGATAACCCACATTATTTACAAATTAATATATGTATTTTGGAATGGAAACGTATAAATGTTCTTGAAACTATTTAAATAATTATGTCATAAAAATAAACGCCACTAATTTATTCGGAAATTTATTCAAATTTTCCTTTTTTTAAAGAGAGATTTTTAAAAGAAAGAATTACTTTTGAAGACATTAGTCTTCAGGGAAAAAAAATGGTTAAAAGTTTCGTCACATAGTTTACACTTGCAAAAAAATGAACAAAAAAAGTATCCGGTTAATTAGGTAAAAAGTAAATAATGCGTTTATCCAAGTTAATTTTGTACAATTTTTAAAATGCTGACGTTGTAAATTAACAAGTCAGAAACTTGTTAACTTAAACAAACTAACAAGTTAAGTTAAGAAACAAAATCTAGATATCTCTGTATTTATATACTTATGGGATTCTGAAAATTTATAATTAATAAATTATTTACAAGGATTGTTATTTATTATTCTATATTTAAAATATGAACTCACTCTTTCATGGTACTTAATGTCTGACGTATACATGAATGGCACAAAAAAATGCAGATTCAAAGTGTAAAAAAGAAAATTGACATAACCCAATTATAATTACCATGCAAAAATTACGTTCCATTCTTGTAAAATGTTATGATGTTTTATGAGCCGTAGTATGAAGATCTTATTAATTTTCTAAATTTAAGCTTTTGATTTTATTTGGGAATTTTTCTTTTATTTAATGCATTATAAACAAAAGAAAAAAAAACATATAGGATTATTTTAATAAAATTAGCATATTGTGCATATTTTATTTCGTCCTATTATTTGTTAATAGCATAATATTATTTTGAAAATTATTTTATTTTTAACATTTCCTAGGATGCAAATCATAATATAAAACAAATCCATGTGACTTTAAGATTTCCTCAAGAATAAAGTTTTTTTTTATGAATTTATGTAATAACAGGGCAGAATATTTTTTGCATTAAATTACCCTTGATTTTTTCTTGCAAATGATCAAAATTGATTTGATTAAGATGATGATAATAGGAGCAGATATGTACATGCATCAAATATAAGTGAGAAAAAATATACATCACGTGGACACATATCGAAATAAATAATTTAAAAAAATTGAACAAAAAAATTAACAAATAGTAAATCTCTATAAATACTTTAATTTCGGTATTGCTAGTAATTGCGTGAGATAGTCATAAAATTATTTTACACGGAACACTGGACGTATTTGAAACGTATTCATTGTAGCTAGAAAACTGGTTCAAGAATTTTAACTTATTATTATTTTTCTTAAAAAATAATAAAAGCTAAAATAATTTATCTGTGAAATGAGATTCTGCAAAATTGAACAATGCAACTGCAGTTTTTATTGAAAGAATTTATTGGAGTTTCAATTTGCTAACTTTTAAAAAAATAAAAATATCGTTGAAAGGCTTTCAGTCCTCAAATATTAAATATTTGGTATTAATAAGTATGCAATAGAATTAATTTTTAATGCCCTTATTGATTAAATCTATGCCATAAAATTAATTTTCCTAGTACAAAATAATTTTGAATATAATAGTAACGCCCATCTTTCGGATGTAATAGAGATAATATTGAAGCAAAAGCTTTTTAATAATTTTTTATTATTATTATTTATCAGAACATGTGACCACTTTTATAGATAAGAACATGTAACTAGCTTCATATCTAAAGTTCTAATTAATTTTGCTAACATTCTTTTTAATCGAGAAACACAGGAAAACTAATTTAATTTAAGTTTTGCAAGCATATGAAGTTAAAAAAAGTCATTAAAAATTCAAATATTATGTTTAAAAATAATATTTTAAATATTCCTTAGCAAAAAGAGCTGTATCTTATTCGAAATTAATAACCATTATCAAAGTTTAATGATTGTATTTACTAATTGTAATGAAATTCATAAAAAATATTAAGGCATAAATTTATTCTGTTTATTATGATAGCATGGAATAAATGACAGTCTAGTTAATATTTTCAATTAAATACATAAAATTCAATTATGTAATGATAATTAGAAAGGTTATGTTGAACACTGAGTTACAGACTATTGTGATGTTGATTCTTAAATGAATAACTGCAAAGTGATTAATTTTTCTCATTCTTCTTTCATTTCGAAATTTACATTTTACAAATAAAATGAGGAGTAAAATACATTACCATATTATTCTTTAATATAGTAAATAATGTGCTTAAGTGAGTACAATGTACAGTCAACCTATCTTCCTATTTTTATACGATGCTTTGAACCATATGAATTATATAGAAAAGAGTACTAGAATTACATGTTAGTGATTTATTTTGTAAATTATATTTAGCAAAATTTAATTCATCCAAAACTAGATTATGTCAAAATTAGAAGAGATTAAATTTCATTTTATCTACATTTTATTCATTCCTCAAGTTTCATTTTTTTATAAAATGTAACATGGTCCTATATTTGGATATAGATGTACATACATAAAATTGTTTAAAACCAATATTATTGTTTTTACGTATGAAATCATAATTTAAACATTCAAATTTTTAACTATTATTATAAAATATTATTATTAATATTTTTATTAATTTTATAATTATTTATTATTTTTTTATTATTCTAATTAAATATCAAATTTTAACATCCTAAACATCCAATTTTTTTAAACAGTCCAGAACTTTTAACTATTGCTTTATGTGAACAAAATTACATAAGTAATATTAAAATATTAAATAATAGTTAGTATATATTTTTGCTATCATTAATTTATTCAAAAATTAAACATACGGGTTAAAACGTCTATCAGTATTTCTTTTTTACAAACGGAAAACTGAACCATTTACACAGCTCTTTCGTATGCATTTATAAAACATTGTTAAAATCCAGAAACCGTTACACGTTATTCTTCTACGGATCAAAAAAAAATATTTAATTAAACTGTCATCAACATTTGCAAAAACAATCCTTCTGGTGCATTAAAGCTGTTGAAGCAGCAGCATTGTTTGCGGAAAATATTTGGGTAAATTGGAATGAAAGTTTTTCGCGCAACAAAAGTTCCACCTTGGTTTACTTTTTTTTACTACTTAGTTCTCTCTTATTAAACAAAATACGTCATTCATAGCGAAATGTGGAAGCAAAACACGTACGAGCAAAATTGCTCTTTTCTTCAGATAAAAAAAAAAGAGGTAAAATTTCTTGCAAGTGGCGTTCTCAAACAATTTATACATAGACATTTTAAACTGCGCTTGCCCTAGAGGCGATGCTTTGAATTTGTAGAGGCACTCTTTTATTAAAGTTTTGCAGAAAACTAAATCTCGTTCTACTATATGCATTTTGGGAAGTTTAGTACATTCCATACAATTTAAAATTTTGAATTTAAATATGTAGTTTGAAATTTCGCTGTATTCGGCACAATATACTATGTGTATATATTGCCTGCATTGCGTTGCAAATATATTTTCAAAATACATATTTGATTTGTATTTTAACTTATTTGATCAAATTTAAGATATTAAATTTAAATTTTTAGTTTTAGCCCAGTACTTAAATGTTGCTGTGCAAACTGAAATTTATTTTAAAAATAATTATATAATGTGCTTAAATTTTTGGTTCTGTGCTATTGTTTACAGCAGCTAAACATTTACAAGTTTCGACAAGTTTTATTTTTAATTTTTCAGTTTCAAGTTTCATTTTTTATAAAATGTAACATGATCCAATATTTTTATATATGGATGTATATACATAAAAATGATTAAACATTGTTTTTTTACATATGAAATTATACTAAATATCCCTATCATAATTTAAATTTTTGAATTTAAGTATGTAGTTTGAAATTGCAAAGTATTCGAACAATATATATATTGCCAACACATTTGACAGAATTTAATAACTAAGCATACGGTCGAAAATGTGTATGAATATTCTTTCTTACAAACAAAAATCACATTTAGACAGCTCTTTCGCATTCATTTATAAAACATTGTTAAAATTCAGAAACCGTTATACTTTATTCTTGTATGTATGTAAAAAAATATTTAATTAAACTGTCATCAACACTTGCAAAAACAATCCTTCTGGTGCATTAAAGCTAGTGAAGTAGCACCATTGTTTGATGAAAATATTTGGTTAAATTGGAATGAAAGCTTTTCGCGCAACAAACGTTCCACCTAGGTTTACTTTTTTTTTACTACTTAGTTTGCTCTTATTAAACAAAATACGTCTTTCATTCTACGTCACGAAATGTAGAAGCAAAACACGTACGAGCAAAATTGCTCTTTTCTTGAGATAAAAAAAATGAAGTAAAATTTCTTTCCAAGTGGCGTTCTCAAACAATTTATACATATACATTTTAAACTACGCTTGGCCTAGAAGTAATGCTTCGAATTTGTAGAGGCGCTCTTTTATTAAAGTTTTGCAGAAAACTAAATGTCCTTCTATATGCATTTTGTGAAGTTTAGTACATTCTATACAGTTTAGATTTCTGAATTTAAATATGTAGTTTTAAATTTCAATGTATTGGGTACAATATATAGTATGTATATATTGTCTGCATTGAGTCGCAAGTGTAATTTTAAAATACTTTTTTGATTTGTATTTTAACACATTTGACAGAATTTAGGCTATAAAATTTATATTTTTAGTTTTTTCTGCTGCTATAAATTTTTTGTACTTAAATGAAAAATATATATTTTAAAAATAATTTTTTGAAGTGTTTCAATTTTTGGTTCTGTGCTATAGGTCACATCAGCTAAGCAGTTTGTCTGAAAGTAGTTATGACACTTTCGTCAAATATTCCTTAGAAAATATTAATCATGAACATGCAGGGTATGCATGCATGAAGACATAAAAAGAAAATTCGAATATTTGATGTTTATAATAATTCAAAATTCAATGTTTACAATAATTCAAATTGTGTTTGCCAGCTGCATTAGAAGAAAATAATAATTCAAAATTCAATGTTTATAATAATTCATTATTCAATGTTTATAGTATTTCAATGTTCTCAGCGTTAGTCACAAATAACATATAATGTCTTAAAATTTCTTGAAGGTTTATCCAACCTCACTTCATAACTTTGAAAAGAATTACGATAAATTGAATATAATGAAATAAAATAAATAAAATACTCGTTTTTGTTCTAATAAATGAGAATCATTACGAAGAGGATCATTACATTGAAGTACTTTTTAAATGTCTCTGCTCAATTTGCCTATTTGTTAAAGTGAAAAAGCAATGGTATTTGTCTGAAAAGGCTTCTATAAAAAGGGTATTTGAAGCGATTAATTCAGTGTAATGGTTTGCGGATTGGTGAAAGATTTCATCTAGTATTATATATCTAGTATTAAATATATATATATATATATATATATACCAAATTAAACTATTCATAATATACTCAATGGGTTGCATTCGACATAATATAACATTGTAAACATCACCAAATAAAAATAAAGTTTTATTGTATATTAAATAAAACATCAAGCGGAAAAATCCTCATTTTAATTTTGTTTTCATGTTTAATATTAAAATGAAGCAAAGAAATATTATATTTTAATAATGAACAAAAAAAAATAGTGCAAATATTTGCAATAGCATATTAAAAATCCCGCAAGTATTTGCATTTGCACAGTGCAATATGTTGAATTATAGAATTTCCTACACATTGCATTGTGTTCCTGTACAATAAATGTTACAAATAAGTAAGATAGATTAATTTATAAAATAAAACATTTTTGCAACTTATTTTTTTTCTGTTAAAGAAAAATAACGCAGAGAAAATTTTATTTTTATTTTATATTTTGGCAATTTATCTTATGTTACAATTATATACTATGTATAATTTATTTAAATTTTGTATTACATTTTTATGGGTTTTTTAATTAATGTTTTTAAAATGAACATTTTTTGTCAAAACTCTAATGTCATTACAATAATATAAAAATTATATTACAAAAACTTAAATCAAGCACTTGGGTTTTACTTTTCTAACATGTTATTGATCATATAATGTAAATTTATTTTTATAGTACAAGAAAATATGAAAAATCTGTCATGTTAAAAAAAATTCTACTAAATCAATATGAAAATACCTCATATTTAAACAATTATGTTTAATAAATGTTATATTTTTTTAAACTGAGTAAATTGATCTTTTTTTAATTATGATAAATTATGTATTTTTTGTAACACAAACAATATTTGTTCACAATTTCTTATATTATTAATTTTATTTTATTCTATCTATTGCTGTAACTACATTAAAATGTATTTTTATAAAAATTGTTTAATTACATAGTTATGCACATTTGTCGTTTATTAACTTCTATATAAATGAAATGAAATGATAGAGAAAGCAATATTTAGCATATATTACTATGAATTCTTATCGTGCAAATGAAATACAATTAATATAACATATAATTAAAACACATCATATTCAAACAATAATACGTGCACCACAGGTGTAGATGCACAACTCAATCCATTGGAATAAATGAATTTCTCCCTTATAAAAAGTCCCAGATTTTTAAATTGTAGGATATTTTGATTGGAGTAGCTAATATATTTATACATTTTATTTTATTTTTCATATCGATTTTGAGAAAAAAAAATTTATTTTGAATTTTTGTTTTAATACTTTTTTCTACCATTCTTCAGATCTTACATATTTTAAAGTTTTATACCGTTTACATTTTCTGCATTTTTAATAGATATATTTAAATAAAATTTATAATGTTAAATAATAATACATAAACATTTGTAGAAATAAATAAGGATTAAAAATATGTCACTAAAATATAATTAAATAAAAATAATGAAATAGAATAAACTGTTCCACATATAATGAATTAAATTATAATTATATCTTTATATCTAAAGATCTTTTTGAACCTTTCCTAATAATTCATAATAATTCAATTATATGATTGTAAGTTGAAACATAATAAACATAATTTATATTTGGAAACTAATATATTGACAATTTATTCAACTATTTTTAATTATTATTAATTTCTGAATTTTATCGAAAGTTAAAACAACGGATGAATGAAAATGAATTAAAAAAATCTTTCAATAAATTATATTTCATAAATTAATTGCATATCTTTTTGAAAATTCATATCAAATATCAAAACATGTAGGTGAAGAATTAAAAGAAACATCGATACATAAAAATAAAAAAGTGATGAACTGAATGTTTAGAAGATGATATATTTTTTCTATCACATAATTCCTTAGCCAGAAACCTATCTACATATACAGTTTGCAGATGGATGTTTGCATTGTCATGTAGACAGCATACGAAGACCAACCAATCAGCTCTGCACTTGGCAGCAAATAAACCCCCAACAAGAGCTCCATAACAAATAACATTTGTTCTGCCGCTTGGGAAAAGAGACATCAAGTTTACCTTTGTAGCCAAATACAGTGATGGAAATATTAGCATTATACTAGCATCTACCCATTCATTTAAGAAATAAATACGTTCATAGTCAAATAATGCAAAATTCACGAATTTTAAACTGCATGGTTAGATATTTAATTCTATTTGGAATGAATGTTTTCTTCATTATTACTTGGACATTGAATTTCTGAGATTACTGAGATTTTGAGATTGACAGGTAAGTTTATTAGTTTTCATAGTTATCTTTACCATAGTGTAATTTTTTAAAATAAATAAAATAAAGGTGTATAAATTATGTAAAAGAATGGATTTTATTACCATTTTATTTTATTTCAAAATTTTTAGTTTTTGAATTTATTTTCAAAAATATTTTTGTGACTATAGGATTTTCAAATCTTATATTCCTAAAGATTATTTAAAAATAATAATGAAAAGGGGAAAACAAACATGCTTGCGAATAAAATTATTTATTTTTCTGAACTTATATATAATGATAATAATTCAAAAACTACAGCCATCATATGAAGAATGCAAATATGCACTTATTTAAAATAAATAAATATATATATCCTTTTTTACTGTATCGTGATAATGTAGCGATAAATTTCTACATTGGCGTAAGTAAACAGTATCTAAATGAATTGCTACAAATTATTTAAGGCAATTAATGTCATTGTTAATATATAAGCAAATATAGTATTACTTAATTAAATTTAATGCATACACAATTGTTGCTTATGAATCATATAAATTAAGAACATGTGTTATTATTAAATTATCCCACAAAAATAATCTAAGAGACAAACCAAGTTCCATCAATCTCAAAAGAAAAGTGAACAGAAATGACAAGAACTACAATAATATCAAAAATCATGATTTGCTCTGGACAAATATTGATAAAACAGAAATGAATTCAGCAAACTGTGAAGGGAAATCAGATTTCGTTCTAGGTTTAGACCTTGAATCCAGTAAACTGTTAGATTTAGTTTGGATAGTTTCTTGATATATTTATAATTATCTAATTAATAAAAACTATCACTAAATCATTAAAATTTATACTGAAAAATATTAGTACATCTCTTTATAGCAATAAAAATCATATAATGATTTACATTTTAACTTCTATTAATATAACATTTACTTAAATTTAACGAAATGTTATTGGGGATATAAAATAAAAAATACCTTTAAGTATACAATACCTTACAAATTTAACCTGTTTATTAAATTTCTAACAAAAATTAAGATTTATTCCAGTTGTTCATTTTTACTCTATTAGTGATTTGATTAGTTCACTAATTAGTATTAACTAGCAGTTTTCAATTTTTTTTAGTTGATTACAGTAACTGCAAATACATACTAACTTACAATTAATTTAGAACAAAATAAGCATATTTTTGGTATGAAATTTTGATGCAGTATTTTCAATTCAATTTGGTAAATATATATATTTACTTTTTACTGATTTTTTTTTTATTTGTACAATTACATGGTTAGATATTCCATAAAAGAGATGGTTACAAAGAATATTATTCTGCATGGTCAATAAGTGAATGATTTGAGAAAATGATAACGAAAAGGAAATGCAAGGAAAAGTTATAAACCATTCTTAATACACAAAATGACGGTTATTTATTTAATATAAGCTAGATAAAATTTATAAGCTAGACTAGTATTAGTAGACTAGATTATATTTATAAGTTAGACTTGTATGACTCATAAATATGTCCAAAATAATTAAACTCAATATATTTTTTATGAAACTGCCTCAAGTTCACTACATAACTATAACTATAGTTCACTATATAATCTATAACTTTTCATTAAATTTTGCATCAGTTTTCTTAAACTCCCATTTTTCCATTAATGAAGATTTGCTTGACAGGTTTTTCCTGTTAATGTTAAGAAATTTCAATTTATATTATTCGAATAATAGACAATTTTAACAAATCCAAGAAAATTAGATGACTGTAAAACATTTTTTTGTTTTTTTAATACATTGAGTGAAAAACTACAAAAAGATATATAATTTATCAAGGATTACATGTTCATGCATTAGTCGTATATTTTTTTTTCTTTTAGTACAGTCTTATGTATTTGTAGTTCAGTTACGCACTAGATTTATATGATTGATTATTCCTTATATGATATGTGATAGACAGTTTTGTCAGTAATTATTCTTCTATCATTATTCGCCCAGAATGAAATTGTAATGAATTCAGAAATGAGAATTCAAACTGCCTATAATGTGATGAATATGCCGTAAATTATCTCCCTTGAGAATTCCGGCATACATATTAAAGATAAATCTGAAAAAAAAACGTGAATAATGGATGATATTAGTATTGATTTCAAGAAATACATGTAGCTTTCTACTGGCAAAAAGCTTCTTATTTCATATATATATGTATATAGATAAGATATTAGACAATGCAGAAATATTAATCAGATTATTGTTTAGAAATTTCTCTTGTCAATTAGGTTGGATATGGGGTCTTTATTGCCAAACTAAAACTAGTACAACAACAAAATATTAAACTTCGAAAAAGTCTATTAAACATAAAAAAAACTCTCATTATTTTACTGATAGCAGAACAGGAGTTTGTTGATTTACAGAACAATTTAAAAACTTACTAGATGAGAAAGAGAATTTTCTTAGTATGATGTTTAAGGTATGTAGATAATTGAAAGAATTATCTTTATCTAGATACAACACATGACTACGGTCAAAGAAGATTGTTTTATTCTTACCAGTATAAATTTCTAATACCAATTATCCAAAAGAAAAAATATAAATAAATAACTCTTAAGCTTTAAGATGTAATGAGGTTTCAGAGTATAAATGGATATCGTTTGTACTACGCAATACAGGCTTATAAAATATTTTATTTATTTAGCAAACCTTTTAAAATGCATCAAGCTAAAAAAGATAACAACATGCTTTACTTTTGCTTTTGCTTGGTTTCTAATTCTGCAAACATTAGCGAGACATGTACACGAATCTTTCAGGAACAATATTTAAAAAATATATAAATGATGTTGCATTATACGTTTATTTTTTTTCCTTTTTGAAGTTAAATATTTTCCTCAAAAAATATTTTTTTAAATTGTTTTTCTGACGTCTCATGTTCCTGATTATTATAACTTATGGTTGGATGCATCATATAATTAATATGAACAATAGCTAGTATAGTAATAACAAAATATAATAAATAAATAAATAAAACAAATGTTGAAACAATTTCGTACGTTTGATTTAATTTTAATACAATTTTTATCCAAATCCATGATTAGATATTTATAAGTATATTAATCTACATAAAAATTGACTTAAATGATTATATAAAATAGTAATAGTTTATACATGTAATTCGCATGATTCAATATTTAACCCAAATTTATATTACTTTAAAATTTATGACAGTAAATTTAGGCACACTGGCATCATATGGAATTTTCCAATTCTATATATATAGTTAAGTATATATATTTTATCTGTCTGTCTATCTATCTATATATATATATATATATAACATATGGTTATATATATATAGGTGTAAGGAATACAACTAATATATATATAATATATATATATATATATATATATATATTAGTTGTATTCAATACGCCTCTAAGCATGTAGGCAAAAATGGGTTTTGGTTTTTCCACTCCACTAGCAATTATTACATTGTATAATATCTAGTACATAGCTTTATTTGTGTTGAAATGTATCATCATTTGGTCATCATCATCATAAATAAAATTTTTCAACAACCTGACGATACGTATTCCATAATATAGTGGTGTTCGGTTTATTGTGATGAATTTGTTATAGTTTTTGTTGTTTTGTAACCAAATTATTTTTCTCACGGATGATATATGTATATGCATCTTTTTTAGATTGGTCCCTGCAGTTTATGTTGTTCACTATTAATATTTTATTTATGTCTAATAACATTCAATCTCCACGCTGAAGCTTATGCACCCTTCTAATCTTCAATAACTTCATTTCAAATTATCCCTTTCACCTGTTTTCATGATTTTATTGATAGAAACATCTATGAAGTTCATGAAAATGTATATTTGACGAATGCATATTGGCTATGTTAACCCACAAGCACAAGCAATGGGGTAAAAATCCTCCATTCAGGTTTAAATTCCTAGGAATTTATCTATATTTGTTGATGATTATTCTTTATCTTCCTGGATGGCCACATATAAACACTCTCAAAAAAATCCCAACTCAAGGCGAAAAAATGGCGTTCTATTCTGAAAGTCGGTTTTGGAGTTTTGTTACGCATAAATGTACTAACGTTTTAAAGAAACTTATCGACAATAACAGCTTACAAGCACGAGTAGCAGATACTGAACAATTTCAGTTTTTCGTGTAAAATAATTTGTCAACCTTGTGGACATTAAATTGGTGGCAAAATCATTTACAAAGTTCTGACAGTTTTTCTAGTTTGCAAAACTATAACTAAACCTAACTATTTGAAATAATTTGCTGTCAAATTTATACAAGAACATTTTTTAAAATGAACAATATATAAATGTATCCCACTTTCAGTAAAAATTATGGTACAAATGTTACTAAATATGCCATGGAGGCAAAGCGTCCTAATAAATAAGCTGTCATTTGTTTTTGTCAAAAAAGGGGCGAAAAAATCAGTTGTGAAATGTGATAAATTTTTAATGAAATGTATTCCCTTATCATATATAAACTTATTCTCGAGAACATAGTGATGAATAATCTTTTTAATTACTGAAAAAGTTCACAAATAATGTATACTTATATGTATGCAAGAAAATTAATTCGTAGTTCAGAATTTCTCGAATTGAATAATGAATGTCATTATTTTCGCAAAACTTTGAAAATTAAACACAGTTCAAAAAATGAAATTTATTTTAGCCAGAAGAAAAATATTTACATATAAAATGATTAAATAGGCTGAAAAGGGGTAACACATATTTAGAGTGATTAATTTTTTGTTAAAAGAGCTTATACGTTATTGATAAATTAGTTTAAAAATTGTGGCCGAATTGATCCCATGTGCGTGTTAGTGTCATAAATTTGAGTGAGTGTGCTAAAGGGTTGAACAAACTTATTGTTTTTCCAACAAGTTCATTATTGCACTCTCATTTTGATTTTTTATGCGTTTGAATATTATGTAATTTTTCTTTTACGGATAAATAATTAAATTTATTATTTTATTATTATTTTTTAAAATAATTAAATTTAAGAAATTTGTGCTAAAAGAGAATATTAGATTCAGTCTGAATAAAAAAAAAATAAATAAAAAAAATAGGAATAAAAAGTCTGCAATATATTTAGAATAAAATTTATCTTAAATTCTGTTCAGAATGAAAGATTCAAGTGCAAAATTTTATATTATGTAATTTAAATAAAATTTTCTCGTACAAAAGTATCATATTTCTTAAAGTTGAAGCCAGCTCTATGGTTTCAAAACGCAACTCATTATTTAGCAAGCCTTTCTAGTGTGAACAATCTGTAAGCAAAACGCTGATAATGTCTTAAACCGATTTAGTAAAATATTTTTTTTTGTATGTCAGTATGGATCAAAATAAATTTTAAAGGAATATGTGAAACTCAAAATTATAATAAATAGATTACTTACAAAATTATAATAAATAGATTACTTACAAAATTATAATAAATAGATTCTTACAAAATTACAACAAAAATATTACTTGTAAAATTATAGTAAAACAGATTACTTAAAAGGTAAAAATAATGCCATTCATTTAAGGACAATTACTCAAAAATATTTTATATTATAAGTCGTCAAATATTGTTAACACATGGTATAACTTTATTGAAAAGCTAATGAACGATTTCAATCGTTTAGAATCTGAGAAAGGTAAAAGAATTTAAAAATTAGCCAATTCAAATTCTAGTTTATTTCATTTCAGTATAGAACCATTTCGATGGCTTTCTTTTGTAATACAAGTTTAAATTTCTACTTGAAAAAAAAAAAAAAGATACAAGTACTTTTTTTACTAACAAACTATTTTTGCTGTATTTAATAGATTGAAATGTTATTTATATCTTCATACTTTTTAAATCATATTTACGTAGAATAATAATAAATGTTTAAATAACAACTCCAGCAAAGTACATTTTTGCAAGTGTAACATTTCCAGTTATAAAATTATCTGTACTAATACATATCATTGTATGAAATTTATAATATCTTGACTCGAATATTTATTAGTTATTGTTCAAATGCTTTTTTCTCATTATAGATAGTTTTAGATGGATGATTATAAAATATTATGACCTTAATTACAAGGCAATCAACATTGTATTATTTCTCTGAGAGTTTTGAATAAAATAGCATAATTAAATTGCGTTATATTTTAATTATTTTAAATGATTTTTATAATTTTACTTTTTTACAAAATTATTTAAATGGATAAGTAAATTTTATGTACAAAAAAGTTTGCTATTCAAATAGTTACAAGTTTCTTTGTTTTGGTGTCTATCAAATTTTAAAAAGAAAAACTAAATTTAAAAATAATGTGTTAAAACGAACAAACACAAGCAAATAAAATAGATTCACTTTAAAATAGAAACGTTATATCCTTCATATTCATAAATTTTAATAATTTATTGCACATATGAATATTTTATTCAAATCGTTAAACAATGACGACATCTGGCTGTAATGTTACTGAACTTTTCAGACTTGCTAATGGACTATTCTAATCATTTAGAATTTAAAAAAAAAAAAAAAAATAAAAATTTGCAAATGGAAGTTCTAGTTTATTTCATTTCAAAATCTAACAAGTTTGATGGTTCTTTCAACTTTTCTGTTACATGATCTTTGCATCTCTCCCTGGGAAAGTGAAAAAAAAAAAATGTATAAAAAAAATTTCATCATCACCGTGCATTCATTTGAACTCTGCCACATATATTTTATCTCTTATCTTCATATTTTTTTTTAATATATTAACTCTGGTTGAACGCTCACAGTGATGATGAATGGTTTAAAGTGCCTCAACGACAAAAGGACATTTTTGCCAGTGGAGCTTTTTCCCACTAACTGCGAAAAGTTTTATGCTCTTGAAAGGCATAATTTTTTCATTATTCTTTTTTTCTCTTCACATTTTACTCTGTTCGTAGTGATTGCTTTGATGTATTATTTTTTGCACTCTGCAAAGTATTAATATTTCAAGTTCTTTATCTTTTTTTGTGTGTGTTTTGTAGATTTTTTTTGTCGTTTTCTATGGAGACATTTTCCAGTAATACAGCAGCAAATGTTTCTTATCGAAGATTTTTTTATGCTTATTGGGATTACTGTATTTATTTAATTAAAATTACTAAAAGGTAAAAATCAATGCATATGAATATAATTTATGATATAATCATTATGACTTTAATTAGAAAATAATAATAATGAATTATTCCTCTGAGAGTTTTGAATAAGATAGATGTAAATAAATTGCATTATATTTTAATTATTTTAGTTATTTAAATTATTATTATTTAAAATATGATTTTAAATTTTATTTTTGTATAAATTATTTAAAGAATAATTAACGTATTAGTACAAAAAGTGTGTTATTTAAATGTTTGAAAGTTTCTTTGTTTTAGTGTCTGTCAAATTTTATAAAGAATAATTAAATTTAAAAATAATGTGTTAAAACGAACAAACACAAGCAAATAAAATAGATTACTTTAAAACGTCATATCATTCATATTCATAAATTTTAATAAGTTATTGCACATACGTATATTTTATTCAAATCTTTAAACAATGACGACATCTGGCTGTAATGTTACTGAATTTTTCAGACTTGCTAATGGACTATTCTAATCATTTAGAATTTAAAAAAAAAAAACAATAAAAATTTTCAAATGGAAGTTCTAGTTTATTTCATTTCAAAATCTAACAAGTTTGATGGTTCTTTAACTTTTCTGTTACATGATCTTTGCATCTCTCCCTAGGAAAGTGAAAAAAAAATTAAAAAAAAAAAAAAAAAATTCATCATCACCGTGCATTCATTTGAACTCTGCCACATATATTTTATCTCTTATCTTCATATTTTTTTTAATATATTAACTCTGGTTGAACGCGCACAGTGATGATGAATGGTTTAAAGTGCCTCAACGACAAAAGGACATTTTTGCCAGTGGAGCTTTTTCCCACTAACTGCGAAAAGTTTTATGCTCTTGAAAGGCATAATTTTTTTCATTATTTTTTTTTTCTGTTCACTTTTCACTCTGTTCGTAGTGATTGCTGTGATGTATTATTTTTTGCACTCTGCAAAGTATTAATATTTCAAGTTCCCTTTTTTGTGCGTGTTTTGTAGTTTTTTTTTCTTTCTATGGAGACATTTTCCAGTAATACAGCAGCAAATGTTTCTTATCGAAATTATTTTTTTTATGCTTATTGGGATTACTGTGTTTAGTTAATTAAATTTACTAAAAGGTAAAAATTAATGCATATGAATAAAATTTATGATATAACCATTATGATCTTAATTAGAAAATAATAATAATGAATTATTCCTCTGAGAGTTTTGAATAAAATAGATGTAAATGAATTGTATTATATTTTAATTATTTTAATTGCCTAAATTATTATTATTTAAAATATGATTTGAAATTTTATTTTTGTATACAATTGTTTAAAGTAACAAATAAATTAAAAGGACAAAAAACTTTGCTTTTTAAATAGTTGAAAATTTCTTTGTTTTAGTGTCTGTCAAATTTTATAAAGAATAATTAAATTTAAAAATAATGGGTTAAAACGAACAAAAACAAGCAAATAAATTTGATTACTTTGAACAGATACGCCATATCATTCATATTCATAAATTTTAATAAGTTATTGCACATACGTATCGTTTATTCAAATCGTTAAACAATGACGACATCTGGCTGTAATGTTACTGAACTTTTCAGACTTGCTAATGGTCTATTCTAATCATTTAGAATTTAGAAAAAAAAACAATAAAAATTTGCAAATGGAAGTTCTAGTTTATTTCATTTCAAAATCTAACAAGTTTGATGGTTCTTTCAACTTTTTGTTACATGATCTTTGCATCTCTCCCTAGGAAAGTGAAAAAAAAATGTATAAAAAAAATTTCATCATCACCGTGCATTCATTTGAACTCTGCCACATATATTTTATCTCTTATCTTCATATTTTTTTTTAATATATTAACTCTGGTTGAACGCTCACAGTGATGATGAATGGTTTAAAGTGCATCAACGACAAAAGGACATTTTTGCCAGTGGAGCTTTTTCCCACTAACTGCGAAAAGTTTTATGCTCTTGAAAGGCATAATTTTTTTCATTATTTTTTTTTCTGTTCACTTTTCACTCAGTCCGTAGTGATTGCTGTGATGTATTATTTTTTGCACTCTGCAAAGTATTAATATTTCAATTTCTTTTTTTTTTGTGTTTTGTAGATTTTTTTTGTCGCTTTCTATGGAGACATTTTCCAGTAATACAGCAGCAAATGTTTCTTATAGAAGATTGTTTTTTATGCTTATTGGGTTTTCGTATTTAGTTAATTAAATTGACTAAAAGTTAAAAATTAATGCATATGAATATAATTTATGCTTCATGATTTCGTAATGAAGACTGATAACTGAAAAAATGGTTTCCATGATATTCAAGAAAGTGCAAATGTTATCCAGAATAAGGTAAGATGCATTTTACTAAGAAAAGCATTTCAAAAAGTTTACTATTAGTTTGCATAAGGCTGTAATATTTATAACATTTATAGAATGCATATTCTATCATTTTCGCTTTATCAAAGAAAACTTTTCAGGAGAAATAAATGAAGGAATATGTAGAATAGCTAAGGAGAAACATTTTATGCACTTGAAAGGCATAAATTTTTCATTATTTTTGCTTTTGGTCACTTTTCACTCAGTTCGTAGTGATTGCTGCGATGTATTATTTTTTACACTCTGCAAAGTATTAATATTTAGAGTTCCCATTTTTTGTGTGTATTTTGTAATTTTTTTTTTCCTTCTATGGAAATATTTTCCAGTAATACAGCAGCAAATGTTTCTTATCAAAGATTGCTTTTTTTATGCTTATTGGGATTACTGTATTTAGTTAATTAAATTTTCTACATAGTAAAAATTAATGCATATGAATATAATTTATGCTTTTTGTTTTCGTAATGAAGATGAATAACTAGAAAAAAACGTTTGTCATGATATTCGAAGTGCAAACATTATCCAGATTAAGGTATGAGGCATTATACTTAGAAAAGCATTTTAAAAAGTTTACTATTAGCTTGCACTTGCTACTTTATTATTAGCTTAGCTTAGATGTTATATTTCCAACATTTCTAGAATGCATACCCTATCATTTACGATTTATCAAGAGAAAACTTTCAGGTTAAATAAATGAAGAAATATGTAGAATAGTTTAAAACATTTTAAGACAAGCGAAGATGAACCTGAAGTTGGAATCTATGTCAACTTTGAAAATAAAAGCAAAGCTTAAATCTATGTCAGTGATAGACACTATAAATCTGTCTAAAAATCCATTCTGGTATCCTCTAGGGTGAGTAAAGGAAAATGCAAACATATCAAATGCCATCCTTGGGAAGTCAATTCTAAATTGTGGTATCAAAATGGGAACGCAGTTTAAGCAGGCCACTTTTGTGTGAAATCTGCATAATGCTTCCGGTGGTGAATAATATCTAGTCAAAGAACTTTGCTGTAGGAAGAAATACATTTTTTTCTGTAGGGTTTTTCAAAAATGTAGTGACAAACATTGAGTGAAGGAAAGGATAAGATTAAGAATTGCATGAGGATTGATAATTGTGGATAAGATTAAGGATAAAATTGAGGATAAAATTAAGGATAAAATTGAGGATAAATTTAATTTCATAAGGATTGAGAATCGCATAAGCATGTCATTTCCAGAAACGTCAATGGTAAGTTTTAGTAAAGGTAGAAGATCAAAAAGGACACAAGAGAGTGATTAATTTGAGATATTTATTGGACACCATGAGTTCAATGGTGTACGAGATGAATACAGTTCAAATATTACAGCAGATGCTCGAAGTTTGCACCATCAGATGCCGAGTATGCCTGTCATCGAAGGGGCATTAATTGCCAGCATGATCGCATATGACGGAAGTTTCTTAAATTGTAGCAGCATAGCAGAGTCTTGTCACGAGATCCATTTCAGACTTCAAAGTGTCTTGATATACGATAACTCTGAGGGCTGCCCACAAAAAAAAAAATCAAAATTCGATAAGTAGGTAAACGTAGTGGTCAGATAACAGATCTACTTCATCCAATCTATCGATGCTGGCATGACCTGTTCAAATGCCTAATAATCGTCATTCCAAAATGTTTGGTGTCACATATTGCGCCTCCCACTTGCTGTAGCATATTCAAGTACGCCGTGAAGATCCCACTTCAGAAAGATCTGATACTTTCAGGTGGTCATAAGGGCTAGGTTGTTGGCTTCCAGTTGGTCATAAAAATACGGCTCAGAAGCCTTTCAAATTTACCCATCAAATTTACTGCGAAACCATGTTATGCCTCTGGGTACCTCACACAATAGAGATTCTCCTCAGCCCACAAATGCACTTTTGAGTACGCTAACCCTATTGAATGCGGCCTCATCACTGAACAACACATACGTTGGTAAATTCATATTTCAGGCTCTTTGTTGCAGATACCACTGTACGAAGGGCACACGTGCCGGATGATCACCTCAGAGCAGTAACTGAACAATTTGGAAATAAAGGCCGTTTAAGTACACAGTGTTCAAAACACGCTGTACACAGCAACGAAACCTTTTTAAGGCAGATGCAACGGGTACCTATGATGGTACTGGCATTATTCTCCACGGTATCTAACACAATTTCTTCCATAATGATCTAAAGTGTCGATCGTGGTGGGCCGTTACTACTCCTGCTGCCCGTATTCTCAAAACCTTTAGTGCAAACAAACTGTGGTGTTTTTGATGTCTATCTGGGAAGCGTTCTTGATAAATTAGTTAAGCGACTCGACCGTTGTCTCCAGCTATTCCATACACACCATGTTCATATACCATTATATGAACTCCATTCAATGTCTACTATACGAATCATAAAATCCTCATTTCTAACCCAGCGCACTCGTGCAGAGCTCCCTCTGGTGGTGTTTCTAAACACGGGTTGTAATGATTTTTGAAATTATCAATCCTTATGATGCGCCCTACCTCCCATCAAAGTTTGTCGCTACATTTGTAAAGCACAGCATATTTATTATATAATGAACTTTAAGATTAGATAAGTTAAATTATAAAATTAAAATGACTAATATATTTATAAAAGAATTATATTTTAAAATTTTTGCTAACTAATAGTTTTAGAGAAATACTTAATCTAAAAAAAATATTCTCCTTACACAAGGCTACTTAATCTACAGAATACCTTCAGAAGAATACTCAATCTATAAATTACTTTTAGCATACTTCTTAGACTACAAAATAATTTCAAATGAATGCTCAATATTTTGATATTTTCAATCATACGAAATCGTTACATCATATATATATATATATATTGTTTGAAAAAAAACCACCATGCTACATAAACACTATATATATTAATACTAATATTTGTTTAACACCAATCGTATATATGCTATATAATTCATATTTTAAAAATTCTGCAAAGGGTTTCAGGCCATTCCCATTTTTTAAAGAACTTTCAAAATAAAATAGAAATTTCGTTTTGTTCTCATTCAAAACAATATAACATTATTTAAATAGTTTGATATGGAGATTTAAACATTAACGTGTTGTTTTATTTTAAAATAAAGGCAAAAATATTGCTTAAAATTTTATAAGATTATCCATATTTTTTTTAAAAATTATTAAGATCATATCTAAAATATTTATTAAGTCAAAAAATTAAATTTACTCATAATCTAAACTATCCATCTTAATACATATCTATACAAAAATATATTCTCAAATATCTTGTTCACAGATAAACATTCAACACTCACCGTCCAAAAGGATTAATAAAGGATTATTTTAAAATAACTTTCTAAACTTGGTAGAAAATAATTATTCTTTTCTACATTCTTTTTTTTTTTTTTTTTTTTTTTTTTTTTTTTTTACTCCAGTATTTCAAATTTTGATATTTATTTATACTTTTTTTTAAAGAAAAATTTTATAGCGGAGACGTAGAAAAATAATTGCGTGAGATTTTGGAATAGAGTAGTAAACAACAACAACAAAAAATAATAAATAAATAAAAGTTTCGTTTGAAAGAGTTAAGCTTTTGAACGTTCACTATCTCCCTTTTCGTGTTCTCTTCGTTAAACATGTCAACAGAGTTGCTTCGTTGAAAAGCACAAAAATGCACAAAAACTTGTTTTTTTAAAAAAGCAGAAAGAAACTGTCTCATTAGCAGATATTATTCTACGTATAATTAGAGAAGCATATTCGTGTATTTATTTTCATAGGAGAAGTAAAAGTTATTTCTTTGGTTATTAAATAGTTTAAAGTTTTCCCATATTTTGAAAATAATATTTTATGAATAATTTATTCAGTTAGAATTTAAATAATATTATAAAAATATATAACTTAAATGCATTGCATATTTATATACGTATATTAGCATTTAACATGCATTTTAATGCGAATTTACTTTTTATATTTAAATAATTAAAAACCAACATTTGATATTGCAAATTTTATAAGCAAATATTAATTTACATATTTGTCGTCTATTTTATATCAAATATATTATATTGATATAAGAATATTTGAAAAATAAAAATTAAAATGAAGTATTATATTATTAATAAATTGTTTAATATGTATGCTAATATTTTTAAATTTATATAATTAATGCTTTCCTTAGAGCACCTTAATATCATTTGCAAATTTTCTACAAAAAATTAAACTACACTTAGATTAAAACATTAATAATTTTATTAGCAAAATGAAATAATTTACATTTATAATTTATATTATTACAGAGTCAATTCCTTGATTAGCAAATGTATTAGCAAAGTAATTAGCAAATTTTCTAGATCAAAATATGATTCGATTGTTATTTTTATCTACTCTTTAAATTACAATCCATCACAGCAAATATTTATTGTTTTTCATAATATGCTTAAAATTGTGTCAAATAAAAATGATAATTATTAAAAAAGTTTGATTTAATATAAGGAAATTAACTTTTAACTCTATTAAACTTTGTAATAAAATAAAAAGAAATTCATTATCCTGTTCTGCTAATTTGTAATTATTAGAAAAACACAATAAATCGATAGATAAACGATGGGCACGATAAATTTTTAGGTGCTAATTTCTTTCTGTTGACCAATTGTATGAATCCCTCATATGTCAATTACATAATAATGTTTCAATATTGATGACATAATAAAATTTAATTTAGCAAAAAATATATTTTTTTAAATGTAAATTAAATTTAATTTAGAATTTTTTTCATCTGTAATGCACATTTAGTAAACAGTATATATTAAAAATTATTTCTGAAGACATATATATGCAGACTGAACTCCAGGCAAAATGCCTGACATTTTTATACTACATAAACCTTTGAACAAGATGCATATATTTGGAATAATTATAATGATTAAAATTTAATTATTTGGTTCCATGCCCATCAATGCAATATTTCACAACCTTTTTCTTTTTCTTTATAATTTATTGGTTTTTATTTATTTTTTTATTTTATTTATATTTTTATTGAATTGTCAAAAAGCAAGGTAGATTATACATTTGCCTTCAATAAAATTAGGATTCAAATGAAAATCCAAAGTAATTTTATAGCATTATTAAAATGACAGTCAGTATAATTTATTTATGAATATGTTTCTGATTATATGTATTCAACATTCTGATGATATACTTTAAACATAAATAGTAAAATATCAAATAATATAAATTTTTTAAAATAGTTACTTAGTATATTAACATGCAATATTTCATTGATAACGAAGTTTTAACTTTAATATATTAACTTATTTTATTTTCAAAACTTGCCATGCTGCATATTTAATTTTCTACGTTGTAGATTATTTATAAAAATATTTTTAATATTACACTCATGTCCATAAATTAAGGATAATTCAGAATCACACAGAAATTGAACTCTAAAATAAAAATTTCACCTGTAGAATTATCACACACATCTTGTAGAAGAATATGCAAATTACAGGAAACCACCTGATGGCGCGGATAGTACGTCACAATGACGAGTGTAAGAGAGGGGTATATAAGGAATGGTGGCAAGAAGTAAAATTGTTCACAAGCGCTTTAAAAGACTTTCAGTGCAATAACCGCATAGTTATGGCACAAAGGAAGCATTTGGATGATTTTTACGTGGTAGAATTACAGGACGACTGGAATGTGGACGAACCCAGCTGAAAGTATCCGAAGAACTTGGAATCGTCGAGACTGTCATCTCCAGGCTTTGGCAACGATTCCAAGATGATGGTAATGTGGGTAGATGTTACCCCCGAGTTACAACGCCGAATGAGGGCCGGTATTTAGCAGTTACTGCCAAAAGAAACAGACGGAGAACAGTATCAGACCTGTCTCGTCAGCTCTCTTCAGCTACCGGTACGACAGTTTCAAGGCAGACCGTGTACAGACGCTTAGAGCACATTGGTCTATATGCTCGTAGGCCTGTCAGATGTGTTCCACTTACCGCAACTCACTGTCGCCTGCGATTAACCTGGAGTAGAGAGCATGCATTGTGGACACCGCAACAGTGGTCTTGTGTGATGTTTTCCAACGAGTCCAGGTTTAGTTTGCAGTCTGATTCTTGCCGGACTTTCATATGAAGGGCGCCAGATACCCGTTACCACCAAGAGAACACCATTGAACGACACCGTTACGTTGGTGCAGGATGGCTTGTTTGGCGAGGAATTATTCTTGGTTCCAGAACTGACATGCATGTTCAGAGTGTAACGATGACAGGCCACATCTATCGGGATGTCATTCTGGAACAACTTGTACGTTTGTTTCGGGGCGCCATGGGTGCTGAATTTCTGCTTATGCATGACAATGGCCGTCCTCACCGTTCAAACATTGTAGACGAATGCCTTCAATTGGAGGATATCATCCGTATGGATTGGCCAGCATACTCACCGGACTTGAATCCAATAGAGCATGTGTGGGATATGCTTGGCTGACGAATTGCAGCCCGTCAACCCCCTCCCACCTTCGGAGGGCATTGCTTGATGAGTGGTGTAATATTCCCCAAGATCAGATTGATAATTTAATACTCAGCATGCCTAGGCGTTGTAAGGCCTGCATTGCATCGTCCGGGAGACATACTCCATATTAACCATCATACTAACCATGCTATACTGTTTTTTGTAAATAGGCTCTTTTTTGAAATTTGCTCCAAGGAGTAAAAATCGCAATTTTTATTAATTATGTCAAACATATAACATCTATTTTTGCTCTTTACCTTTTGTTTAATAAATAGACTTTACAAATAAGTCAAATTTGTTTTGCTTCTGTCTCTTTCTTTGCCTGAACTTCATTATCCTTAATTTATGGACATGAGTGTATTATTTTTCTCTTCAAATTTAAAGTCAATTTATGCTTGGAACAATAAAAAAATATTAAACTCTATAACATATGAAATTTAAAAAAAATGATGTCAAGTACTTTGAATGATTTTAATAATTATTGCAAACTATGAATTGAAAGAGATTAAAATGCATAAAATATTTTTTTTTCTGAAATTTGAACCTGAAAAATTTAAATAATCGATGTTGGGCTTTTGATTTTCATTTGCCGAAATGAGATTTTTACTTCATTTCATTAATTTTTAAAAATCTTTTGTCGGAATATAAAATATATATATATATATTTATATATTATTTTTTATAGAGATTTGCTTTTTAAAAATCTTAATTTAATCAAATTTATGATCAGCTAAAAATTTGAAAAGCTGTATAGCTGTATTAAAAAATTAGTAACTGCTAATTATGTCTTGGTTGAATAGATTTGTTGAATTAAATTTTTAAAAAAATAATTAAAATGAAGTTTAATTACCATTTTTAAGAAATTAAAAAAAAAATTTCATTTTTAATCATTATTTGTTTTATTCAGATTTTAAAATTTGATAATTAAAATCGTATGAAATCCCTTAGAAACATACGTTCCTATTAAATATTACTCGTAATAAAATATGAATAAATTTTACAAAATTCAACAGAAAGATATTTTAATGTTACTGGTATTTCCTAAATTCCTTTTCTTTAAGCATTACGCATATATTATAACAATAAATTGAATTTAAGATTTTCATCGTAAAATAATATATTCATGGAGTAATTCAAGCTTCTTTTATGCTTTAAAATGTATCAATTTTACTGTTATACTTTTATTACATTAGATAAAGCATTGTTA
Source organism: Caerostris darwini (assembly GCA_021605075.1). Classification (NCBI taxonomy): domain Eukaryota; kingdom Metazoa; phylum Arthropoda; class Arachnida; order Araneae; family Araneidae; genus Caerostris; species Caerostris darwini. The sequence goes on from BPLQ01011836.1 coordinate 61,132, forward strand.
TCATAGACTACACATCCAAAGTAACAAAAACAAACAATAAGACAAATTTAAAATAATTTGGTGACGACAGTTTATGTGAACTTCCATCCTTCAATATCTTTCTTATCTATTGAAAACTGAATTATTGGTTAGAAAGCTTAATATTAAGATTTGTTGACTGATGATAATGTGAATCATAAAATATAATACTGATATTTCAGACAAATCACTACAGATTATCTTCAAGGAGGCTCGTGTAATTTTCTGTAGGATTTTATCTTATGATATCCCTCTTTCCATCTAATTTTAACTTATGGTTTGCCTTTAGGATGACTTATGATTTCCTTTTTTAGTTTTCTGATATAAAAAGTAAAAGCTGAAGCTGTATTGAGCTGGAAAGAATGTTTCATGTAAGACGTAGTATTAAAACTTAAATTCTATAGCATTAATCATTTTTTTGTTTGATCATTCAAAGATTCCCAAACTTAAGTAAGTCTATTATATTTACATTATAACTTCAAATGATAATTATAAAGGAAAAACGTATTGGTAAACTTCGTTTGAAAAACAATACAAAATAAAAAAAGAATAACTATCAAGAAAAGAAATCTAGGCCTAAATCTTACACCACATTTTTCTTACAAATTTAAACATATTTTTAAAGTAAGTCTAAGTTTGTTCTAATTTAATTTTTTTTATATTAACTTTGGTAAAATGCTTTTTTTATTTGTTTTGAAGGAGATATATAAATCCCTATTATGCTACGTAACATCAGTATAAAGTCGCATAATGATGCAAGATAAAATAATAAATAAAATAAAGTGATGGAAAGTGCATCTCATAGAGTTTATTTTGCAAAATGGATTTGTGGTCTATCAGTAATAAGAGTGGAAGAGCTAAGACAATAGATGCTAACTAGTTAGCTTTCTTGTAGACGGAAGTTTAATGAAGAATAAATATATTTATTTAATTAATATTTTTTGATATTCATCAGTTTATATTGGAAATTAAATAAGACAATATATCAATTATCCCAAACAAAACTAAAAATTAAAAGATGCCAAATTCTGTAACATAAGTCTTGTTATTTCCAGAGTCAATTACAATATTAAAATGTCGTTTAAAAAGAAAACACTTTAATAAAACAGACAATTCCATCCCAAAGAGTTAATCATCTCACACAGTGCCCTATATTTCATTAATTAGCTGTTAACCGTCTCATACAGTATTAAGAGTTAATTATCACATATAGATCATTTTATATTCTTAAAAATTCTCATATCATATAGTTCTGCAATTTGAAAGTGCCATCAATTAATTTGCCATTTAACAAACTATCAACCTCAACAAAAAATGTGACAATTCGATCTCATACAGTTCTCTATAAGTATAAATGGATCAATTAAGACAATACTTACGAACAAGTTAGCTTTCTTGTGAACAAGATGTCAATGAAGAAATATATATTTTTATTCATTAATTATGACCAATAAAACTGAAATTAGGAATACGTCAAATTTCGATACCAATTATCTCATTGTTGTCTCTCCCCTGTTCTCTCCAATGTCCTATGCAATTCTAAGTGTCACCAATTACTTTGTCATTTTAAAAGCAAATGACCTCGACAAAACATTGCCGCAGTTCGGAAGCTGCCAACGTAAAACTTTTTTTTTTTTAAGCACGCCAATTGAGATCACTAATTTTTCAACGTCCATTCGATAGACACATCCAGTTTATCAGGGGCAAAGAAGCGAATCAGCTAGAGTCGGGGCCGTTTGGTAATTTGCGCCGATCCCGAGTCCCACAACTCATTAGTGAAGATTACTTTTGTTAATTAGCAAAAGTTATTCCCCTCTCCGGATGGCTGTTTCGATAAGGGGGTCTGAGATGACTTCTTCTCTGACACACGAGCTTTTAGGGAGTCTTTGTTCGAAAACCAGGATGCCCGCTTGTGTGTACATCATACCGCCAGGTTTTAGCTCTTAAACTAAGTCACTTCCTGTGTATTGTCTGCTTTGATACAATCGGGGTTTGATTAATTTTGGATCTTTTTTACTTCGTTATTTGATGATATTAGAAAAGATTGAATTTGAAATCAGTAAAGATTAGATAATGTCTTTTACTTTATGTAAAGATAATTATCTATATGTGTGCATGTGATACTTTGTAATAGACTGATTCCAAGTGTGAATCAAGATGTAATATTCATTCTTTTTGCATTAGGAATGTAATAAAATCAATACTAATAAAATATATTTTTTTTATCTTAAGGATATGTCTTGTTTGGTGTGGTTTATCGCTATACGGTTATTTTGTGCAACACTTTGGGCTAATTAGACCAATACATGCAGTTTAACAGGGATTCCGAACCACTAACAAACAGTCAGACCATCGTCAAGATTCGTATCTGAAGCCCGTGGTAACAATTTCCAGAGCGCTAGCCAATTGGACATCAGACCGCCAAGGATGTATATGAGAGAGAATGAGAATTAATTCATTCTCACATTAATCAACTCAATTCAAAATATTTTAAGAATTAGCTGCAGATGATTCTTTTATGAGTGAATAATGGAATATAATAAATAAATCGAAATAAACCCACAATAATTAGTGTCCTTATATATATCAAAAAGACGCTGAATATCAAAATAATCAGAATAATGATTCCAATACATTAAAATTTTGTTTAAGAAATCAAAATTTAAAAGGAATACATCTTGTTAGTTTCTTTATTAGAATTGCTGAAACTTTTATTTTAAAGATATAACTATTTTTCGATAAGGGTGTCTGAGATGACTTCGTCTCTGTTACATGAGCTTTTAGGGAGGCTTTCTTCGTAAATCAATATGCCCGCTTGTGTTTAGTACATCATACCGCCAGGTTTTAGCTCTTAAACTAAGTCTAAAAAGTCAGTCAGTCTCAGTCTCTAAACTGTTTTGATACAATCGGGTTTTTATTAATTTTGGATCTTTTTTACTTCGTTATTTGATGATAATTTGAAATTAGTAAAGATTAGATAACGCCTGATACTGTTTCTCAAGATAATTATCTATATGTGAAATACTTTGTAATAAACTGAGTCTAATTGTGAATAAAGATGTAATATTCATTCATTTTTCATTAAGAATTCAATAAAAGCAATACTGATAAGATATTTTCTTTGATTCTATGAATGTATCTGGTTTAGTTTGGTTTTTCGCTCTACGGTCATTCTGTACACACTTTGGGCTAATTAGACCGAGACCTAGAGTTCAAAGTGCATTCCGAACCACTACTACTACTACTACACCACACCACATCACTATCTTAGAGCTGAGTTGTCCCTTTACAGTTTGGGAATGTTGTGGGTGAGAAGAACCCACCTACGGCTTAAAGTGGATTTCGAACCACTAACAATCATCCATTCCATCGTTACGATTGGAACCGGAATCTTGTGGTACCAACGGTCAGAGCGGCAGCCATTTGGCCATCAGACCTCCAAGGATATATCTGAGAGAGAATGAAGATTAATTCATTCTCACATTAATCAACTAATTCTAAATGTTTAAGATTAACTGCAGATGATTATTTTAAGAGTGAGTATTGAAATAAATGAATAAACCGGGATAAACCTAAAAATTATTGTCCTTCTATTAAAATAATCTTAAATAGTCTTCTGAATATCAAAATAATCAGAAAACTGCTTCAAAAGCATTAGAAATTTGCATTTTGAAAAATTAAAAGTTTAAAAGGTTTACATTTTGTTAATCTTTTTATCAGCATTGCTAAAACTTTTCTTTTAAAGATATAACTATTTTTTTTAATTCATAAGTAGTTCTATATAATTAAGTAAGAATTAGCCAAATGTGAATGCTGTAGTGATAAAAGGTAAATGAAATATTTGTCAACGTTAGCTGATGACTAGTTCTTGAAGGTATAGAAAGAACTCGAACACGTTACAGCTATTAAATTGGCACGTGCAAAGTGAAATGCATATCTTAATAACCCTCGATTATTCATTGCACGAAGAGATATAATAAGCTGCCATAATAGATAATGAATAGCAGAGGGTTTTGTTCTCGTATGGTGAACTTGGGGCTTTTGTCAGTTTTTTCAACGTTTAACCTATGTATTGTTGCTGTTTCATTTTCATGTATATTTTTTCCTGAATTTCAATTATTGTAAAACTTTTTTTAAATTGAACAGTGTTTCGCTTTGATTAAATTTCCATACACAATGAATTTTAACATTCTCAGAAATTTGTTACAGCATTTGCTTAATAAGTTTTAAGTTTTTAATTTATGTTTAATTCATCTTCATTTCCATTATTTTTTGCTTTCAGAACTAAATACAACAATTATATTTGTTAAATAAGCTGTCATTATATATAATAACAATTTAAAATTGCTAGAAAATCAATTCCAATGTGCATAAAATAATTGCAAATGTATAATAATATATATATAATTTAAAAAGCTTTTTAATCTGATATAAAAAAATAGAAAGTTTCTGAACAAAGTGTAAGAAATAGAATTTGGGGAAAAGATTATTACAAAGATAAAATATTTAAATTTTTCAGCATATAACTATAAATTTAAAATTTCAACAACATCTTTTTTAAAGCAGGATGAATACAAGAAATCTAATTAAAGCGATAGTTTTGTGTGCTTTAAATACTATTTTCTTTTCCCTAAAATACAAAACAATTGATTAAATAATCAGTACTGCACGTGGTTAATTCATGCATATATTTTTCTAATTATGTGATGAAGTTAAAATCGTAATTCATCAGATGAGATCAGATGACATACATTCTATCATCCATGGTCCAGTTACCATGATAATTTGCAAATTGGGCTTCAATCGATATACATTTTGTAATCAGCATGGATATACGATATTGTCGTCAGCTGTCACTGCCTACCTTCCACTCACGATAAATGATCTTTCGGCCTGTGCTCATAGACGTATCTCTATTATATATTATTAAATTTCAGTGTATCTTCGTAATAGAGTGACTTCGTAATAAAGTGTAAAGTTTTGAATCCTATTTTTAGTTAAAAACATAGTAATTTTTATGTTTTTCAATTAATTGAACTTCAAATATTTCGAATAGTAGTTACTGGAAGGAAGAATTAATAAGAATTACTTCACTCTTTCAATATGTGCCAGGATAAAGTTTATGAGTGCAAGGATAATAGTTTATCATAAACTATATGATAAACTATTATTAAATAACAATAAAATTTCTTACATTCATGCAGTTTCTTTAATAGTGAAATTTCTGTAAGTTGGTTCTTGTAGCAGTATATGTTGAAATTATTTCGTATATAACTATACGCTGTATGATATTTGTTTCAGGTACATTTTATAAAAACTATATTGGAAAAATATCACTATAGAAATAAGTTCAAATAATTGTCTTTAACTTGAAGAAGTCATTTTTATTTTGTGTCATTCGTTTACAATTTCTTATAATATTAAATGTTTTTTAATTATGCCTAATCGATGAAAAATACTGATGATTTCTTTAAGCAAGATATAAAATTGAATAAAAAAGTTAGATATTAAACATTTCTTTTCTTCAATTTTAATTAAATTATGGTAAAATTTTTATTAAAAATCATGTTATACTTTTTATACAAAATATTTAGTGATAATTGAATGAAAAAACAAAACTGAACTAAAAGGACTTCATTATTAATTATTTTCATCATACAGAAAACATCTTTTTTAGTAAATGCAATTTTAATTATCGATAAATATTGTTTCAGAAAAGGCAAAAAAAAGATCGAAAAAACGAAATTTTAGAAAAAAAAATGCCTATCATAAAATAGAGTGAAAGCAAAAATAATGCATGCATATTTTGTGTTGTTATTATACATAAACGGGTCTCTTCTTCTAATTAAAATCCAATTATATCATTAAAATACGATGCGAGGCAATAATTAAGTTTCGAGAGAATTGCTAAATGTCATAGTCATGTCTTGCAGCTTGTCATTGACAGGTGGTCTCAATCTTCCCATTTCAGGAAGAAAAGACTGCAAGTATGACACTAACGGATTTTAATTGTTCTGCACACTAACAAATCAAGTTGCACTAGACCGAGAGTAGTGTAAAATCTATATTTATGCAGTTATTATTTGTAAATGTCTATAAGAATTAATAAATCAGAAATTAAGTTAATAAAATATAAAGTTGTCATTGTTATCAAATTGTATATATATTAATATTTTTTGTTCAGAAAGATTGAATTATTTAATGGCGAATAATAATCATATGCTTCTATACAATCAAATAAGTTAAGAATAATTTAACAATAATTTTACAATCAAATAATTAATCAAATAGTCTCTTTACGATCAAAACTCTCAACATGATAATTAAAAATGAAAAAGTACAATTCAGCTCTTATAAACCTTTTTTTACTTTCTTATTTTTAACGTCAACAAGATATTAAGTGATAAAAAGGAATTTTGTTATTATTGCTTGATAACTCAGATATATATTTAAAAAATCTTAATATACATTTCAAATACTAGAATATAGACTTAAAAATTTTTTAATGCATACAACTATAGAATAAGATAAAATGTGACTGGAGTAACGAATAGGTAAATTTAGGATAAGTTTTTTATAATCAAGATCCTGTATGTTTTGTTTAGTATTATGATGTATAACTTTGTTAACTATCCATTAGTAATTACTATATATATATATATATATATATATATATGTGTGTGTGTGTATTTTCAAATTGTCAATTCACAATTCAAAATTGTATTTGACACACTAAATTTAACTATTTTAGTAACAACTTCAAATATGAAAAAAAAATTGCACTTTCGTATAGAAAATATATTAAACAAAAAACCAAATTGTTATATAATAAACTTTTCAGCATGACTAAGTTACAAAATAAATATGAAACTCAATTTGTATTCCAAAGTATTTTCATTTCTAGTATAGTTGCAGACAGCATTTTCTTTCCCATCCAATTGCAAAGTATGTTGCACGAAATCATCATTTTACAAAGAAACAAAATAATTTATTCCGAAAATTCAAACAAACAAAAAGAACAGTTTTTCAATAATCATCGAATCCGCAAAAAATGAATTTCTTCAACAAAAAAAAAAAAAACGAAACATTGGAAAACATATCAGAAGTGAGAAAATGAAATAATCCTGAAAATAGGAGAGGTCCAAATTAGTACCCCTTTCTCGTGCAAATGGAGAACCACTACCTTTGTATTCAATGACCTAAATATTTTCGTCTGTTCCTGATGGTTGGGAAATCGAAGTGAAGTATGAAAAATATTAAAAACAGCGAGGTAATATTAAGTCGGAAAAAATATATTAGTGCATTACAGGAAAACACATCAATGTTTGGATTTGAAAAAAATTAAAAAATGAAGATTTTTGATTGCTTTAAAAGTGGAAGTCATTATGAAATATTAGAAGCTATGTTTATATTACAGTGTGCGGGCCTTTTTTTAATCATAGAAATAAATAAAACAGTTTTTTCTCTATTAATAAAATGTTTAAAATCAGGAATAAAAGGTGTATTTTCGTGTAACATCTACATGTATACAGCTAATATTTGTAAATGCCTATCAGAATTAATAAATCAGAAACACAGGTAATAAAACATAAATTTTTCAATGTTATCAAATTGTATACATATTATTATTTTTTTAGAAAGTTTGAATAGTTTAACGTTGAATAATAATCACATGCCTTTTTTTACAATCAAATAACTTCAAAACTCTTCACATGATAATGTAAAGTAAAAAAGTACGATTCTTCTCATACTAACCTTCGTTTTCACTTTCTTACTTTTAACGTTGACAACATGTTTAGTGATAAAAATGAATTTTGTTATTATTGCTTGAATGTAACGCAAATATAGATTTAAAAAACTATTATAAATTTCAAATACTTAAATATAGACTTCAAAAACACTTAATGCGGATAAGTTTAGGATAGGATAAAATGCGATTAGAATAACGAATAGGTAAGTTCGTTAGAGTAAATTAGGGGGTGCCTGCTGGCTAGAGTTCTGGAACTCGGTACTGCAGTTTTCGGGTTCGTGTAACGGCGATGCCACGGATGTTTATAGTGGTTCGAAATCCTCTTTAAACCTTAGGATCCGGTCTAATATGATTGTAGAGCTCTGTGGGGTGAGAGCTACTCACTTCTGTAGCATATCTATAAGCTACACATGCCCCCTGGGTAGTGCTAAATGAGTAACCGCAGTGCAACCCTTGCTTATGGCATAAAGTTTAACTGTCTCTGTATTGCCAGCTGCATTAGGACAACAGATTAAATTAGGGTATAGTTTTTTTATTTTCTGATATTAATCTAGATTTCTGATGTAATTCATTTAATATTATGTTGCTTAACTCTATCAAATATTCATCAATAAATATTTTTAAAAATATATATTGAAATGTATTTTCCAATTGACAAGTCACAACTCAAACCTATTTTGCACCCTTAATTTAACTTTTTTAACAACTTTAAATATAAGAGAAAGAACAGCGATCACGTCTAAAAAATATATTAAACAAAAAAATTAGGTTGCTATATAATAAACTTTTTCTTCATGACTAAGTTACAAAATAAATCTGAAACTCGATTTGTATTCCGAAGGATTTTCATTTCTAGTATAGCTGTAGAAAGCATTTTCTTTTCTGTCCAATTGCAAAATATGTTGCACCAAATCTTCATTTTACAAAGAAACAAAATAATTTATTCCGAAAAGTTCAACAAACAAAAAAGGGTTCTTCAATAATCATCGAATCCGCAAAAAATGAATTTCTTTAACAAATAAAAAAAAAAAACGAAACATTGGAAAACATATCAGAAGTGAGAAAATGAAATAATCCTGAAAATAGGAAAGGTCCAAATTAGTACTTCTTTCTCGTGCAAATGGAGAACCACTACTTTTGTATTCAATGACCTAAATATTTTCGTCTGTTCCTGATGGTTGGGAAATCGAAGTGAAGTATGAAAAATATTGAAAACAGCGAGGTAATATTTAGTCGGAAAAAAGATATTAGTGCATTACAGGAAAACACATCAATGTTTGGATTTGGAAAAAAAAATTAAAAAATGAAGATTTTTGATTGCTTTAAAAATGTCAGTGGAAGTCATTATGAAATATTGGAAGCCATGATTATATTACAGTGTTCGTGCCTTTTTTTTAATCATAGAAATAAATAATGCTTTTTTTTCTATTAATAAAGGGTAATAAATAGTAATTTTTTATGAAAACATAGTTCTCAAGAAAATATTTCATTTTAATGAAAATGTTATATTTTATGAAATATGAAAAAATATGACTAAATATAAAAATTTGAAATATGAATAAATATAAAAATATGAAATATGAATAAATATAAAAATATGAAATATGAATAAATATAAAAATATGAAATATGAATAAATATAAAAATATGAAATATGAATAAATATAAAAATATGAAATATGAATAAATATAAAAATATGAAATATGAATAAATATAAAAATATGAAATATGAATAAATATAAAAATTTGAAATATGAATAAATATAAAAATGTGAAATATGACTAAATATAAAAATTTGAAATATGAATAAATATAAAAATATGAAATATGAATAAATATAAAAATATGAAATATGAATAAATATAAAAATTTGAAATATGAATAAATATAAAAATTTGAAATATGAATAAATATAAAAATATGAAATATGACTAAATATAAAAATTTGAAATATGAATAAATATAAAAACATGAAATATGCATAAATATAAAATATGAAATATGAATAACTATAAAAGAATTTATTTCATGAAAATATTTTTATTAATGCGTTACGTAAAATTTTTAAGAAAAAACATATTTAATTTAGACTTATTAGAAATTTCTAACCTTCAAATTAATTTAAGTGCAATTATTATTAATAATTGAGTAAGTATGCAAGAATACTCTTTTAATATCATCTATATCATAACTTATTTGTACTAATAGATTTATTAGTTGATATGCATTAAATGCCTCAAATGTAACTTAGCTTTAGGGAGAAAAAAATAAGAGAGAATACTAATGTACAGGTTGCCCATAAAATTTACTATTTAATGAAAGAACAAAATGCATAACATCAATGTTAAAAAATATAAACTATAGAATTTTAAACAATTTTTTTTTTTTTTTTTTTTCAAAAATCTCTGTTTCATTTAAAATAGCATTATCTTTGCTTTTCTCATACAATCTTCTAAAACAAATTTGAATTATTTAATTATATAACTATTATCTTGTGAAAAAAAAAATTAATAAACCTATAAGAATTGTTCATGGTAGAGTTTAAAAATATTCAAAAGTAACTTTGAAAGTAGTGAAGGAAAGGTTCATAATTTTATGGATAATAACAAAACACCTATTTTTCACATCATTTTAAAATTTTTTTTTAAATAACGAACGGAAGAATGGTTGTATTTTAGGTAACATAAATTATTAAACATTTTTACATATTTATAAAAGGGAAATATTAGGAAAATTTAATGTAATATATTTTTTCTCTGCCTTCTATGAGAATCGGGGTTTTTTTAATTTATTGTTTTTAAATTGATATTTTTTTTTTTTATAATTCGTTTTATTCCCTAATTATTTAGTTAGCCTATTAAAATATTATATGGATACAATTTTTCTTATTTTCTTTTTTTAGAGATGAAATTGTATTGATTTTTGAAATACCTAATTTCAACAGATTTCCTGTTGTCTAATAAGGATGAGTTCCATCTTTATACAATTGTAGCACTTTCTTTGAATAAAATTCAAATAATTATTATTTTAAAATATCAATTTTACAATACAATTTTAATTGGGAATTGTTTTATGTTCAATATTTAATTTATATTGTGACAAATTGCACAAAACATACATTTCCAAATAATTGGTTAAATTTGAATTTAATAGTTATTAATCCGAATTACTATTTAACCAGAAGATCAGTCTATTAGAAAATGATTCATCAAAACGGCTTTAAGAAAATAAAAGTTGATTATTGTTTTTCTTTATTTTTCTATCAGTATAAGTAATTTTTAAATTCATTTAAATAATTCTATCGTTCAATATATCATCCAGTTAATTTAAAACTACTTGTTTTATTAAATTTTTTAATTCAACAAACATTATTGTAACATATATAAGGTATAAACTACACACAGATATATATATATATATATATATTGAAGCTAAGAGACTATTTCTAACTAAAATTCAGAAGGTTTTATATTAAAATTAAAAATAAATCCATTTATTTTACCACCTTTGTTACCACAGCTATTGAGTGCTATTAGATTTTCAATTTCATGGGGAATTTAATTTTCCACTTTACTTAATAAAACGAACCATACCAGTAAGAAAAAATAAAATAAAACATCTTATTCTAGCTTTTCTACTACAATAGTAATTAGGAAGTTTTTTTTTAGACAGCTGAAAACCGTGGGTAAATGCAATTTTCTTATGGGAAATTTATTCAACTACTAAAACTGTGAGCAATGGTCTGCAGAGGTCATCCAACCTCGTGACCAGGTTGCTAAAACTGTGCCTTAAATGCTTCCGAAACTGCTAAAAGAAATACGAAAGAACGGTTACGATTACTATATACTGCGGTCATTAACATTGCAAATGGATCCATTCGCTTACTCGTTTCTGGCTGTAACTGCAACTGTCGTAAGGGTGTTAATCTAATTTCTGGCTGGGGAATTGATATATTTTTTCTCCTTTTCGTATTATTTCTGTCCTTTTGTTTAAAAAGAATAATAAATTCGAAGATGAGATTACATCTACAGCCACATATTTTTTTTTTATTTTAAATTTATTTTGAAGTAGATTTCTTTTCAATTTCACTGGAAAGATTTTCAGCGAAGCACGTAATTAATTCTAAATTTTCTTTCTAGATTTTTTGTCAAAGTGAATTGTAAAAAAATATATTTAATGACATAAAAAAAAGCAGTTTAAGGAAATTAGTTAAACATATACAAAAATGTGTAATTACAGAATTTAAAAGTATTAATGACTTTTAAATATCTGAGTCTATTGAAATGCTGTTTAGCAAAAAAGACTTAAGAAACTTCTTTTTTTTTCAGAAGAAGTAATTAGGTTTTGAAAGAAGGTGCCATTAATTTTTTAATTATTTCTATTGATTGATTCTGAGTCGATTGTTTTAAAAAGTATAAAATTTAGCATAAAATATATAGATTTGTTTTTCAGAATTCCTTATTGCTTTCTCTTTAAAACTTCTTAAATACATGGAGTTTCTATGCATCATTTTTTAAATTTTATTATTAAAGGGAAAGCCCTTCTAAAATTAATCTTATATTTAAACGCAATATAAAATTGTAAACGTAAATTTAATTTAATTATAATTTTATTAAATTTACAAAATTTATATTTAAATATATGTAAATTTCAGGTAATCCTCACAAACATCCAGAAAGAAAAAAACAGGTTATTGGTTTTTAAATCATTTATTCTAGAACTGACTACATCGAAAAAAAAATGACTTAGCCGAAGTACTGGTTACCCATAAAATTTAAAGTCTAATGTAGAAACAAAACTTACAACAGCAATCTTAAAGAAATAAAAAAAAGTATAGAATTTTAGGCAATTTTCAATTACTGAAAAATCAAATTTTCAGTTTGAATTCAACCTTCAAACTGTTGTAGCAGTTCCTTTGAAAAATTGAAAAAACAATATTTTTTTTTAAATATCAATCTTACAATAAAATTGTTATTATGAATTATTTTCTATTGAAAATTTAATATTTTTCTTTCAAATTACAGGAACTATACATTTCCAAGCAATTGGTTAAATTTTAATATAATCCGAGAAGCCCTACTAATGAAGCATTATTTAATCAGAAGATCAATCCATTCATAAATTATTCAAATATGATTTTAATACAGTAAAATTTACGTATTGTTTTTTTTAAATTTTTTATGGAAAAAAAATAATTTTTAACTTCATTTGTTAATTCTATGTTTGAATATATCAACCAGTTAATTGAATTAATTCTATAGTTTATGTATATATATATATATATATATATATGCATTGCAGCTCAAATGACTATTTCTAATTAAAAATCTGGAAAACTTTACATACACATTCTAAGTATGGCTATGGGTGGCCAATTGGATTTTCAGTTTCATAGGGGATTTAATTTTGCACTTTTCTTAATAAAACATGCCACAAGCTTCTTTCCAGGAAAAAAATAAAATAACACTTCTAATTCCTACTTTTCTACTACAATAGTAATTCGGAAAGTTTTTTTAGAGAGCTGAAAAACCGTGGGTAAATGCAATTTTCTTATGGGAAATTTATTCAACTACTAAAACTGTGAGCAATGGTCTGCAGAGGTCATCCAACCTCGTGACCAGGTTGCTAAAACTGTGCCTTAAATGCTTCCGAAACTGCTAAAAGAAATACGAAAGAACGGTTACGATTACTATATACTGCGGTCATTAACATTGCAAATGGATCCATTCGCTTACTCGTTTCTGGCTGTAACTGCAACTGTCGTAAGGGTGTTAATCTAATTTCTGGCTGGGGAATTGATATTTTTTTTTTCGTTTTTCGTATTATTTCTGTCCTTTTGTTTAAATAAAATGAATTCGAAGATGGGATTACATCTATAGCCACATCTTTTTTTTTTCAATTTTAAATTTTAAAGTAGTTTTCTTTTCAATTTGACTGGAAAAGATTTTCAACGAAGCACGTAATTAATTCTAAATTTTCTTTCTCGATTTTTTATTTTTTGTCAAAGTTGAATTGTAAAAAAGTCCTATCTAATGAGATAACAAAAAAGAAGGTTAAGGATATTAGTTAAACATACACAAAAATGTGTAATTACTGAATTTAAAAGTATTAATGAGTTTTAAATTTCTGTGTCTATTGAAAAGCTGTTGATCAAAAAAGACTTATGAAACTTCTTTTTTTGATTCAGAAGAAGTAATTAGGTTTTGAAAGAAGGTGCCATTAATTTTTTAATTATTTCTATTGATTGATTCTGAGTCGATTGTTTTAAAAAAGAATAAAATTTAGCATATAATACATAGATTTTTTTTCAGAATTCCTTATTCCTTACTCTTTAAAAATTCTTAAATAAATGGAGTTTCTATGTATCATTTTAAAACTTTATATTTAAAATGCAATAACATTGCTCAAAGTAATCGTATCCTCCTGCTAAAAATATAAACGCTTTTATTAAATTTACAACATATATATTTAAAAATATATACTTTTCAGGTAAGCCTCATTCATGCAATAAAAAAATAGGTTATTTGTTATTAAATCATTTATTCTAGCATTAACTAAATTTTTAAAAAATGACTTATGCGATGTACTGGTTAAAAATAAAATTTAAAATCTAATCTTGGAACAAAATACATAACAACAATCATAGAAAAAATAAAGAAAGAAGCTATGGAATTTTAGGCGATTTTTATTTCTTGAAAAATTTCCTTTATATTTTTAGTTCAAACTTCAGACTGTAGTAGCCCTTCCTTTGAATAAAATGCAAACTATTATTATTTTTCATAATATCAATCTTACAAAAAAATTGTTATTGGGAATAATTTTGTATTGGAAATTTTATATTTGTGTCAAATTACAGGAAACTTAGATTTCCAAGCAATTGGTTAAATTTTAATATAATCCGAAAAGGCACTGCTAACGAAACATTATTTAACTAGCAGATCACTTCATTAACAAATTATTCAAATATTGCTTTAAGAAACTGAAAGTTGTTTATTGTTTTTTTTTTTTTTTTTTTTTTAATTTTTATGTGTATAAATAATTGTTTATTTCATTTAATTAATTCTATGTTTGAATATAGCATCCAGTAATTGAAAAACTACTCGCTATTATTAGATGTTTTAATTCAACAAGCATTATTGCAACACATATAAGGTGTAAGTTACATATATACAGGGTGATTATAATTAAAGTTCTGACAAGGTTTATATCAAAATTAAAAACAATCCCTTTTTGTATTTTACATACACATTCTAAGCATAGCTATTTCATAGGCGATTTAATTTTGCTCTTTTCTTAATAAAACTAGCCATACTAGAAAACGCATTTTCAAAAGAAAAAAAAAATAAAATGAAACTTCTTATTCATAGCTTTTCTACTACAATAGTAATTCGGAAAGTTTTTTTAGACAGCTGAAAACCGTGGGTAAATGCAATTTTCTTATGGGAAAATTTATTCAACTACTAAAACTGTGGCCAATGGTATGTAGAGGTCATCCAACCTCGTGACCAGGTTGCTGAAACTGTGCCGTAAATGCTTCCGAAACTGCTAAAAGAAATACGAAAGAACGTTTACGATTACTATATACTGTGGTCATTACCATTGCAAATGGATCCATTCGCTTACTCGTTTCTGGCTGTAACTGCAACTGTCGTAAGGGTGTTAATCTAATTTCTGGCTGGGGAATTGATATTTCATTTTTTTTTTTTTTCGTATAATTTCTGTCCTTTTGTTTTAAAAAAAGTAAATTCGAAGATGGGATTACATCTATAGGTACATCTTTTTTTTTATTGTAAATTTTGAAGTAGATTTTCTTTTAATTTTACTGGAAAGATTTTTAACGAAGCACGTAATTAATTCTAAATTTTCTTTCTCGATTTTTTTTTTTTTTTCTTGTCGAAGTGAATTGTAAAAAAAAGTCCTATTTAATGAGATAACAAAAAAGAAGGTTAAGGAAATTAGTTAAACATACACAAAAATGTGTAATTACTGAATTTAAAAGTATTAATGACTTTTAAATTTCTGAGTCTATTGAAAAGCTGTTTATCAAAAAAGACTAAAGAAACTGCTTTTTTGATTCAGAAAAAGTAATTAGGTTTTGAAAGAAGGTGCCATTTAAGTTTTTAATTATTTCTATTGATTGATTCTGAGTCGATTGTTTTAAAAGGAATAAAATTTAGCATCTAATATATAGATATTTTTTTTTTTTCAGAATTCCTTATCTGTTAAAATTTAAAACTTCTTAAGTAAATCGAGTTTCTATGAATCAGTTTAAAACTTTGTATTTAAAATGCAAAAAGTGTTAAATTAATTGTACATTAAATGCTAAAAGTAATCGTAACATCCTGTTAAAAATATTTATATGAATATTTATATTTATATTAAAAATATTTTATATTAAATTTACAAAATTCATATTTCAAAATATTGGAATTTCAGGTAATCCTTACAAACATACAATAAAAAAAAAAATAGGTTATTTGTTATTAAATCATTTATTCTAGCACTAACTACATCGAAAAATAATGACTTAGGCGATGTGCTGGTTACCCATAAAATTTAAACTCTAATATAAGAAAAAAACACATAACAGCAATAAAAAAAAAAATTAGGGAATTTTAGGCGATTTTCATTTCTTGAAAAATCTCATTTTCAATTTGAGTTCAACCGTCAGTTGTCAATGTATACTGTTGTATCCCATACATTGAATAAAATGCTAACAATTATTTATTTTTTTTAAATATCAATCTTACAATAAAATTGTTATTAGGAATTATTTTCTATTGAAAATTTAATTTTTGCGCCAAATCACTGGAAACATACATTTCCAATAAATTTGTTCAATTTTAATATAATCCGAAAAGGCACTGCTATCGAAACATTATTTAACCAGCAGATCACGTCATTAATAAATTATTCAAATATGGATTATATATTCTTTATATATATATATAAGAAACTAAAAGTTTTTTTTTTTTTTTTTTTAATTTTTATGTTTATAAATAATTTGTAAGTTTATTTAATCATTTCCATGGTGAGTATATCCTCCAGATAATTTAATAAAATATATTGTTGAATATATCATCCAGTTAATTTAATTAAATCTATAGTTGATTATATCATCCAGTTAATATAATTAATTCTATATTTGTGTATATCATCTAGTTATTTTAATTAATTCTATAATTGAATATATTATCCAGTTAACCTAAAACAACTTGATTTTATAAGATGTTTTAATTCAACAAACATTATTGAAACATACATAAGGTGAAAATTACACACACACACACACACACACACACATATATATATATTAAATCTAAAACGCTATTTCTAACCAAAAATCTGAAACGTTTTATGTTAAAATTAAAACGAATCCCCCTTTTTTTTTTTTTTTTTTGTAAGCCCAGCTATTGAGTGTTATTAGATTTTTAGTTTCATAGGGGATTTACTTTTGCGTTTTTCATAATAAAACGAGCCATAAGCGTATTTCACAGGAAAAAAAAACTTCGTATTTCTAGCTTTTCTACTACAATAGTAATTCGGAAAGTTTTTTTTAGACAGCTGAAAACCGTGGGAAAATGCAATTTTCTTATGGGAAATTTATTCAACTACTTAAACTGTGAGCAATGGTCTGCAGAGGTCATCCAACCTCGTGACCAGCTTGCTGAAACTGTGCCGTAAAGGCTTCTGAAACTGCTAAAAGAAATACGAAAGAACGGTTACGATTACTATATACTGTGGTCATTACCATTGCAAATGGATCCATTCGCTTACTCGTTTCTGGCTGTAACTGCAACTGTCGTAAGGGTGTTAATCTAATTTCTGCCTAGGGAATTGATATTTTTTTGTTTCTCTTTTTCGTATTATTTCTGTCCTTCTGTTTTAAAAAAGAATAAATTCGAAGATGGGATTACATCTATAGCCCCATTTTTTTTTTAATTTTTTTGTAATTCAATCTTACTGGAAAAAGACCTATTTAATGAGAAAAAAAAAAAAAAAAAAAAAAAAAAAAAACGCAGGTTCAAGAAATTAGTTAAACATACACAAAAATGTGTAATTACTGAATTTAAAAGTATTAATGACTTTTAAATTTAGGAGTCTATTGAAATGCTGTTGATCAAAAAAACTTAAGAAACTTCTTTTTTTTTTCTGAAGAAGTCGCTAGGTTTTGAAAGAAGGTGTCTTTTAATTTTTTTATTATTTCTATTGATTGATTTTGAGTCGATTGTTTTAAAAAGGATAAAATTTAACAACTAAAATATATATTTTTTCAGAATTCTTTATTTCTTCCTCTTTAAAACTTCTTAAATAAATCGAGTTTCTCTGTATCATTTTGAACCTTTATTTTTAAAATTCAATAAGCCATGTTAAAATTAATCGTAGCATCCTGTTAAAAATATAAATGCTTATATTAAATTTATAAAATGTACATTAAAAAATTTGTAAATTTGAGGTAATCCTCAGAAACATCAAATAAGAAAAAATAGATAATTTGTTATTAAAGCTTAAACTAAATAAAAAAAATGTCTTGGCTGAAGTACTAGTTACCCATAAAATTTAAAATCTACTGTTAGAACAAAATGCATAACAGCAATCTTAAAAAATTTTTAAAAAAACTATAGAATTTCAGGCGATTTTTATTTCTTGAAACACACCATTTTCTTTTACAACCTTTAGACTGTTTTAGCCCTTCCTTTGAATAAAATGCAAACTATTATTTTTTTTAAATATCAGTCTTACAATAAAGTGGTAATTGGGAATTATTTTCTATTGAAAATTAAATGCTTGTGTTAAATTACAGAAAATATACATTTCCAAGCAATTGATTAAATTTTCATATAATCCGAAAAGGCACTAGTACATTATGTACATTATGTAACATGATGTACAAAACATTATTTACTCATTTTCATTTTGAATTCAACCTTCAGACTGCTGTAGGCCTTCCTTTCAATAAAATACAAACTACTATTTTTTTAATATCAATCTTACAATAAAAGTGTTTTGGGGAATTATTTTCTGATGAAAATTTAATTTGTGTGTCAAATTACAGGAAACATACATTTCTACGCAAATGGTTAAATTTTAATATAATCCGACAAGGCACTGCTAACGAAACATTATTTAACCAGTTCATCACTCCATTAAAACCTATTCAAATATGGCTTTAAAAACTAAAAGTTGTTTATTGTTTGTTTGTTTTTTAAATTTTTATGTGTATAAATAACTTTTAAGTTTGTTTAATTAAATCCATGGTTGAATTTAAGTATGTTAAATTAAAACTACTTGATTTCATAAGAAGTTTCAATTCAACAATAATTATTGCAACATACATAAGGTTTAAATTACATATATTTATTTACTAAAATTTTTATTGTAGTTAAAAAGGCAATTTCTGATTAAAATTCTGAAACGTTTTATTTTAAAATTAAAAACAATCCATTTTGCATTTTACAAACACATTCTAAGCACAGCTATTGAGTGCCTATTAGAATTTCAGCTTCATAGGGATTTAATTTTGCAGTTTTCTTAATAAAACAAGCCATAAGCGTATTTCCAAGAAAAAAATAAAATACAATTTCTTATTCCCATCTTTTCTACTACAATAGTAATTCGGAAAGCTTTTTAGGCAGCTGAAAACCGTGGGTAAATGCAATTTTCTTATGGGAAATTTATTCAACTACTAAAACTGTGAGCAATGGTCTGCAGAGGTCATCCAACCTCGTGACCACGTTGCTAAAACTGTGCCGTAAATGCTTCCGAAACTGCTAAAAGAAATACGAAGGAACGGTTACGATTACTATATACTGTGGTCATTACCATTGCAAATGGATCCATTCGCCTACTCGTTTCTGGCTGTAACTGCAACTGTCGTAAGAGTGTTAATCTAATTTCTGGCTTGGGAATTGAAATTTTTTTTTCTTTTTTCGCATTATTTCTGTCCTTTTGTTTAAAAAAAAATAAATTCTAAGATAGGATTACATCTATAGCCACATATTTTTTTTTTTTTTTTTTTTTTTTTTTAAATTTTGAAGTAGATTTCTTTTCAATTTTACTGCAAAGAATTTCAGCGAAGCACGTAATTAATTCTAAATTTTCTTTCTAGATTTTTTGTCAAAGTGAATTGTAAAAAAATATATTTTAAGAGATAAAAAAAAGCAGTTTACGGAAATTAGTTAAACATACATAAAAATGTGTAATTACTGAATTTAAAATTATTAATGACTTTTAAATTTCTGAGTCTATTGAAATGGTGTTTATCAAAAAAGACTTAAGAAACTTCTTTTTTTTTCAGAAGAAGTAATTAGGTTTTGAAAGAAGGTGCCATTTAATTTTTTAATTATTTCTATTGATTGATTCTGAGTCTATTGTTTTAAATGTATAAAATTTAGCATCAAATATATAGATTTGTTTTTCAGAATTCCTTATTCCTTTCTCTTTAAAACTTTTTAAATACATGGAGTTTCCATGCATCATTTTTGAATTTTTTTTTTTAAAATGCAATGAGCTCTTCTAAAATTAATCGTAAATTTAAACGCAATGTAAAAATATAAACGCAAATTTAATTTAATTATAATTTTATTAAATTTACAAAATTATTTTTAAAAATATGTAAATTTCAGGTAATCCTCACAAACATCCAGAAAGAAAAAATAGGTTATTTGTTTTTAAATCATTTATTCTAGAATTGACTACATCGGAAAAAAAATTGACTTAGCCGAAGTATTGGTTACCCATAAAATTTAAAATCTAATGTAGAAACAAAACTTACAACAGCAATCTTAAAAAAAAAAATAAAAAGTATAGAATTTTAGGCAATTTTCAATTACTGAAAAATCAAATTTTCATTTCGAATTAAACCTTCAGACTGTTGTAGCAGTTCCTTTGAATAAAATGCAAACAATATTTTTTTTAAATATCAATAAAATGGTTATTATCTATTGATTAATTAATATTTTTCTGTCAAATTACAGGAACTATACATTTCCAAGCAATTGGTTAAATTTTAATATAATGCGAAAAGCACTACTAACGAAACATTATTTAATCAGAAGATCAATCCATTCATAAATTATTCAAATATGATTTTAATGCACTAAAATTTGCTTATTGTTTTTTTAAAATTTTTTATGTGAATAATTTTAATTTCATTTCTTAATTCTATGTTTGAATATATCAACCAGTTAATTTAATTAATTCTATAGTTTACTATATCATCCCGTTAATTTAAAACTACTTGTTTTGTTTTATATGTTTTAATACAGCAAACATTATTGCAGCATACGTATGGTGTAAATTACATATACATATATATATATATATATATATATATATATATATATATATATATATATATATAAGTACACTATGTGGAAGAAAGTGACGGGACACCCCTCAAAAAGTAGCAAAGTCGACAATACAGCTGACACATGCGCAATAATAGGTATCACGTGTCAGCCAAATCCTATAAATACTCTGTGGAGTCGATTAGAGCCGCCACGGGAAGAGGTGTGTTGGTTGGATTGCATCTTGCCAAGGTGTCAATTAGGGAGATATCCCGTCTCCGTAACTGCTCAAAATCAACTGTAGCACGTGCTGTGTGTCGCTAAAAGACTGAGGGACACTGTCAGAACAAACCCCGAAGTGAACGACCTACAGTTCTCACCAGCAGGGACCGGCGGGTGCTCGGCAGGGAGATTCGAAGTAACCGTCAAACACCCATGGATAACATCGCTAATGAGTTTAGACAAGCCACAGGTGTGGCCGTTTCGATCAAGACTCTTTGTATCGAGGCCCATAAGATAGGCTACACTGGACGTTCGGCGGCCCATAAGCCTTTGATTACGAAAACCAACAAGAAAGCGCGCCTTCGATGGGCCAAAGGCCACCGTACTTGGACTCTGGATGACTAGAAAAGCGTCCTTTGGAGTGACGTGTCACGATTTACCCTTTTCCGTTCCGATGGACGTGTTTGGGTAAGGCGTTTACCAGGAGAACGCCTTTTTCCCGAGTGTGTTGTCCCAACTGTAAAGTTTAGTGGAGGAGGATTGATGGTATGGGCCTGTTTCTCCTGGTATGGGGTTTCTCCTGGTATGGGGCTGGCCCACTGGTGAAGGTTGATGGTCGATGAATGCCGATAGATACTGTGATATTCTCGACAATCATGTCCTTCCTACCTTGTGGGCAACGTACGGTATGGATGATTGCTGGTATCAAGACGACAACGCAGCATGCCATGTTGCAAGGAGGACTCTTGATTGGTATGTGAACAACAACGTTAAACGCATGGAGCGGCCGGCGCAGAGCCCTGATCTTAACCCAATTGGACATCTCTGGAACAAATTGGACCGTCAGTTGAGGCCTGCACCCAACTCCCCAAAAGCAAGCCTGAACTATGAAACTTCCTGTTACACATTTGGAAGGAAATTCATCATGCCACTATGGCTAATTTAGTGGAAAGCATGCCCAGAAGGGTTGCAGCTGTGATCGCAGCCAAAGGAGGCCCTACCTCCTATTAATTTTTAAATATATATGGGTTTATGTCGTTATAGTGTCGTGTCCCGTCACTTTCTTCCAAATAGTGTATATATATATATCTATAAATGCATTGCAGCTAAAATGAATATTTCTAATTAAAAATCTGAAAACCTTTACATACACATTCTAAGTATAGCTATGTATGGCCAATTGGATTTTCAGTTTCATAGGAGATTTAATTTTGAACTTTTCTTAATAAAACGAGCCATAAGCTCATTTCCAGGAAAAAAATAAAGTAACACTTCTTATTCCTAGCTTTCTACTACAATAGTAATTCGGAAAGTTTTTTTTAGACGGCAGGAAAACCGTAGGTAAATGCAATTTTCTTATGGGAAATTTATTCAACTACTAAAACTGTGAGCAATGGTCCTGGTCCAACCTCGTGACCAGGATGCTAAAACTATACCGTAAATGCTTCCGAAACTGCTAAAAGAAATACGAAAGAACGGTTACGATTACTATATACTGTGATCGTTACCATTGCAAATGGATCCATTCGCTTACTCGTTTCTGACTGTAACTGCAACTGACCTAAGGGTGTTAATCTAATTTCTGGCTGGGGAATTGATATTTTTTCTTTTCCGTTTTTCGTATTATTTCTGACCTTTTGTTTTAAAAAAAATAAATTCGATGATGGGATTACATCTATAGCCACATCTTTTTTTTTATTTTAAATTTTCAAGTAGATTTTCTTTTAATTTTGCTGGAAAGATTTTCGGCGAAGCACGTAATTAATTCAAAATTTTCATTCTCCATTTTTTTTTTTGTCAAAGTTTAATTGTAAAAAAAGTCCTATTTTATAAGATAACAAAAGAGTTGGGTTAAAGAAATTAGTTAAACATACACAAAAATGTGTAATTACTGAATTTAAAAGTATTAATGACTTTTAAATTTCTGAGTCTATTGAAATGCTGTATTTCAAAAAAGACTTAAGAAACTTCTTTTTTTTTTTCAGAAGAAGTAATTAGGTTTTGAAAGAAGGTGTCATTTATATTTTTTAATTATTTCTATTGATTTATTCTGAGTCGATTGCTTTAAAAAGGATAAAATTTAACATATAATATACGGATTTTTATTTCAGAATTCTTTATTCCTCCCTCTTTAAAACTTTTTAAATAAATTGATTCCTGTGTATCATTTTGAAACTTTATATTTAAAATGCAATAAGAATTGCTAAATGTAATAGTAACATCCTGTTAAAAATATAAACACTTATATTAAATTTACAAAATTTAAGTTTAAAATGTGTAAATTTCAGGTAATTCTCACAATCTTCTAATAGAAAAGATTAATTTATTTGTTATTAAGTCATTCATTCTAGAACCTTTCTTCAAGGAGTTTGAATCATTCCATCTCCTATTACTTCAAACCATAAATCATTATTATTAATATTGATTGTAAAATGTAAATAAAACTATCATAATTATAAAGATACCATAAAACATTTATGGAATTGGAAAAACACCATGTACCAGGAGCGGTGCAGGTGAAAATTCATAGTAATTCTAGTTAACACCTAGTTAAATGTGAATAGTAGAGTATGTGACAAATTGTTCTCTATTTGCAAACAGTGCTTGTATTATCATTGAACATTCTGGTTCCTTTGTCTGGCTTTATTGAAGTTACATAAAAATTTCCATTATCAAGTAACGATCAAATAAAAGGCTCTGTGACACTAACTCAAGCCAATAAAACGAATTAGTAAACAAACGCAAGAATACAATGAACACAATCTCTTTCGTGAAAGCCGCACATTTTTTATGGCGATTGCCATAGTGGTCGTTACTCCATTTCCACCACTGACGAAAGCAGTCAGTGCGTTGGAGAACTTATCCAATCAAACAATCGTTTAGCGTTGATGATTATTGCATCTGAATTCGATTCGTCACGAGATAGTATGTTAGTTAAGGGTGCTTTTTTTCGTGATAATTTGAACACACATGAATCCGAAAGGGATATTCCTTGAGTTAAAAAAAATCTCGCGTTACTTTAGCTAGCATTCTCTTTGGCATGAAAACTTCGGATCAGTACTTTCTGGGGAAAAAAAGCTGTTTAGAATTTGGTGGAAAGACATGGTCTTTTATCTGCCATCGTCAGTTCAAACATTAGTCTGATGAACGAAAGTGGAGAGCATCTCAACAGGAGGAAAGTAATAGTTAACTATTGCTTGACCAAATAAGGGTTGAATGATATTAAAGACATTTTTTGGATCATAAAGGTATCATTCCCTGGAATATATGGAATTTAATCCACAAGGACAAACTATAAATAAGGGCTATGACACTATTGTTTTAGAATTTTATTTGCCAATTAGAGATGCTATCAGAAATAAATGCCTTAAATATAAGTATAAACTAATTTTTTATATTCTATTTCTATTTCCTATTAATGATTTCTAAGTATCTCGATATCTGTTAAATTTTATAATTAGATAGAAATATGTAAAAAATTGAAATCCACTCATACATATTAGTATATGTTTGAGATGGGAAGAAAGCTCACTAAGCCAACGATGACATTTTAATTTAAACTTCTAATCAACCTACAAAACAAACTTCTTCCTTCAAATAGTAGTTTTCCTCATTTAGATAGGATATCATCCCTTCTCTTTCTTGTAGAAAATGGAATCTTCCTGTCTCTTTCTACAGAATTGTATTGCTATTTCCAATTCATCCTTAACCATGTATTTTCATGGTTACAGAACACTATATGTGCACATGTATTCACATTGCATGCACTGCCATAGACTTAATAACAGTACGTAAATCTAGAAAATTTCATTAAACAAGAATGCATTTACAGATGAGTAATGTTATATGCATTTTATAGTCTTGTATTTCATTAAATCATTGATAAAACAACAATAGATAATAGACTTGCAATTATCTGCTTTGTTTATTTTTCATGTAATTGTATATTGCATTATAATTGCATCCTGTATTACAGATAATATAATTTTTATAACACCACATCATGCTATTCTGGCTGAAGCTTAGATGTATTTATAAAAATGGAAATGTTGTGGATGCAGTTATGCCAAAAGTTTTTAAATGGTCTTTCCAATGGTGGCATTTGGGCAACTGGATCCCTCTAGGCATCCTGGCATCCTTCCTCTTTTCTTAAAGTAGGCCAAACCCGAAAAATAATGTATGTGTTTGCTGGAAAATATCAGCATTATTTTCTTTCTGTGCCTTTTTTTTTGTATTGACATCTCAAAATAATTTCCCACTTTCATATTTAAGTAAAAGATGTATGTAAACTTGAAAAATTAACATTTGTAATAGATAATAATTGGTTAAATTTTTTTTTAAAAACTTTTTTTTAAAAATAACGTATTTTCTCTAATTTTGGAAAGCAAACAAGCATTAATTATCATTTTGTAAAATAGCTTATCCAATATTTATATTATTTCTTCACGTAACTTCTTTATATTTTCACGAGTATAATTTATGAGAAGTAAAAATGTTTGTAAATGTTTTCTAATTATAATATATCTTGCACACTCATTAATTTACTGTTAAAATAAGTAGTTATGTTTATATAAACTTGATTTAAACTACAATTATTTTTAATCTATAATTATTTTAATTATTTTCATCTGTTTACTTTTTTAAACTACAATTAATTTTAACTATTTTTAAACTAAAAATAACATATTTTCTCTAATTTGGAAAAGCAAGCAAGCATATATTGTCATTCTCTAGAATTACTTATCCAAAATTTATATTATTTCTTTAACTAATTTCTTTATATGTACACGAGTGTAATTTATGAGAAGTAAAAATATTTGTAAATGTTTCCTAATTCTAACATATATTGCATACTCAATAATTTATTGTTCAAATAAGTAGTTCTGTTCGTATAAACATGCTTTAAACTACAATTATTTTTAAACAAACTTAGTAATCACAGCTTATTCCTAATCGGTCAATATTACTTAATCCTATACAAACAACAAATAAAGAAATCTCGTCAGGAAATTATAATGGCTTTTATGTTCAATCCTAGTTATTTAGGTTCAACGAGTTAGACATGTCGATTATCATTAAAGTAGTTTTGCACAGCTAAAATTAGAAGCTGTGATTTACTATTATATCTCAACAGCCAGTTAGGAATAATTTATGGAAAACAGCAAATAACCGTTCTGAATAATGTAAATGAGGGCTGAATGTATGTATTCGAATAAAAGTGTCGATCTTTAATAACGTGTGTACGAGACCATAAATTGTGTGATTATATATTGTCATGAATGATAAAAATGGTCATTATCGAAATCTTCTTCCAGTGCTATAATTTTGAATGAGTGCATTTATATTTCCTGTATATATAGTTGTATAAGACTGTTCATAAATTAAGAATTTATACTGGAATTTCATTTCAATTTATTTTTTTATTAAAAAAAGGTTTTTAAAAATGTATTAATCACTTTGAGAAATTTCATTAAATAAATTAAAACTAAGAAATAATACTTTTTAAAGTTCAAAAATTTAGTGGATGGCTTAATAAGGCAGGAGTCAAAAAAAAAAAATTAAATAGTCTTATTTTCCTAAATTAAAAATTTGTATATATGTATATGCAAAAAAACCAATACAATTTAAACATATTACTCAAAAATTCCAACATAAAATAAAAATGCTAATGTGAATAAAGACAAAATGAAGTGTTACTTTGTTATTGATATTTGGTTTCTTAACTACATTGATAATTTATAGATGATACAAAAAATTGTTATTAAAGTTAGCATTATTTAAATAAAAACCATTTTGAACGGATAATAATGCGAGAATTAGATAGACAGTTTTAAAAGGAAAATAAAATATTTATTGTTGCACATATTTAATCATTAATATATTCTTCATCATTTTCTGTAAAGTTTAACCATCTTTAGGGAAGCTTTATGATTCCATCTTGAAAAGCTAATTTGGTTTTACAGCAAAATAATAATTTAGAAAATTATTATTCTCCTATTTATTACTCAATTCAATGCCATCAAAATGTTGCATAGACCTAAATAGATAATAATAATATCATGGGAATATGTCTGGAATATAAGGTTGCTGAAATAGAATATCCCACCTTAATTCATTCAGATGCTGTGTATCATTCCTGAGTTTCATGCTAGAAGTTATCTAATTAAAGCATCAGGCTCTGGCTATTTGGTAATGCAGATCGTTTAGTGAGTAGAGCTCGCTTTTAAGTTTAATTTCCGACAGTAGATATTTGAGGTGATAATTTGGTTATTTACAAGCAGTTCAAAAATAAAACCACCCTTCCATATCCTATCAAATATAATGCAATTTTCTTTAGATGCAAATTTGGCTTTTAGGTGAGAATTAGAGTTTTCTTTTATGTTTAACAATTGTTTTTTTCAATTCCTTCTATTAGCTCACACTCTCCCTATATATATATTGTTAAAATTTTCAATCGTTAATAAAATACTTTTTATTCATTCACTCGAGTTCAAATACATTTTTTTAAACTTGTAGTGGATGATATTAATGGAGTTTTTTCAAATATTAATTCAGTAATTAAATTTAATTAATTAATTTTTTTTAGATTTAAGTTGCGTATATCTACCAATAGAGGGCGCCAGATAAACTTAAAAAATTAATGAAAATTATTTATGAAGGACTTTCTGCATTGTAGTGAAAAAAAGTAGGAATTGATTTTAATTTTTTTTTTATATTACTTGTAATTTGATAAAAAAAAAAATCAAATATTTAATTTTAGAAGCTTATAAGTTTAATTTTTTTATATCTGTATGGTTACAGTTTTGTTTCCTTCCAATATCCAGTTTTAAAGGCTTATTTCTATTTAGTTTCTTAAATTTGTGTTTATAAATAATTATTCTCAATAACTTTTTCTTTGTAACTTGTCAAATCACATTTTTTAATCATTATCAGAGTTTTGCATTTGCAATTGAGATTTTTACTTAATACCTTTACATTTTTCACATCAGTTTTCCAAGTAAAATTTATGAAATCTCGCGTGGAAAAAGTAAAAACTTCGAAAAAAATTCTCATACTTTTTTTTTCATTTGTTAAAAACAGAAATTCATTCATAGTAAAGTAAATTCAGTTATAAATTTAAGACGATTTACGTATATATTCATACATTCGTAGACTTCATGAATTAAGGCTGAAAATGTTTGATTTTCTGTAACCAGGCATTGCTGCGCCATATTTCGCCAAAACATCTAATTGATGGGTAGCCGGTCAGTTAATAAGAAAAGAGGAAATAAGGGCAGGGTAGAAATTATGGGTACATCTTAACAAGTTTAGGTAGTGTAGCAAATGGGAATGCAGTGTAGCAATCTACGCCATTCAGTTAATTTGAAAGACCAGCAATGTGGAATTAGTAACATAGGAGGGTTTTTCTTTTAGGAAACTAGCTACCCAAAGAATTAAAACTTACTTAATAAATAACATTTAGATATCGAGTTTATTCGGGATCAGTAAAATTGATTTTTACTTTATATTGCATTTAGTTTTTTCACTTTAATTTAATTAAAAATATTTTTATATAATTAAATTAAACTTCTTATGCGTTTTAAATTATTTTTCTAAGAAAAACCCTCTTATTTAACTGACTCGTATTGCTGGTCAGAGAAAACAATATATAAATATTATTTATTTGATGTAGTTTTTTTGAATCAGTGAATGTTTCATTTTTATTTGGGTATGTTGTTTATTTTTTTATTGATCCTGCAAGTATTTTCTAATTTATTATAAAAGGACTGACACTACATTCTCTCTTTTGACACATTACAGTCTGATCAGATATATGGGAAAAAATACCCTGGTGAACCTGGTCTAAATACACTCTGATAGTTAATTATTAATTTACAATAACTGTACTAGCTTGTAGAAAGCAGAATTACATAATATTATTAAAATATAGTATAACATAATGAAGTTAATTTAAATCTATAACAGAAATAACTTGTTTAATCTCAAATTTCTCTTAAAGTGTTCAAAGAGCTTAACTCAGAAAATACAATTTAGCAATATTTTTATAAATCTGCTAAGTTTCTTTGTACACAACTATCGACAAATTATTAAATTTCACTAAATTCTTGGAAAACCTGATACTTGAAAATTAAACCAATGTAAATACTTATAAGATGTTACACTTAGATTTCAATTACAGATAAAAATAAACTTTTTTTTTTTTTGCATTTTTGTTTTAAGTGTGCTGTTATAATGAAGATTCAAATTCGTTTAAAGTTCTATGACTAAAAAACGAACAAATGTATTTGCAGTCAGAAGATCAATTAGTCAATATGAGCCTTTCATAACTTATTTGACTATCATAACTTATAATCATATAATTAATATAATTTCAAAGATAATTATAATCATCAGACTGCTCCAACAATTTAGGTCTTTTAAAGATTTACTACATTTAAAAGGACAACGCAGGCCATAATATAAAATAAACATTAAAATAATTTTAATAATGTAATCAAAATAATTCCAAAGATAATAATAGGATAGCATCATCACACCAGATTGTACAACAACAATGGGGTACATTTATTAGGGCTTCAAAATGCAGCGCGCTAAATAGACTTGCAAATCAAAGCTGATACGGACACAAATTGCGACAACTTAACCAATCTCAAATCTGTTACCAACCGTATCTATAACAATCCTGCCCTCGAATGCCCTCTAATCCAAATGATAATCGTGTACGCTAGACTGTGGATGGAACACACGGACAAAGTAGCAGGTGCACATTGCGTTACTGAGGTTAAAGTATTCGAACCATTGTCGCCGACGTGGCCCATCCTACAGTGGCCGGAATATGCATATGTCATGTGTCAGAAGCGTTCATTTACGGAAAATTTGGTGCGATGCCAAATTACAGAGAACGCAACAATGGCACAGCTGGCCTCATTATAATTATTATCAAAGCTCTGAAGCAAATATCATTATGAATTCCGCTCGGAATACTGCTTAGGTGGTGAGGGAAAAGGGCCTTTTCAAGAAATTTTCCAATTCTGGGTTTCATTTGGAGATTGAGCCTTTTAATGACGGAATCATTTTCCTTAGATGGAAGAGAAGATTTTCGATATGTTTGATTCGAAATATCGTCAGTTTATTCCTCAGAGTATGAAAGGAAAGAATAGTTTTGAAAAGAAATAAATGCTAATACAAGTATTAACTATTCAGTAATCTTAAAGAAGTTATTTCATTTAGATTATTATAGTAGTTAACAATATATTATTTATTTAATTGTTTTACTGAATTATTAAAGTATATACAAATAAACTTTAATTATAATACATAATAATGTTCCACCAATTCCATGAATACTGTTTTCAAATTCAAAATGTTCCTTCTATTTCATCTTTCTTTTCATAACTTTATTGCAGAACACAATATAATTAGGTCTTTTATAGAGTTGTTTAAGAAATTATTTCATTAGGTAACCAAATCAATCACATTATGTTGCAAATAAAGCATTAAAAAGCATATTTAAATTATTTCATTTTTAACAATATTTGCATAAAATTAAAATGTGATTTAAATTATTTCATTCGTATAAAGTCTTTCATTTCATTTGATTCCTTTCCATTCATTTCATCGTATCCATTTGACTTAAAATTTAAATGTATAAGTACAAAAGTGATGCAGAGAAAATTAATTTTGTCCAGGCTGAAATATAATTATTTAGCAAAATAACATTGCACATCGATAATATTTGCCAAGTAGAATAGAATCGAATTTCTAAATATGCTAATCTCCCAAAGACCATTAGACTGAAAGTTAGATCTGAACACTAGCGAAATCCTAACGATAGAATTAACTCTTTCCAATCCATTATCTCCAATATAGCATACAGTTATATTTCAACACCACATATATCCCCCAATGACTCCTTTAATATCACCAAATATATCTGATAAGAATTCAAGTAAAACGTGTTTCTCTAGAAATGTAGATACTTCTCTAGGAATGCATTACTAGTTGTCTACAATTGAAATCATTAGATTTTGTTAAGAAAAGTGAGTTTAATGTGTTCCATTTAAGATTATTTCCTTAATAAAGATCAAAGAACTCATGCCTATTGTTCTGCAAATCTCTGAATGATAAGAATCTTATATGCCAAAGAAAGATGATCAAGTTTCACATAAACAGCATTCAAAGATAATAAATGACTTTATGATGAATCTTTCTCTTCCTAACATAAAATATTTGGATTTCTCTGTCTGTTATTTTCATTGGGAATTTATACATGGATTGCATGACAACCTTCTTTGCATTTGCTACAAAGTTACTCAGCTTTAATATTTGCCCCTAAGAACAACAGAATTTCACAAAAAAAGAATTATTGTTTTTTGATTACACAAAACATTCACTCGATGACATGGATCATGAATTTTACGTAACGACAGTTTGCGTTTTGAAGCATTATATTAAAGAATTATAGATCTTATGGAGACATCTTAATTAATAACATATTTTCTTTGAATGTATGTTCATATACCCTTTAAGATACAAAACTTAACGCCTAATTATTTAAGAAAACGTGAAATAAACTTTTAAATGATATTTGAGAATTTCGAATATTAATAATTTATTATTTGATATTTTTCTTTACTTGAGCGATCTAAATGTAAAGTTCTTTAGTAATTGTATGTGAATGTTATTATGGTTTTGTTACACAATTGTATTGTGTGTATACATAACCCAGATAGTTAACGTGACAAAATACTGTTCTGTCATACATTATGCAAACATATCGTGTTTTATAGTTATTTCTTGCTATTTCTTTCTTGAACATTCGACTTTATTCATTAGTGTATTATTCATTATATAATTTATATATATATATATATATATATATATACATATAGTTTATATGGAGAAAATGTTCTGTTTTATGAATCAAAATACCTTAATTAAATGAATTTATTTAATACACATAATGTAGAATTGATGCTCATTATATGCTTGCATGTGCGATTATATTTAAATAAAATGTTTAAAAGAAACATTTTAAACACACAAAACATTAAATTACCTTATAATTCTTCTTGTAGAAATCATGATGTTAAAAAAAATTATTTATTATTGATGTTTTAAATAGCAAAACAATTTATATTGTATTGACAAAAACTGGTTTTATGCATTAATGGCACATTTTAAAATACGTAAATAGCATTTAAAAACACGAACAATCAACTCAGTTTTAGGGGTGATTATTTACAAATTCTTCTTAGAATTTAAAACATACGTGTTTTTTTCCTGCACAAGTCTTTGCCATAAAAAAATAGTAGCAGACATAAAACAAATTAAGAATACATTTATTCCACTGGAGTAGGAAGAAGACAAAGAAACCAAGGAAGATGAAAAGGAGTAGCCTTAATTAAATTTAGGATGAAGCTTCAGTGTCAGCTCCTTCAGGTTTCTCTTAAGAGTTGATGTTTGAGGTTCGTGACACACATATCAAATTACAAAATAAATATGTTGGTCACAAATCGATTACGAAACGGATAATCGGATTGCTTTCTGCACCATTTCGTGTGGATTGGATTTCTATGAAACTGTCCAAAATCTTTTAGACAAGATCTGTTAATCCTGTCATAAAAATTATTTAAGTTTGAGAAAGAGATTATTTCTATATGGATTACTTTTGTAGTTTATTTAGTTTTAGAGCTATTCCTAAATATTTATTTAAAAATTTTTTCTTTCGTTTAGCTTGATTGTATCGCTAAAAGCTATTTACGTATTTTAAAAAGCGCCATTAAACACTAAAATCAATTTTTGTCAACACAAAATAAAATGTTTTGCTTTTTAAAAAATGAAGTTTAAATATTTTTTTTTATCATCAAGATTGCAACAAGAAGAATTATAAGATAATTTAATATTTTGCATGTTTATGTTTTTATGTTAGTATGTTTAATGTTTTTATGTCTTTTAAACGTTTTGAGTAAATATGAACCCGCATGCAACAGTCATTCTACTTTATGTATATTAATTAAATGAAAATCTTTTAGCCAAGATCTGTTAATCCTGTCATAAAAATTACTTAAGTTTGAAAAAGAGACTATCTATACATAACTTATTGTAGTTTATTTAGCTTTAGAGCTATTTATAAATATTTACTTAATCTTTTTTCTTTCTTTTAGCTTAGAACATTTTTTAGCCAAGATTTGTTAATCCTGTCATAACAATTATTTAAGTTTGAAAAAGAGATTATTCTTACATAAATTATCGTAGTTTATTTAGCTTTAGAGCTATTAATAAATATTTATTTAATCTTTTTTCAAATCCTACTGTTAGCTCACACTCTCCCTAAATATATTTATATATCTTAATAAAATTTTCAATCGTTAATAAAATATTTTTTATTCATCCATTCAAGTTCAAATACATTTTTTAAAACTTGTAGTGGATGATACTTGATGTTAATACAATTTTTTCAAATATTAATTCATTAATTAAATTTAGTTTTATATGGGAGAAAAAAAATGTCTTCTTATATAAGATATTTAGCAGGATATAAATTAAGGAACAAATACCTTCAGTGACGAAGCGTGTAGATCTCTGGAATTTTTTTTCCAGATTCTTTTTTCATTCTGGGTTCTAGTCTGTGTCAACAAGGGAACAAAATGGAAAATGAAACATTCGAATAAATTAGTGAGAGAGATGTAAAATGTGTGCGTGTGAGAGAGAGAGATATATATAATTTTTTTCTAAAAAATTAATGAAAATTATTTATAAAGAACTTTCTGTAATACAGTGAAAAAAAAATAGGAATAGACTTTAATTTTTTTTTTGTTTATATATATATTTCTTGCTCTATCTTTTAGCTCAGAAAATCGTTTATCCCAAAATCTGTTAATCCTGTCATGAAAATTATTTAAGTTTGATAAAGAGTTTCTTTTTATATTGATTACTACTGTAGTTTATTTAACTTTACAACTATTCATAAATATTTATTTGATCTTTTTTTTTCTTTCTTTTAGCTTAGAAAATGTTTTAGCCAAAATCTGTTAATCCTGTCATAAAAATTATTTAAGTTTAAAAAAAGGGATTATTTCTATATTACTTTGTTATTATATTTTATTTAGTTTCAGAGCTATTCATAAATATTTATTTAATCTTTTTTTTAAATTCCTACTTATAGTTCACACTCTCCCTACATATATTTATATGACTTGTTCAAATTTTCAATTGTTAATAAAATACTTGTTATTCATCCATTCAAGTCCAACTGCATTCTTTAAAACTTTTAGTGGATGATACTTGATGTTAATACAGTTTTATTAAATATTAATTCAGTAATTAAATTTAATTAATTAATTGCAGTTTTATTTGGGAGAAAAAATGTCTCGTATATAAGATATTTAGCAGGATATAAATTTTTGAATAAATACCGTCAGTGGCAAAGAGTGTAGATTGCTGGAAAAAAATTTATTTTTCAGTTTGGTTTTTCATTCTGGATTTTAGTCTGAGTCAAGGAAGGAACAAAATGGAAAATGAAACATGTGAATAAATTAGTGAGAGAGATCGAAAGTGTTATATGCGAGAGAGAAAGAGTGTGAGAGAGAGAGAGATAATTTTGTCTAACTTTAAAAAATGAATGAAAATTATTTATAAATGAAAGTAGTAGTGAAAAAAAGTAGGAATTAACTTTAAAAAAAAAATTTTATATGACATGTTCTTTCTTTTAGCTTAGAAAATATTTTAGCCAAGATCTGTTAATCCTGTCATAAAAATTATTTAAGTTTGAGAAGAGATTATTCCTATGTAATTTATTGTAATTTATTTAGCTTAGAGTTATTCATAAACATTTATTTAATATTTTTCTTCTATATTTGATATTTATGTTTGTTAATCCAGATGTAAATAATGAGATCTAAAATAATGTTATGTATTCAAATCATTCGCATTGTACAATAAAGAGGGAATAAATTATTATATAAAAAATCATTAATTTATATTCTAGAGAATATAATTACAATGATTTTCATCTTTCTGTTTTATAGGTATACGTTGGTAAATTAATATTTGGAATGATAATTAACTAACGTTTAATAGAATCTTGAAATTAAACACAAAAAAGATACATCATATAGTAAAATTTGCTTGTAATATCATATATTTATATTGCATTATAAATACAATTTATTTTCATGGTTAATTTTGCAACCATGAAAACAACTATAAAAAATATATATGTAATTTCTAAATTATCATTTATGCAGAATAAAATAACTTTAAGATTTAATTAAATATGTAAATATTGAATTTAAATAACAATAAAATGACATAATTATTTGTAATATGAAGGGTATTAAAATAAATATATAATGAGCGAACACCAGCTAGATTATTGCCACATCCATGGTAATTAATTTTTATGTTTTCCAATTATTATGTAAAGGGTGCCATATAAGTTAATTTTAATAAGTTCATTTTTAACGGTTATCCTTATAACTTCAATATTTAATACCTCTTATTCTTTGAAAATATATTTTCGTAGTCAAACTCAATTAGCTTAATAATTGATTAAAATGTATAGACCATTATGTTGAAAATTCAAAATTATGCAAAAAATATAATAATTAAGGTGTTTTTATTGTTGATAGTATTTGATTCCTGTATATATAATTGATATATATTCATCCATAATTAATTTTTTTTTTATTTATAACAAATAGCATTATATGTGAATTCTTCTACTTGCTCAAAGATATCCTAAATGTAGCATTTTGAATGAAGGAATTTGAGCTATAATGAAAGTTTTTCTAATAGTTATTTGATTTATGGTTGGTTCTACCTTTTATGTAAATCACGTTTTACATTTTTGTGTTAAATTTTGCACCTTTGTCTCAAAAAATTTTAATTTTATTCTAATCATGTTGAATTTCATCATATAACAAACACTTATTATAAATTTTTGGTTTTTTTGTTTGACAGAGATAGGGAACATCTTAAACAATATTCAATTTCATTTACCTGGAAATTATTAAAATAATTTTAAGAAGAATATTGAATACCATTGAATATGAGACTCTTTGAAAAAGAAATTCCGAAGGTATTCTGTATTATAAAATTATTGGAGTTTTCCAAAATACCTCCTTAATCATTGTAGCATACGGTAAAAATTACAATAATATAGCAGTTTCTATATTATAATTTAAAACAAATTATTTCTTCATTTGTTTACTAGATATAACTTTTTCTTGCTGAAAATATATCTTCTACGTATAATTTCTACTTTACACAAGCCTTCAGAATTAAATGTTTTGGAATTATTATTGATTATGTAATTGTAGTAAAATGACAATAGAATGTCTTAATCCATTTTAGATCTATAATCATATTTCATAGTCTAGATGTTGTTATCTACCAAGTGGGAGAAGAAACAACAGAAACAACAATTGTAGAATGTCTGCGTAGTTGTATTACGAAATTTTAATATGAATACAGTATTTAAGCAAAGATAAAACTAATTCAGTCTACATTTTCTGTGTTTCTATTTCAGTCAACAATACTATTCTTGATTTAATCAATTCAACGCAAATAACTTGATACAAACTTAAAATTCTGTGACATTAGCAATTCTTTTAAACTTATTAACTATTTCATTATTGTTATACAATAATTCACCTATAAAAAAAGAAATAAAAACATTCAAAAATTGTCAAGTGTAATTAAAAACGTTTTACTTTTTAATGACATTCCGTTTGTTTTCAATTATATGAGAAAAATTGAGCGAAAGAAAAAATAAACTATTGACGTAATAATGGAAGTTGAAATTTAAGAAAGAAAACAAAACAAAGAACAAAAATATTTAGTCTGGAAAATTTGATTTAAACAAAATAAATAACAATTTGAAATCAGCTAGACAGTTAATTTAATAATTAGAGTGAAGTTAACTATAATGCTTCTTTTTGAAAATAAAGCACTCGTTTTTTTGTTTGATAAAAAATTAAATGGAATCAAAAATATTTCATTAAATCTTGAAAGATTTATATACTACAGTATATATCTTTAGATACTTTTATTTATTAGTATTATTTGTGCTGAAATAGTATTTTTAAATTTGTAACAAATTAAATTGTTTTTTTCCATGTTGTTGGCATATTAATATGTATAGAATTATTTTATTTTGTAATAATTTTACTTAGCTAATTTAATTCCCAACTAAAAAAAAAATATATTGTTTCAAATTAAATTATCTCGCTCAACTTATAATCTATTTATATTTTTCATCTTTTTTTTATTCAATGTTTTTATCAGAATAATATTAAGTTTTAAAACATTGAATAAAATTAAATAGCTGTACAAAAATTTACATTATTAAGTTTGAAAATTGCAATAACATTTCAAATATGTCATTAACTTTTTTTTGACTGCTGATATATTAACATCGCGAATTGTGGAAGTTTTAAAATTGAAGTAATATGAAAAAAAAAAAAAGATACGTTGAAAAGATTGGAATAAAAGAAAATTTAATAAATATTAAAATACAGTCATGAAAAAAAAACATCTTACTTTCGAAGAAGAGGCAAAGGAATTCTTTGGATAATAAATAAGCAAATAATATTAAATAAATGTTTGTAAATTAATTTTAAATATGTATAATATTAAATTCATTTTAATATACCGTGACATCCAAAAATTATCCATAGCTAACGAATTTTAATGGAATTGTTTTCTATTTATTAATAAAAATGAATTCATTTAAGAATGATAATTTGTATAATGATATATATAAT
Organism: Caerostris darwini; assembly: GCA_021605075.1. Lineage (NCBI taxonomy): Eukaryota > Metazoa > Arthropoda > Arachnida > Araneae > Araneidae > Caerostris > Caerostris darwini. The sequence continues at coordinate 99,182 of BPLQ01011836.1, forward strand.
TTTTTCTTTATAAAACTATATTAAATATTTCGAGAGCATAGTAAATTTTTATGTAAACTCATGATGAAAATACAACAAAATAATTATCTTATAAAAGATATTTATCTAACTCATCCACAACAACATTTAAACGTTTGGCCATTAAGTTCACTATTTTTTTCGTGAAATTTCTGCATCAATGTTCCTCTTTTCTCGAATCATTTCAATTTTTGTTCAGGTTTAGTTTAAATGCTACATCTTCCATGTCAAACCTCGATGTTTTTTCAAAAATGTTCGATTGGGTTCAAAACATTCAACGTAAGTGGTATTTTCAGAAAAGAAAACTGAGATGAAAGTTGAGAGCCAGGCGTGTGCTTATTATCTTTATCTTGAAAAACCAAAATCCCATACCCAAATTCTGCGCTGATAATTTTAAATTGTATTTTTTAAATATTTAAATAAATAAAATGTATCATTCTGCTATCAATAAATACCAAATTAGGCAGTTCTAATGCAGTTCCATGCCCAAGGACACCTCCAATGCCATGCTTTACAATTCCAATTAATTCATCGGATTAAGTTCCTCATTTTTGCTTCTAATTAGCAAACCAAAAATTCCATCGCAACCAAAAATGTTAAATTCATTTAATCTGTAAATAAAGCATGATTTCAATAAAACTCGGACTTATTTATCATACGTTTCTCAATGTAAAGCTAAAGCTTTCTATTTTTTGCCATCAGAGATAGCATCTGGCCACCACTTAAAAAAAAATGTTATTCGGGTAGAATGTAATAACCCATGTAATCTTGCTAATCTGAGCACTCGTTGAATAGTTTTTGGTGAAATTGTAGTAGGAAACATTTAAGACAATTCTGCAGAAATATTTGCAGTACTTAAATAGGGAGTTTTTAATAAATTTTCTAACTGTAAATCTCTGATAATGTTGAATTAATTTTTCCGGGCGACATTTTGATACATTGGTTTAGACCCAAGTTCCTTCTATAAAGTGTTGTATAACATATTGTTAAATTGTTTTTATCTGCAAATAATGTGTGAATATAATTCGGGAGAATTCGGGATTTTATAATGATATACATTTAGTGATTTAGTGATATTCCGAATTATTTTACCACTATCATGATGAGGAATTGTTATCGAATGTTATTCGGGGTTATTTTACGACTGTCAGTCATTTTAATTAATAAATAGAAATGTAATGATTAAATCCAAATAATTTTTTAATTGTCACCAATAAGCAATTTTGAAAAGTGTGGTAAACGATAATTATATTTATGAATTTATTCGAAAATGTTTCTGTTTACCATTCCTTTAGTAACTGCCTCCCTACATTTCCATTTTTAAAACAAGTAGTTAAAAAAAAAAAAAAAAAAAAAAAAAAAGTCAGTTCCTACTTTTTTTTTCAGTATATTGCTGAAAGTCCTTTATGAATAATTTTCATTCATTTTTTTATGTTTATCTGGCGCCATCTATTGGTAGATATATGCAACTTAAATCTGAAAAAAACTAAAATTAATTAATTAAATTTAATGAATGAATTAATATTTTAAAAAACTGCATTAACATCAAGTGTCATCCACTGCAAATTAAAAAAAAATGTATTTGAACTTGAGTGGATGAAAGAAAAGTATTTTATGAACGATTGAAAATTTGAACAAAATATATATAGGGAGAGTGTGAGCTAATAGAAGGAATTGAAGAAAGAAAATGAGTCAATTAAAAAATAACTGTTAAGTTGTATTTTGAATTACAAGAAGAATATATGAACTAATAATTAACATTCTATTCAAATTACAGTCCAATTTTTAATTCGTTATTATATGAAAAAAAAATCTATATGGATTAAAAATGATTTACAATGCTAAAACATTTGACTTTTGTACCTATATAATGAAGCAACATTGAAAACAAAATACAAACCATTAAATTCAAGTACACGAACACAAAAAATTACCGTTTTTTAATTTTAATAATATTTCTAAAATCAAGCAAGCAGACAAATTTTAAACACTTTGAGGTGAATAATTATAATTATGATTTATTTAGAAATTCAAATTACCTGTAAAAATTAAACTAAACTAAAATAATTCTATTTGGTTATAGACAAGAAATAATAATTATTACAAATTTTTAAAAGGTCTAAATGTGTACCATTAATTAATTTTGTACAAAAATCTGCCATTATGAGAAATGAGTTACAACCAAGAAACAAATAATAATAGTAATAATAAACATATAACGCATTATAAAATCCATTTACCTGAAAATTAAAACTATGCTAATACAACTTAAACATTTATTTCAAAGTATTAACACATGCAAAAATTAAATAGAAATTAAAGGAACAGTTAACGAAAAAATTAATGCAATGCATAGCTTTACAGATTTTGTGAAAAAATCTTAAGTACTACTCTAATGGCATTTATTAACTACTAATGACTACTTAAAATCATATGAAGATGAAATACACTCCATTTCTACGCCTTTCAAAGACATAGACCACTATTTTACATCACTGATCATATTTGGAGAATTTCAGAGTTACATCCATGTTTGTTTGATTTAATGCTTATCTGTAATGAATCGAAATTTTAAACTAATTTCGGGAAATGTTTCGTTGATTCAATGATAATTTGAGCGAAGTGGAAAAGCATGTCACTATTGATGTTAAAGATTTATTCCCATTCTATATCAACTGAAGTTGTCATCGTATTTGTCTCTTAAGTGGAAATTTAAATAAGTTTTCTCCCGATATTAGCTTAGTAGATATTATATATTAGTAGGATAAAGTAATGTAATGTGTGTATTATTAGGTTTTAATAAATTATAAAATTACGTTACATTTTAATATGCGCGGTGTAAAATTGCATTTTAAGAAAATATCTGAATCTAAAATTTGTGGTTATCTAAAGTTAAAAATAAACTTTTAGGTTTACATCTGTAAATCCTGAATAGCATTTGAAAATAAAAAGTTTATGAATTAACAATTAAGCTCTTAAAATCATGCTAAGAAAAATAATGATATTAGTGAAAAATATTTTAATTAAGTTGAGATGTTAAGATTGTTTTAAGTGCAAAATTATTTATTTCATTAACACGTTAAAAATTAACATATTTTTTAAATTTATGGAAAAGATATTTCAATTAGTTTATCGACAATAATTAAATTAACTAATAATTTTAATTGAATAAAATAAACTTCTTTAAGAAGAATTAAACATTTTAAATTGTATGATGAATGATTTTATTAATTTTTATTTTTTTCTGGCGATAAAATAATTATTTTCTAGTTTTATTTAAAACAATCTGTTTTGAATAATATTTTAACATGTGTAGGTATGTTAGGTTCGCTTGATGGTCGCACCTAATACTTTTTCTGATTCCCTTGAAAAGTGGGCACAATAAACATTAATTTAAAAATTCTCAGTAAAAATGGGGTTTTTTTGTACAATTCGACATAAATTCATTAGTACGTTTGTTATTTGAAGACTACAAAGCATCATATATTTACCTATTTGCGATTCTTAGAATAATTTCTCATCTCTGATTTTTATCAATAATTGTGTTTTGAATCCCTTATTTTATTAATAAATACGTTATTTCATATAGCTAGGGATGGATATCAATAATATAATATTTGGAACATACATGGAACATGATATTGGTGATTTGGACATACAGAACATGTAAAGTCATAATGGTGATTTGGACCTTATAGATCATGGAAAATCATATTGGTGATTTTGACATACAGAACATGGAAAATCATATTGGTGATTTGAACATACAGAACATGGCATAATTGATCGGTGATTTTAATTTAAAATAAGTTAATGATTTACAAAACAATTAAATCTACATACAATTGCGTGTTGTATGATATGCAATGTGTGGGCAATTGATCATTTTGTATCTTGTTTATTTTGCCTCACTTTTATTGCACCTCGTTTCAGTCGAAACAAATTTTAAAAAAAAGTTCGAAAAGAACTTCCTGTACAAAAAATGGTTTCTTCTACAAGCATTTAATTAAATTTGACGCTAAATGTGAAATACTTCACGATTTGATTAAGTTTATTAAATTTCTGAGAAGTATTGATAATACCATTGAGAAACAAAATAACGTAAAGAGATTACTGAGTGTCTTACGTAATTTTCTTCTTTTTTTTATTGAAATAGAAAATTAAATTTATCTTTGACGCCGGCTCGATATAAAATTACATACAAGAAACATGCATACTAACAGAGATAATTCCATGAAAAAAATAAAAAACGAAAGAATTTATGGCAATGCAAAGAGAGAAGAAAAGAAGAACAGATAGGAAATAAGATCTGAAAGAATTTCCCATTGTTATGCCGAAATCGCTATTATTTAATTATTCTGTCAAGATCAGTTTTTGATGTGATGCATTTTCGTTTCTTAAAAAATAAATGTTAGAAATAAAGATGAATTATTTGGTGAAAAAAGGATTTGGAGCTACATTTTTCTCTACGAGTTCGAATAGACTATTCACGATAAATTTTTGATATTTATACATATCGTATTTTGTATCAGATATTAAAAAAAAATATATTTAAAAAATCAATGTAAGCTGCATTTATTCTGATAAAAAAATACGTAATAAATGATTTAACATTATTTTTTTGGACTTGAAAGTTCTTTTTAATAATTTAGGTTATACATAAATGGAATTCCCGCTTTTGACTTAATTGCAAATGCATATTAAAATACTTTTATTCATATAATTTAGTCAATAAGTTATTTTGTCTTTTTAAAGGATAGTAAAATATTTTTATTAATGAATTAAAAATTTGTTCTTAATAATAAATAAATGTCTCTTAATATTCACTTATTATAAGGTTTTAATCATATTGTAAATGCATATTGTATTAGATATTATTATTTAATATCAATTGTATTGCCTTGAAAACATGTTTTGGCAATATGAAACACCTCTAAGTATTAAGGTATTGCGATTTATTGCTGTTTATTTGTTAAAATAAAATTAAAATTTATTAAATAAAATATATTATAATATGAATAAAATTATGACATTCTTTGATTTCCTTTTATATTGAAAGATTACTGTATTGATCGATTATAAGAAGCTGTTTGCAAATTATTATACTTGACTTAATATAACATTATGCAACCAAACTACATATGTGTTTGCCTACTAATTATATGCTACATGTCATGTGTTTGCCTACTAATTATATGCTTTGCCAGAACATTATTTAACAAATGCATCATGCATGTAGATTTAACTTGTTTTGAATTATATATGAACATATAATAATTTTTATTTATAATTTACACATTAATACAAGTGCTTTCATTTTAAATGTAATTTTTTTGTTCAAGTGCTTAAAATAAATTAGCATCGCATAAACTGACTTATGAGAATTTTTATTTTTAAATTTATATTCATATAAAGAATAATCTTAATTCTTAAAATTAGATTAATTTAAACAATAATTTTAATTTTTAAAATTAGATTCATTTAAAAATTAAATTTATTTCCTAAAATTAGATTCATTTAAAGAATAATTTTAATTCTTAAAATTATATTTACTTAAAGAATAATTGTATTTCTTAAAATAAGATTCATGTAAAGAATAATTATATTTCTTAATATTAAATGTATTTAATGAATAATTTTCACTCTTAAAATTAAATTCATTTAATGGATAATTTTAATTCTAAAAATTAGATTCATTTAAAAGGATAATTTTAGAGTTTAAATTGGTTTGTATGATTTTTATAATATATTTCGCATTAACAAAAGAATCAAAAATATAAATATTAAAATTCGCATAGTTTAACTAAACCTAATAATAAACTTACAATTTCACCAAATAATTTTAATAACATCATTTATTGCTGCCTAATATGTAATAAATACTTCTCGACTGTACTCGACGGTATTTTATATCGCATAAAATTCTGAAAATAACCCATATCAATACTTTTAACCAAAGAAGACATACCTAAAATAGGATTTGAAATTCGGAATGTAATCCTTGAAGTTCAGATTGAAGTCGCCAGACGTCTGGATTTTTTAGTGTCCTCTGGAGGTTTCTCGAAGGAATCCATTTCATGTTTGACAAAGATATTCAGGTTGTAACAAAGAAAGAGTTTCGGAAACATTCTGATTATTTTCGAGGAAATGGTTTTGAGAAACTAGTTAAAACTTTGATGTATTTCTATGAAGTGTGAAAGAAAACAGGAAGAAGAATAGACGTAAGAAAAATTAAATTGGATATTTCAAACTGAATTCTTGGTTTTAACACTTTTAAGCAGTATATTATTAAATATATATTTAGCTGTATAAGGTTTTATCTCTGATGGCATTAGTTTTTAAACTTAAAATGGCTAATGTCTTTGCAAATAAAATCATCTAATTTTTTTTTAGGTGCTAAAATGCAATTTAATATTTATATGCCAAGTGTATTTTATTTTGCTGCTTTTCTAATGTACATTTATTTTAAAAAGACAAACAACATCTTTAAATATATATATATATATATATACATAAATGAACTGTTTATCCTAAGTGGTAGATTATTTTTCCACTTAACTTTCATAATATTTATATTAAAATTTATGGTAAAAACATAAAATAAATAAATAAATAAAATAAATACTCATCAAATCACTTATATTGTAGTAAATAATGAAAGTGATTTGATGGGTATTTATTGTTTAACTTAAGATATAAAACTTATAAAGTTTTAAAATAAATTGATTAAATCTAATCAATTGAAATTCTTTCTATTTTTATAAGTAAGAGATTTGGAACCATTCTGATTATTTTCAAGGAAAGGGTTTTTGAGAAACTAGTTAAAACTTTGATGTATTTCTATGAAGTGTGAAAGAAAACAGGAAGAAGAATAGACGTAAGAAAAATTAAATTGGATATTTCAAACTGAATTCTTGGTTTTAACACTTTTAAGCAGTATATTATTAAATATATATTTACCTGTATAAGGTTTTATCTCTGATGGTATTAGTTTTTAAACTTAAAATGGCTAATGTCTTTGAAAATAAAATCATCTAATTTTTTTTTTAGGTGCTAAAATGCAATTTAATATTTATATGCCAAATGTATTTTATTTTGCTGATTTTCAAATGTACATTTACTGTTTAATCTATGTGGTAATTTTTTTTTTAATATTTTGAAATATTTAATTGAAAACCTATGGTAATATGGAAAATAGTGTAAGTGATTTTATGGATATTTATAGCTTAACTTATGATATATAGTTTAATACGTTTTAAAATAAATTGACTGTTAATTGAAAAGATTTAGTGCAAAAATGCTGTACTTCTTAGGTTAAACAGTTTATTTTGATATATATATATATATATATATATATATATATATATATAATTAGAAAACTGTTATACCTCTTAAGCTAAACAGGTCATTTTGATATGTATGTATATATATATATATATATATATATATACATACATCAAAATGAAATATTTATATATCAAAATGACCTGTTTAGCTTAAGAGGTATAACAGTTTTCCAATTAATATTTTGAAATATTTAATTGAAAACTTATGGTAATGTGGAAAACACTATAGGCGATTTGATGGATATTTACTACTTAACTTATCATATATAGTTTATTATGTTTTAAAATAAATTGATTTGACCTAATCAATTTAAATTCTTCCTATTTTTATATGGTGGAATTTTATTTGCTGTGAATGTTGATCTCGTTTATTTGTTACTGCCGAAACACTAGTAAACAAATACAGTTTGTTTTTAAATCATTAATAATATTTAATGTAATTTTATTTAAAAACATATTGTTAGTCGAAATGTATTTTATTCATTTTTTGGATTTGAATTTGGATCATTTGGAATATTGTGCTAATCACCAAGTATGTCAAATTGCCTTGATTATTATTCGTATTTATTTTTAAAACTGTATACTTATGTAAGACATATACAAAAAATTTATTATTTTTGATGTTTTTTATTTAAACCATTTTTCATAATTGTTGGTATAAACATTCACATAATGAATCATCATTTGAAATCTTGTGCAAATTACCATGCAGGCGAAATTGTCTTGATTATAATTATATTTTTTCGAATGCATACTTATGTACGACATATAAGAAATATTATTTTTGATATTTGTCATTAAACATGTTTCATATGACACATGATTAGTAAAATTAAGGGTGAAAAAAAACTCAATGTAAATGCTAAAAGACTTCTGTATATATGTAAAAATGTTGTATTTTGGTTTAAAAATTACCTTTAAACCAAAATAAATTAAATTAAATTTTATGTAAGCATTCCCCTAATGAAATAAAATTTTATGTAAGCATTTACGTAATGAAATTAAATTTAATGTAAGCATTCACCAAATAAAATTAAATTTTATGTAAGCATTCACCTAATGAAATTAAATGTTATGTAAGCAATCACCTAATGAATCATCATTTATATAAGGAAATTAATTTTATGCAAGCATTCACATAATGAATCATCATTTGAAATCTTGTGCAAATCACTATGTTTGCCAAATTGTCTTGATTATACTTAGATATTTTGTAAATTGTATACTTATGTACGACATATACAAAAAAATATTATTTTTCATGTTTATTGTTTAACATATGATTCATATGATTCGCGATTATTAAAATTAATAACAAAACATTTTCAATTAAAATGCTAAAAGACATATATGTATACGCGAAAATGTTACATTTTGGTTTAAAATTACCTTTAGATTTGATTAAAAGCATAAAAAACATAAACTAAAATTGAAAGCATAGTTGAATAGAATCATCTAATATCCATTTGTCCAATAATGCATCGCTTGAAGGAACACAATTGTGCGGAACAATGAAATACCGTTCCAGCAATTTCACAAATAAGGCAACACATGCAACCTAATTGACCACAAATAAGTAATGCACATTCTTATTGAGCTCTATCCTGGCAGCAGTTGCTGCTCCACTCCAGAATCTGTCCAAGTTAATACATCAAGGAAATGGTAGGGGAAAAAAAGGTAAAAAAAATATATATAAAAAAAAAAAGAATAAACTCCTTTCTTAAAATGTTCTTCTTCAGCAAAATTCCTATGTCTGGGAAAATGAGAAAATTATCCGGTATTTTCCAGATCTTAGGAAAAGAATTACGAGAACAAGAAACAACGACAGATATTTTGGGATAACGGACTGATTAGGAATTATGCTTGGTGAATCTCCGAATTTCTTTCTATAGAGCGAGTAATGCGGAAGAATGACACCATTCCCTAGTAAATATAATACCATACATTTATTTTTGGAAGTTATTGAATAAATTGATTGTACTACTGTGTCCAAAAATTAAGAACAGTTTTCAATTTAAAATTACCGGGGCTAATGAGATTTCAATTTTTTTTCTTTTTTAGATTGCTGGCACAATCCTTAACATCTGTGGGAAATTTGACGCCAAAATATTCATTAGTGTTTGAGTTACGCTTGGCTTTGTGAGACGCTAAAACTGATTCCGGCGATTTTTGAAACGTCAGAATTAATTGAGCAAAGAACTGGCATTAAATTTTGTTTGCAGAAACTATAGAATATCGCAGAAGGCATTCGGTGAGCATTCCTATATCGCAAAGAAGTGTTTAGAAGTGGTATAAACAGTTCAAAGAAGGCAGAGAACGCTTTGAAGACAAAGAGACCTAGGGTCGACCATCAACCTCAACTGACGAAGCTCACCACCAAAAAATTAAATATTTGGTGCTCGCAAACCCTTAATTTATAATTAGAGACCTTTCTGATGATGTTGGAATGTCAGAAGAATTGGTCAATTCCACTTTGGGTCTCAAATGCGTCAAATCTCGAATGGTACCGAAACACTGAATGCGCCAGCTCCCACTGCATTGATTCTTCGTGACTTTTTCACCAAAAATGAAATCCATATCGTTTCACAACCAGCGTATTCACAACGTGCGACTTCTGGCTACTCCCTAAACTTAAAAGACTACTCCGGGGATACCGTTTTGAGTCGATTGAAAAGTTTCAACGTGAATCTCCGCTCGCGTTGAATGCATCCCTGCCGATGACTGTTTAGCATGCATTGAGGAGTGGAAAAAAATTGGCATAAGTGCACTGTGCCCGGAAGGGATTATTTTGTAGGCGATAAAATATATTTGGAAGAATAAATAATGAGTTTTTGAAAAAAAATAATTCGTCTTACTTTTTGGGCACAGTAGCATGAGTAATGTACGATTTTTATATTTTCAACTCACTTGAAAAAAATAATAATGTGTTACAAAATAAACAGCATTGCCAATTGTATATATATATATATATATATATATATATATATATATATATATATATATATATATATATATATATATATATATATATATATATATATATATTTATTTATTTATTGAATTATTTAGAGGGAACTATGAATTCGAAACATGATCTATTTTTACAAATCTCAGATTTCTTTCTAGCGACATTGTTTTGAACAACGAATTCATAGTTGCTTCTAAATATATATACATATATATATATTTATTTAGAGGCGACTATGAATTCGAAATACGGTCAATTTGCATACCAAATCTCTAATCGTATCTATAGCATGTATTTTTCATGTGCTTCTTAGAAAATCAATCAAATCGCAAAGAAAAGCCATTAAAATATTCACCAAGCACAAGCTTTAACGTTTCCTCAAAAAAATTAATGTCCAAGGTCTGAAGTGCGCATAGGCTGCAGCAACGAAACTTAAAGCAATTTGATATACACAAATACCAAAAGGATGAACAACTACAACTGAATCGATGGATGAAACCAGACATATATATGTGTGTGTGTGTGTGTGTATGTGTTTATGTGTGAATGTTTGTGTGTGTGTATGTGTGAATGTTTGTGTGTGTGTGCAAAATATAGAAAGGGCGTGTAATAGGTAGTCCGAAATCAGCAAAGCTCAAAATCGATTTATCATAATGACATAAGGATTACTTTATAAGTTAATACATTAAGAATACCCTATAAATACACTTTTTGAATGATGAAGTTTAAAATGAGAACACATAATAAATAAAGTTTAAAATGATGCACATGCTTTTGCAGTTTTTGGTTAATCAGTTAATCAGTAATGATTTTTATACCCTCAGATAAACCATCTTTCCTGTTTTTTATGCGTCTATCAATCTATATATATATGTGTGTGTGTGTGTGTGTATTACATAATTTTTTTCATATAATTTAAATTAATTTTAGCAACTAACATTTATTAAAAAGAACCAAGTACGTGTTACGTAACGAACCAAGTGTTACGTAATTTTTGTGTGTATTACATAATTTTGTTAGTATGACAAAACATTTATTAAAAAGAACCAAGAGCAGAACCAGCAGAACCAAGCAAGCCTAGGAGTAAAACCAATGCACAGGAGAAAAACGATGATTTGCCTAGCCACTCTAAAATATAACAATGGTGCTAAGATATGGCATATATTAAGAAATAATTGTTACTTTAGAAGAAATCTGAAATCGTAACAAAAGTCGGTTTTATTTAGTCAGTTAAAAGATGACTACGATTGACACTGATGTTGATTGTTTAGTGTTGATTATTTAAATTATTAATTTTTTAGGCATTTGAAATTTAAAATTTGTGAATAATCTGTAAATAAAGAATTAATATGTATAACTTTTACTAGATCTAATTATTCATAATGTAACGGACGCACATGTAATTCAAGCAGTTATTTCATGTCTCTATAAATGATTTAATTGTTATTATATTTAACAATTAAATATTCGTAAAAATATTAATTTTTGGGGAGAAATTTTTGGCAATATTTCAAAATATTTAAATATCAAACTTTAGTTAAAATTTCTTTTTTTTATTGGATAAAAACATACAAGCAATTATTATCACTTAAGTTACAATAACGTTTAGTTTAAAATGATGCACACAACTTTTTGTACTTTCTAGTTAATAATTCGTAACTGAAAAATTATATATTTTCTATTCTTTTTCATTCTTTTCACTATGCATAATGGTTTAAATATTCATCTGCATTTGTTTTAAATACGTCAACACTTGCATGCATAAAATCTGATTGGCACGTGGTAAACCGGTTTGCTGACATCTGAACGGAACTCAAACAGCATGTTCTTCGGAATATCTTGATTCAGAAACGACTGGATAAAACGATGAATAAGAAATAAAAAAAATTCCGAAGCCTACATGAACATGAGAGTGGCGCATATGATTTTAATATTAGGGCATAAAAGTTCGGAACTCCGGATTTAGAATAGGACTAGATTTTAGTGTTCACATTTCTCCGCCTTGGGGATCCAACTCCTATCAAACAGGTTTGCTGCTGTTCGAATGGTAATCGAAACGCATGCATTTTAGCTTGTCAACTTTTAGGACAATTGTGACACCATTTGGCATGGTGTAATTATTTGGTCCCGCATCAAAGGATCTATGACTTTTCGAATGATAACTCATGAACTTCAAAATTCAATGCCCAGGGACATAAGAACGTTTTGTCGAATGTTTAAAATCTGGACAATGCTTTACCTCGTCTTCCGTGAATCAATGTGAGTAAATGTATCTCTGTCAAGCGTTGGTTTAGTGTACGGCTTTAAAGGATTTTAGACGATTTTATGAGACGACTTCACAAATGAAAGGCGACTACTTGATCAAAATATGAATTAGTTTTTTAAGTTCAAATTGCAATGTGCAGGAGAGAGTTAGTGCAGAGTTATTTTACATTATAATTTTATTGTTTGCGTTTCTTCTATGATAAGAAAAGCAAAAAGCTATATCTCGCATATGTTATAACGAGTGAAGAATTGGTGAAATATCGAATTACTTCGAAAGAGTTCCAATCTTACTTGTTTTAGTGTAAGATTGTTTTATTATTATTTAATGTTTTTCTTTAGTGGCATTATTATTTTTGGGCAGATAGTTTGAAAGTCGAGTAAAAATTGTTAACCAATGTGCTATCATATAAAAATAATGTGCGTGTGGAGGAAGATCAGAAAAAAAATTCACCACATTCATATAATAAAACCCCACACATAGCAAAATACCTATTAATATACACAAAAATGGATGTATGCATTTACATATATTAAAATATATCTTAAAAACTTTAGCTTTTGTATTATGTTTTTACGTTTGAATTTTTTGCTGCGTTCCAAAAAATCGCAGATAAAAGTTGGGAAAAAAATTTATATTAAATATTTTGAATTCTATAAAATAGCCAACTTAATTTAAAGGTACAAAATTAAAAAATATGATTGGTGGCATCATTTAAGTTATTGCAAATGTAAAAAGTTGTAATATTCTATAAAAATCGTATCAGTGGTTAAAAAAGCATTTAGTGGTAATTCCTGGACTATAATGATTGCTTTTTAACCAATTTTTTTAAAGCTATTTATAAGAAATCGCAAAATATTTATTATATTCAGATACTATTTCTTAATAAAATTTATCTAAACTAGAAAGGTTTTATTTTCTGTAATCTTACAATTTCGTGCTATGTATGTTAGCATCATTTTTTATGCTTTATCTAAAATTGTACAACATAGCGTAGCTCACGACTAGATCAGCTACTCGGTAGCTGAAACCCGGCAAGATTAAAGCAACACCGAAATAACGAAATACCAAAAAATATAAAATTGAAGAAGAAAAAAAAATCTAACTTTTCCCCTCGTTTTGTTAAATGTTCAGCTACGCCAAAAATCAAAAGTCCGGAGAAAATGAGAAAATTATCCGGTACCCACTAGTTATCCGAGCAAAGGTAGGGAGGGTGTTCTAACACGATAACGGGGGATGGATACGGAATGTTCGGAACAGCAGACTGATTAGATCCTTAATTAGTGAATTTGGGAACTTCATTTAATAGTGGGAGATTTCCAATAGGAAGTCAGAACAGCAAGACGTCCAGTACAAAGGGCGATTAATGAGGAGTGTGGGGCACCAAAAAAAAAAATCGAATCAGTGATTTAATGACTTCGTAAAGTGAATGAGTAAATTTTTAGAAAGCAATCAAACACTTCTGCATGGTAGCTAAAGAGTGGTTTGTATTGTATTAATTCAATGGACAGACTTTTTAATTGGTATGGAAACTTTTTACATCAATTGCTATTCAACATGCGTGAAATGGGATTGGTTTTGTTCTAATCTGAATAATGCTTATTATTTATAAAGATTAAATTATAGAGTTAGTATGAAATGATTACTTTAATTTTTAAAGTAATTACTGATGCATGCATGTGTATATGTTGCAATATAATTTAAAAGCTATAACTTTTAGGTTACGTTTTTATGTTAGAATTTGTTACTCTGATCCAAATATTTTAAAGCTAAAAATTGAGAAAAAAATATTTATTCTAAATAATTTGAATTCTATAAAATTGCCGGTGGATTTTAAGCTACCAAATGATGCCAACTATAAAAAATCTGACTGGTGCCATCAGTTAAGTTAATACAAATTTAAAAAAAAGTGACATAATATTCTATAAAAAACATATCATAGTGGTTAAAAAAAAGTTTTGTGGATATTCTTGGAAAATAATTATTGCTTTATTTAATCAATTATTTAAAGCTATTTATTTAAAAGCACAAAATATTTATTCTACACAGATACTATTTTTCAACAAAATTTATCTAAACTAGAAGCGTTTCAATTTCTATAATCTGACAATTTCCAGCTATGTATGTTAGCATTATTTTTTATGTCTTTATCTAGAATTTTACAACATAGGACAACTTACGAAGAGACCACCAACTTGGAAGCTAAACCCGGCAAGATTAAAGAAGCACCGTAATAACGAAATACCAAAAAATAGAAAATTGAAGAAAAAAAAAGTTAACTTTTCCCCTTGTTTTGTTAAATGTTCGGCTACACGAAAAATCAAAAGTCCGAAGAAAATGAGAAAATTATCCGGTACCCGCCAGTTATCCGAGCAAAGGTAGGGAGGGTATTCTAACACGATAACGGGGGAATGGATACGGATTGTTCGGAATAACAGACTGATTAGATGCCTTAATTAGTGAATTTGCGAACTCCATTTAATGGTGGGAAATTTCCAATAGGAAGTCAGAACAGAAAGGCGTCCAGTACAAAGGGCGATTAATGAGCAGTGTGGGGCACCAAAAAAAATTAAATCAGTCATTTAATGACTTCGTAAAGTGAATGAGTAGATTTTTAGAAAGCAATCAAACACTTTTGCATGGAAGCTAAAGAGTGGTTTGTACTGTATTAGTTCAATGGATAGATTTTTAATTGGTATGAAAACTTTTTACATCAATTGCTATTCAACATGCGTAAAATGGGATTGGTTTTGTTCCAATCTGAATAATGCTTATTATTTATAAGGTTCATTTTAAATGAGCTGTTATTTAATTAACGTGAAAAGATTAGGCTAACTTCTCAATAAGGAAAACTTAATAAAATTTAATATTTCGTATTAAGCTACATAACATTAAATTTTATGTTTGGAATTCTGTATATTACAAACAATGTATATTATTTATATTGTAATGTATTAACACGACAACTGGGGATTTATACGGAATGTTTGGAATAGCAGACTGATTAGATGCCTTAATTAGTGAATTTGCGAACTCCATTTAATGGTGGGAGATTTCCAATAGGAAGTTAGAAAAGCAAGACGTCCAGTACAAAGGGCGATTAATGAGCAGTGTGGGGCACCAAAAAAAATTGAATCACTTATTTCATGACTCCGTAAAGTGAATGAGATTTTTAGATTTTTAGAAATCAATCAAACACTTCGGCATGGTAGCTAAAGAGTGGTTTGTATTGTATGAATTCAATGGACAGACTTTTAATTGGTATGGAAACTTTTTACCATCAATCGCTATTCAACAGGCATAAAATGAGATTGCTCTTGTTCCAATCTGAATAATGCTTAGTATTTAGGAGGATAATTTTAAATGTGTTTGTTATTTAGTTACCATGAAAAAAACACTTTAAAAATTGAAGTAATTGCAGGTATATGCATGATTATATGTTGCAATATAATTTAAAAACTATAACTTTTAGGTTAAGTTTTTATGTTTGAATTTGTTGCTTTGTTCCAAAAATTCACAGCTAAAAATTGAAGAAAAATATTTTTTTAAATATTTTGAATTCTATAAAATTACCAACGGATTTTTAAGCTGGCCAATGATGCCAACTGTTAAAATCTCTGACTTTTGCAATCATTTAAGTTAATGCAAATGTAAAAAATGGCAATATAATATTCTAAAAAAATATCAAGGGTTAAACAAATTGTTAGTTTGTATTCTTGGACATAATGATTGATGAATTTAACTACTCATTTAAAGCAATTTATTTAAAATCGCAAAATATTCATTCTACTGAGATACTATTTTTTAATAAAATTCATCTAAAGTAAAAAAATGTTTTATTTTCTGCAATCGAACAATTTTGAACTATATATGTTAGCATTTTTTTTTTATGCCTTTATGTAAAATTTTACAGCATGGGGCAACTTGCGAACAGTTCACCTACTCGGAAGCTAAATCCGGCAAGATTAAAACACCACCGAAATAACGAAATACCAAAAAAATAGAAAATTGAAGAAGAAAAAAAAAGTTAACTTCTCTTCTCGTTTTGTTAAAGGTTCAGCTACACGAAAAATCAAAATTCCGGAGAAAATGAGAAAATTATCCGGCACCCGGCAGTTATCCGAGCAAAGGTAGGGAGGGTATTCTAACACGATAACGGGGGATGGATACGGATAGTTCGGAATAGCAGACTGATTAGATGCCTTAATTAGTGAATTTGCGAACTCCATTTAATGGTGGGAGATTTCCAATAGGAAGTCAGAACAGCAAGACGTCCAGTACAAAGGGCGATTAATGAGGAGTGTGGGGCAGCAACAAAAAAAATTAAATCAGTCATTTAATGATTTCGTGAAGTGAATGAGTAGATTTTTAGAAAGCAATCAAACACTTCTGCATGGTAGCTAAAGAGTGGTTTGTATTGTATTAATTCAATGGACAGATTTTTAATTGGTATGAAAACTTTTTACATCAATTGCTATTCAACATGCGTAAAATGGGATTGGTTTTGTTTCTAATCTGAATAATGCTTATTATTTATAAAGATCATTTTAAATGCTTTGTTATTTAGTTACCACGAAAAGATTACTTTGATTTTTGAAGTAATTACGGATGTATGCAGGTGCTTATGTTGCAATATAATTTAAAAACTACAACTTTTAGGTTTGCTTTTTTATGTTAGAATGTGTTACTCTGTTCCAAACATTCACAAATTGGGAAAAAAGATTTATATTAAATAATTTGAATTCCATAAAACTGCCAACATATTTTTAGGCTATCAAATGATACCAGCTATTAAATATCTGACTAGTTTCATCCGTTAAGTTAATGCAAATGTAAAAAAGTGACATTATAAATATAATATTCTAAAAAAAGCACATATCAATAGTTAAAATAGGTAATTAGTGGGTATTATTGGACAATAGTGATTGTTTTATTTAGCCAATTATTTAAAGCGATATAATTAAAATAACAAAACATTCATAATACACAGACACTATTTCCTAATAAAATTTATATAAACGAGAAATGTTTCATTTTCTATAATCTGACAATTTCGTGCTATATACGTTATTATTAAATTATATACCTTTATCTAAAATTTTACAACATAGCGAAACTTACGAACAGATCATCAACTCGAAAGCTAAACCGGGCAATATTAAAGCACCACCGAAATAACAAAATACAAAAAACATAAAATTGAAGAAAAAAAATCTAACTTTTCCGCTGGTTTTGTTAACTGTTCAGCTACGCCAAAAATCGAAAGTCCGGAGAAAATGAGAAAATTATCCGGTACCCACCAACTTATCCGAGCAAAGGTAGGGAGGGTATTCTAACACGATAACGGGGAAAGGGTACAGGAATGTTCGGAATAGCAGACTGATTAGATGCCTTAATTAGCGAATTTGCGAACTCCATTTAATGGTGGGAGATTTCCAATAGGAAGTCAGAACAGCAAGACGTCCAGTACAAAGGGCGATTAATGAGGAGTGTGGGGCACCAAAAAAAAAATCGAGTCACTCATTTAATGACTTCGTAAAGTGAATGAGTAGTTTTTTAGAAAGCAATCAAACACTTCTGCATGGTAGCTAAAGAGTGGTTTGTATTGTATTAATTCAATGGACAGACTTTTAATTGGTATGGAAACTTTTTACATCAATTGCTTTTCAACATGCGTGAAATGAGATTGGTTTTGTTCCAACATGAGTAATGCTTATTATTTGTAAGGATAATTGAAAATGTGTTTTTATTTAGTTACCATGAAAAGATTACTTTAATTTTTTAAGTAATTGCGGATATATGCATGTGTATATTTTGCAATATAATTTTAAAACTATATCTTGTAGGTTACCTTTTTATGTTAGAATTTGTTACTCTGGTCCAAAAATTCACAGCTAAAATTGGGAAAAAACGAATTATATTAAATATTTTAAATTCTACAAAATTGTCAACAGATTTTTAAGGTACCGTATGATGCTATCTATTCAAAATATGATTGGTGCCATCCTTTAAGTTAATGGAAACGTAAAAAAAAGGGACTGTATAATATTCTATGAAACATATATCGATGGTAAATAAACATTTAATTTGTATTCTTGGACAATAATGATTGCTTTATTTAGCCAATTATTTGAAACGGTTTTTCTTAAATTCTCAAAATATTTATTCTACTAAGATACTATTTCTTAATAAAATGATTTAAACTAGAAATTTTTTTCTGTTGTTTTATTTTGTAATAGGACAATTTCCAGCTATATATGTTAGCATTATTTTTTTTTATGTCTTTATCTAAAATTTTACCGCATAGGGAAACTTACGAACAGCTCACCTACGCGGAAGATAAATCCAGCCAGATTAAAGCACCACCGAAATAACGAAATATCAAAAAACGTAAAATTGAAGAAGGAAAAAAAATCAGCTAACATTTCCCCTCGTTTTGTTAAATGTTCAACTACGCCAAAAATCAAAAGTCTGGAGAAAATGAGAAAATTATCCGGTACTCACCAGTTATCCGAGCAAAGGTAGGGAGGGTATTCTAACACGATAACGGGGGGTGGATACGGAATGTTCGGAACAGCAGACTGATTAGACGCCTTAATTAGTGAATTTGCGAACTCCATTTAATGGTGGGAGATTTCCAATAGGAAGTCAGAACAGCAAGACGTCCAGTACAAAGGGCGATTAATGAGCAGTGTTGGGCACCAAAAAAAATTGAATCAGTCATTTAATGACTTCGTAAAGTGAATGAGTAGATTTTTAGAAATCAATCAAACACTTTTGCATAGTAGCTAAAGAGTGGTTTGTTTTGTATTAATTTAATGGATAGACTTTTAATTGGTATGGAAATTTTTTGCATCAATTGCTGTTCAACATGCGTGAAATGGGATTGGTTTTGTTCCAATCTAAATAGTGCTTATTATTTATAAGGGTCATTTTAAATGTGTTGTTACTTAGTTATTATGAAAAGATTACGGTAACTTTTCAAAATGGAAGACTCAATAAAATTCCATATTTCATATTATGCAGCATAACATTAAATTCTTGGTTGAAATTCTGTATATTATAAAGTTAATATTAAAATCATGTTAAACAATTTTAAGCTCTACAAAATACATATAACATTATATTTATTCTTTAATGTATCCTGCAGTCAATAGTGCAGTGTACCCTGGTTTGGCTAGGTTTGTCACTCTACGATCATTTTGTGCACACTTTGGGCTAATTAGACCGGGACCTACAGTTTAACGGAAATTCCGAACCACTAACAAACATCTATTCCACCACTAGAATTAATAAGTGTAGCAGTATTAATAATACATTTAGGCAAATATATTAAATGAACTGACATCATATATCCTAAAAAACAATATTAAAATCCCGAACATTTGGCAATATATAAATATAGTCCATCTATAACACACACACACACACACACACACACACACACACACACGTACACACTAATCACAAAAATATATCTGTAACAGATGGCTTAAAATACGAAATTTTTTAATTTAAACTCTAATTTATTTAAATAAAATAAATTACTGTCTTAAAAAGTATTAAAAAAGCAAGTACAAACAGTATTTATTTATTTATTATTTTGTTTTCGTAATTACGTATTTGCACAATTTTCAGTCTCAACTGGACTGTATATAAGGCCTAGATAATAGAGCATTCTGCATTTTCTTATAAATAAAATCAAAAACATATACATTTCCTGTGTGAAGTGCCTGAATTTTAACGCTAATCACCATTTTAATAACTTCATTTTCTGGTATCAATAATAAATGAATATAATTAATAGATGTCCATCAGAATATATGAATAGTTTATTAGTCAATATTTATATAAACAGAGCATTTGCATTAAATATATAATAATGTTAATAGTTTGCTTACATTCTTTTTGAATATATAAAATAAAATTATTCAGTTGTTACTTTAATGAAGATTTGTATGAAATAAAATATAGCATAAGCAACTTAAAAATTTATTATTATTATTTTTTAATTTAGATAAAATCATGGATATTAGGATTTGATACTCTATGCGAAACTATATTTAATAAATTCACAGGATCATTCATTCAGTTGCTTAACTTTCACTGAGCATGTTATTTATTCTATGCAATGTAATATTATAACTTATGTAGATAGATGGAATATTTAACTATATTTGTGTAACTATTCATAAAATTCATCAAATGAAATTTATTTACATTTAGAAATGAAGTACGATTTACATTTGAACAGATTTAAAATTTTCAATCAGTTCTACAAACATTATGAAAATATTTCTATTTATCCGCCAAATTATTACCAAAGGATACTTTAGAATTAAAAAAACATTAAAACATGGATTTTAATATATATATTCTTTTATTTTATTTCTACCTTAGTCTGTTTTTTTAATTTAATATATTATTTTCTAAAATGTTCGAACTCCGCTACACACAAAAATATGAATTAAATTAAATTTAGAAACATATCTGATGGTAAAGAGTTTAACGAATAATTTCAATACATCTTTTGTTACTAATAGCACTATGTAGTACAAAGCGTGTACATAAAATTTATTTTACATATAAATGCATCTGTTCAAATAAATCTGATGGTTAATAAATCACACTAGATTTATTGAAACATTTAAAGAAGGAAAAAATAGATTAATTTAGAGAAAAAAAATATACAATAATTAAATTCATGGAAATCAAATCAAACATAAAAGTAATTTCTCAAATGAATATATATATATATATATATATATATAATATATTTCTAACAACATTATAAGTAGGCAATGTATATATATATACATCTATATAGTTCAAAACATATACGCACATTATTTTAAATAAATAAAATAATAAATAGATACAATGGGTTAATTTTGAGAAAAAAATGTTCACTTATTAAATTCCTGAAAACAAGAAAATAAAATAAATCATAAAAATAATATATCTTTTATTAATTTTTAGGAACATTATAAGCAGGTAAATATTTAATTCAAAATATATACACACATTGGTTTTGCCAAAGAAAGTTATGAAAAATTGTACATATATACATACAATTTTTTATTATTTTTTTTGACAAACAATGCGTGCATACATTTTGAATTATGAAATACATTTTTATGTTTTTTTTTATTTTTTCACACCAGAATGTTATGCTTCTATGCTTGGCAATGGATTTTTTTTTTCTAGAAAAAGGCTGAATAATTATTGAATAGCTTTTAAATATAATTGTTTAAAATTTGTCTACATTATAAGATGAAACTGAATCTAATATTTAAAAACCTGGGGGGATCATACACACTTTTAAAACTATCATTCAATTTGTTATTTTTAAAAAATAAGGACAGCAGCGCATATTTCAACTGAAACAGAATTAGAATTGTAATACGAATTAAATATATGAATAAAGACATTGTATCAATGAAACATCTATCAAAAATATAATAAATATATATAATAGTACGACTAAAGCTAAAATAGATAAAAAATAACTTGACCTGCATAATCAATTGTTAACATAAATTTAGCCAGGTTTTACTTAACGAAAATATGTCTAAAAGTCCTTAATTTATTAATAGGGGCAATAGTTCGCAGGGTGTAGATCTAAAAAATTGTCATAATTGCCTTTAACAAAATAAAGTATATTCTTTTACAATGTTGGTAAAATAAATTAACGAAGGAATTTCTCGATAATTGATGCAAAATGGTTAGTTGCTTTTCTTATGATATCCCCAGAAAAAATTAGTTAAAGTGTGCAGACTCTTTTTCTTTTCTTAATAATAAACTATGCATTCTTCCTGTGCTAATTATTCTTTTTCGAAATAAGTATAAACTCTTGAAAGGATTAATTATTCTTCGAGATAGAATGATGCTTGCACATTTTTTTGCAGCCTAAACATTGCTTTTTCTAAGTAAACAAATTAATAAGAATAACAAAAAAAAAGGAGAGAGAAAAATGTGTTGATAGATAATTTTTATTTACTCTTTTCGGGGTTTTAGTTAAAATGGAATTATTCAGAATAAACGTGTTAAATTTAAAAAAAAAAAAAAAGAATAAATAAATAATAAAATGTGTTTAGTGAGAACGAATTAAATGGTTTAAATTAAATATCGTAAAAAACATTTTTAATGAATTAGCAGTAAAACAATGCTGCAAAATAAAATGATTTTTTTTTATTTAAGTGCAGCAAGAAATAATTTTTATGTGAAATTACTGGGAAAAATGGTGAATGAGAATGGCTCTAAATTCAAAAGAAACTGAATAATTTAAAATGTATGTAGTATTTTTTTATCCTTGCAGTATTCATAAATATAAATATAAAAAAACATAATGCATATTTATTTTAAAATCACCTTATAAAAAATTATACTATATGTCACAAAAAATTTAAAAATTTCAGTATAGAAATGATTTTTTATGATGAAAAAATATAAAAGATTTGTAACATTTATAAACAAAAAAAAATTTAACTCTGACTCTTAAATCGCTGGAAATTATTATTTTTCATATTTTGATTTTGATTAAAAACGTATACTGAAAAAAATTTCGAAGACAATTTTATAAATTTTTCAAATTGATTATTTTTATAAACTAAAGTTTATTATTATTTATAAGTCGATTATTTTTTTAAACAACCTATATATTTCATAGACAAAAATTTTTATAATCTTCCTGAGTCGGATTTGAAATTAAGTTGCAATTAAAAATATTTAATAACAGAATTATTTATACACTTAATAACAATATAAAATAATGATAATATAAAATACACTTAATAACAGAAATAGTTATCAAGATGAGTAATCAGGGCTATCATTTTTAGGGATTTTGTGTGTTTAATATGTACACCATTAAAATTAATGTTAAGTTTTACGAAGTACAAATGCCATAAAGAAAATAGCAAAATTAACTCCTTTGTTTTTATTTAATTAAATATGAAGCTAATAAATATCAAAATCCAAATAAAAATATAAAACCAGTGCGTTCAAAAAATAAATAAGAACTTGATATGATTTAAAGCATTTTTATCTTTGACACGATATGATTTGCTTATTTTATTATTTTTTTTATGATTGTTAATATCTAATAGAGCTTAGAATTTAGCATGAATTATATGCTTCGTGATTTTCCTTATTTTCTTTTGAATTCGTTGTTTTATGATACTTAGCTTTATATTAGTATTTAAATTTAAAACTTGAGACAGAAATTGACGATAAATATTGTAACACCATTCATTTATTCCATGCGTAATAATTTCTATTAATATAAATTTATAGAATATGCATTTTATTCGTATTGAAAGAGTAGAAATTGCTAATAATTTATGATATCGGTGTAGTGATTTCTGATAATTTAAATTAGTAGCATAGTTATTTCGATTAGGGTAATTAATTCTTATAAATCACAGGACAAACAAAGTAATCTCCAAAGAAAATAAGCGGAGCAAAAGATGTAGTGATATATTTTTCTACAATCAAATGTGTTAAAAGTTTTTATTGCTGATTTCGTATTCAGTTGATTAGATTGTATGAAGATTTATTTAACATTTGAAAATGTGATAAAAAATATTATTCATTTGACGTGTTGATTAATTTCATAATTTTTATTTCATTTTATACTTTTAAATATATTTTTTTTATTTCTGTACAAAAATACTCATACAAATACTGATTATCAATAAAAAAATTATTAATTTCATATTATTGAATAAATATATTATATATTTTTCACTTATATAATTTTATGTAACATTTCTATTAATTTAGTAAAAATTATGAATTAATAATAATTGAAATTATTATTAATTAATAGATTTTTTTTTAATATTTCGTAAATTTTATTAGAAATTTATAGTATTTTTTTATATTTGTGTTGCATTTAAAACAAGGTTTATGTTCCTGCATCTTATTATACTTCAATCTTTGCATATCAATAATTGTGCGAACAAACTAAACGTTTATACAAACATTTTAGAAACTGTGCATTTCGAATTGTCAAAATAACTATAATTCAATCATTTTATATCAACAATCGTGTGAACAAACTGAACTTTTATTAACATTTTAAATACTGTACATTTCGAATGATTAAAATAACGCTAGTTATTAGTAAGTTATTTTTTGAATAACTTTTTAACAGCAGAAGAATCATCTTTCGCTAAAATGAACACAAATTTAAAACCCCAACCTTACGTGCTTTCGTTGTGTTGTCATTAATAACTTTCAAAACTCTTTTGACGTGAATACTACGAAAAAAAATGATTAATTTTCAAGATAATCTAAAAAATACCTCTGCTAAAATTTGTTAAGTCTGTTAAAAAAAGATTACTAGACAAAATTAAGTAAAATTCTGCATTAAGTCTCAATTCTTCTTTCATGGATTATATATTTTCGTTTAACACCAGGAAGAAAAAAAATGAAACATTTTGAGTAAAAGCCTGCCTGAAAAGTTATTTTTTCAAAGTTAAATTCGACCTTTCCTGTTAATAATTCCTGTTTTAAAACGTTCTTTTTATAAAGCTTACTCTGAGATAAAAATATGTCTTCAGTCAGATAATTTTGTTTTTTTAAAATTGTAATATAAGGAATTTTAAAGAGAAAATATATTACAAAACACAATTAAATGAATAAAATGTGTTCCTTACTAAAATATAAATCCCTTTAACATTTATTTTTAATATAATAAATTTTTGAATCTTATTTTATTTTGTTTTATGAATTTAGCAAAATTGTATTTAAACTTATTTTTCAATTAATTCCTATACAGAAATAATCAATGCTTTGCATATAATGCATAATAAACAAATTTTGCATATAAGAAGAAGATATATGTCCTGACTTTGCTTTAGTAAATATCATAATGTATTTTGACTGGAAAAAAATCATCAGTTTGCTATTGTATTTGTTGAAAATTGCAAGAGGAAGGTGTTCAATACTATTCATATTTTTAACTGCCCTGTCTCTCATATCTCATCTATCTCACTAACAATATCTTTCAAATATCTCAGAACTATCAAATAATCCTAACATTAGTAAAACGCATACATAAACCTGATATAAAAACGAAAACAATTACAAATTTTTGATAAATTTTGCAGATAATAATGTATGAAAAGGGCTTTACAAAAATATGTAACATTTTTTCATCGTTTTTGATTAAACATCAGATAAAATATAACGAATTCAAAGAAAAATATATACTTTTCAATGTCATAAACAACAACCTATACAAAACAGTAACTAGCTTAAATAAAATCATTTAACTTGATACATTTCATACATTACATATAAAATCTTTTTGTACGTTTTCAACACAAAAAGGGAAATTTTAAAACATAAAACTTGATTTACTAAGAAATCTTTAAGTTGAAGAAAACAAACCCAAAGAAAATTCAAATTCAACAGCATATTACTTTAAAAAATCTGAAATGATCAGATAAAGAAATATCTATCAGACATTTCTTTTTTTATATCATCTAATCCGTTTTATCCTTCAGAAAGAAAAATCACGATATTCACTTTGATTTAAAACATATAATGCATCCATTTGGAAAAAAATACTTTTAAGAAGTTTAAAAAAAACTGCATTTCATTTATCTTTTGAATGATTTTTTTAAAAGCATTCTAGAATCATGAGAATAAGAGTTAAAAATAAATACTTTTTCAACTGATGTCCAAAAGGACTGTCTTAAATCTGGAGCTTTAGGAATTCCATTTCTCTTGGCAGACAAGATTTTTAGACTTCCAGTTTATCGGGTGTGTACGACCACGGAAGTGTTCTAAAGAATTATTATAAATATCACTTTCTTTCGAAGACAAAATAGTGTATTTATATAGAAGAAATATCGATCGCTGAAAATTTTATTTTTAAAGAATTTAATAGTTACTTCCAATAAGTTTTAAATGCATATATTTATTACAGACTTTTTATTGGCAAGTGAAAATAGTTTGCTTTTTTTCTCCTGAACAGACATGTTCCATGTTTATGCACATTGTTAACTTATTGTTTAAATAATAAGGTCGAATTGCTTCACGTTGAAGGAAATGAATTAAGTCTGTATGATAATAGTTATAATGAAGCAAGGAACAGTAGACTACAGCAAAACAATTGCATCGCAAAACAATACTCGATTGCAAAACAATACTCGATTTACTACAGCAAAACAATACTCGATTTACTACCGCAAAACAATACTCGATTGAAAGATAAAATATTATCTTGCGGGTAGATTTTTGAAAAGTGACTGCCTTGTTTTGAATGACATAAAAAACTGCATTTTATTTATTATTGAAATAAATGTTTTAAAGGCATTCTAGAATCATAAGGATACGAGTTTAAAATAAATACTTTCTCAACTGCTGTTTTTCGGGTGTTTACGGCCACGGAAGTGTTCAAAAGGATTATTATAAATATCACTTTCTTTCGAAGACAAAGTAGAGTA
Source organism: Caerostris darwini (assembly GCA_021605075.1). NCBI lineage: Eukaryota > Metazoa > Arthropoda > Arachnida > Araneae > Araneidae > Caerostris > Caerostris darwini. The sequence continues at coordinate 126,236 of BPLQ01011836.1, forward strand.
TTTATATAGAAGAAATAGTGATATCAGAAAATTAGTTTTTAAAAAAATTACTTTTAATATGTTTTAAAAGCACATACTTACTGCAGCCTGATTATTGGCAAGTTAAATTATTTTGCATTTTGCGCCAGGACAAACAAGTTCTATGTTCATGCACATCGTTGGCTAATTGTTTAAATGCTAAGCATTCTAGAATCATAAGTATTAAATAGACAAAAGAGAGTATTTATATAGAAGGAATGGTGATATCAGAAAATTCCCTTTTAAAAAAGTTACTTCTAATATGCTTTTTATATAAACATTGCATTTCTTTTATCATTTGAATGAATTTTTTTAAAGCATTGTAGAATCCTAAGTAGTATATAGACAAAAGAGAGTATTTCTATAGAAGAAATAGTGAAAATTCTTTTTTAAAGAAGTTACTTCTAATATATTTTAAAAGCATATACTTACTACAGCCTGGCTATTGACAACTGAAAATGGTATGCATTTTTCTCCAGGACAAACAAGTTTCATGTGTATGCACATCGTTAACTTATTGTTTAAATCATAAGATCGAACTGCTTCACGTTGAAGGAAAGGAATCAATAGTCCTTGTGATAATAGTTTATAATGAAACAAGGAAGAATAGACAACAGTATAACGTTTATTCACTTGAAAGATAATATATTATTTTCCAGGAAGATTTTTAAAAAGTGAGTGCCCTACTTTTGCAGGATGCACTGTAGGAAATATTAAAGATTATAAACATTCAACTCAATTGTTGATGTTAGTTTATTTTTGTCTACATGCATTGTAAATCAATGATTTCAATGTCCATTTCTAGAAGAATCGAACATTTGTCAATTTATATTATTCTTAGCAAACACCTCCACTGCATCAATAGAAATAAGTTTGGTTTGATTTGTCGCTCTACGATCATATTGGGCACACGAGGGCTAAACGGACCGGGACCTACAATTTAAAGTAGGTTGCGAACCACTAACAAATATCCATGAACCTGAACGAACCTGAAGCCTGTGGTGCCAAAGCCCAGAGTGCTAGCCAATTGACCATCACGGCATCTATAAAAAGTAGGATCATGGCTTATATTTCTTATACATTTATTAGTTATTTTCAGATCAATTCATACCTTAACATTTAACACACGAGATTTTTTTGTAGCCAATGAAAGATCATGTATCTATAAGTATTAATGGCACGACTTTATATCATAATTTGTTAAATTTATTACCAGTTACAAAATAAATTAAACCCTTTATGATATATTTTATTTTAAAGGATTTTATGTATTTATCACTTGGGAAGAAAAATATATTTTCATAACCATATACTTTTATTATAGATTTTTGTAAAATAAAATAGTTATTAAAAGAAATATGAAAGTATGAAAGATTATATCCAGGTAACTCGATTATTGTTGCTAGACTTTTTTTGTCTACATGTTTTGTAAATAAATAGTTTTAATGCCCGCCTAAAGAAGAATCGAGCAGTTGTCATTCCTTACTGTTTTTAGCAAACACCACAACTGTCATCGATAGAAATAAGACCATAGTTTATATTTCCTATACATTTGTGTGTTGCTTTCAGATCAATTCATACCTAACATTTAACAGAGGGTTTTATTCTTGTAGTCAAGATATGGTCATGTATCTGTAAGTATTAATGGCATGATTTTAGATAAGAAAATTTAAATTTTATTACCAGTTCAAAAATAAATTAATAAAAAAAAATAAATTATAAAAGTAAATTACCAGTTCCAAAATAAATTAATAAAATAAAATAAATTATAAAAGTCCAGTTCCAAAATAAAATAATTAATGCAATATTTTATTTTAAAGTAAGTTTTTGTATTTATCACTTATGAAGAAAAATAAATTTTGAAAATAATATACATTCATTATGGTCATAGTTATTATATTAAAATAGATATTAATTTACTAAAAAGCCATACTATTTCAAATTTTTTAGTATAGCATTATCAAATATGCAATTTAATTTACTATTTTAAATTGCAGTTCATTATTATCATTGTACATAATACTATTTACTATTTAATATTTAATAAGGGATAAATTATTATTTGGTATTTTCGATGGTTTCCTAATCTGAGAAATTTACAATTTAGAAGGTCATATTACAAGTAAGTATACAATGATATATCCTTATCGTGAACCAAAGTCATATTACAATTAAGTATCGTGATATATCCTTATCGTGAACCAATATATAAATATAAATATAATTTTCTTATGCAGAAAATATTTTTAAAATAATATATCAATAAACTCCCTTTAATCTGAAATGCTTCAGACTACGACCATGTCGAATTACGATTTTGCCTGATTATAGAGCAACAATATTGTTTTATGTGAATATCAAAGATAAAGAGCTCTAGATAAAAATTTAAATGATTAAAAAAGCATATTTAATGAAAATGACATTAGCACTGTGTCGCCATCTGGTGGTTGATCAACAAATGGCCGAAGCCTACATAAAAAAAAAAAGTACGAAAGCAGTCTTGATCGGTGCTATATTAAAGAATGTATTGAGATATCGAATGACGAATGGAAGAGTATTACTGTAGTTTGTTAAAATAGATTTACTTAAATCTTCATCTCTGATAGAGGGATAAAAATAACTCTATCAGAATTTATAAATCCTATAAAATATTTTTCAGCTTAAATATATTAAAATCTTGATTAATTAAACTTTGCCATCTATTATTAGCGGTAAACTAATAAAAATCTTTAGTGATTTTAATAGAAGAAAATAAAGTTTTAAAAAAGGCGTTCATTTTGGCATATGCATCATAACACAATTATATTATTATTATTAAAAATTCACGACATGCTTTGTTCAAAGGTACATGCAATTTCATTCCATATGTTTTAAATTAGGGAGAAATTAAAGTTTATTTAAAATGGAAATCTCTCGAATTTAAACTAGCAATGTAATATGCAACGACATTCTTTGCAAAGAAAGGAATCAATTTACTTTCAAGTCAACAAAAACGAAATAAAATAAAAAGATAAAATGAAAAAATGATTCAGTTTTTTTGTCTGTTTTATGATTTCAATGAGTTATTATTCTTTAAAATGTCGTTGTGAATGTTATAAGTATTTTTATATGAATTATTTAAAATTTTTTTTGAATAAGAAAATAAGCATTGCATTGCATCTGCATTAGAATAATTAATTCTAGATTCGGGATTAATATTTAAATTAAATCCCAAAATTAAATTTTCATGAAATAACATTATTGGTTTTTTATTAACCACAACAAATCTTAATTTCCCTACGACAAGAAATTTTTAATTGATGAATATTTTATTGCATCTAATGTTTTATTGCATTATGCAAAAATTATGATGAAAACTTCAAAATATAATACGAAGAAAACTTCGAAATAATTTTTATATAAGCCACTAAATTTAAATTAATTCGTATGAAAAACATTTTCTACAGATAAAATTCTATGGGTTTAGGTAAACTTTTAAAGTACGAAAGTTAAAACAATAACTAAATAAATTAAAATACGAATGATAAAAAAAATATTCTTGATGTAATTCCATCTATTTCTATTTGTAAAAGGGGCATTACTAAATGCAGGGAATATGGAAATTTAATATTTAAAATATATTCCCTCAAATAACTTAAAACCATTCATTAAAAAAAAAGAATGTTACTTCACATTAAGCGAGTTTTGAAATCTAATATGAATGAACTTTAATTAAATTTTAAATTAATTTTTTTGTCATTACATCAATAATATTTATTCACCATATTTCAACACATCATTTATTTCACCAGTTTATGTTTTTATAGATAAAAATAATTGATTAAAACAAGAAAATTATCAATCTTAAATAAGCAAAAAAAAAAAGCATTGAGAAATAACAGAAATTTATTCGTATAACATAAGATTTTTATATATAAAAATAAAATTTCGTACTGCCAAAATATATGTAAGTGTTTGAAAATGAAAAAAAAAAAAAGGATGATACAAATGAGAGTGTTTATAATCATGCTGTAATATCATCGACTTTCCTTTTTAAAAATGGCATTACAAATATTTAAAATATGCTCCCTCAAATAAGTTAATACATTCCTTCCTTATTAAGTTAAACATTAAAAATAATTGAACATTACCTTAGATTAAACGAATCTGGACATCTATTATGAAAACTTCAATTAAATCTCAAAATAATTTTTTTGTCATCATATCATTGCTCTTTATTCACCATAACAACAGTGATTTTTTAAAAATTAATTTTCCTATTTATTTATGTTTATGTTTTTATAGATAAACAATTGGAAAAGCAAGAATATTATTTATTTTCACTAAGCAAAAAAAAAACATTTAGGAACATTTGAAATTTATTCGTACAGCATAAGATCTCTATAGATAAAAATAAATTTTCCACATTCCAAAAAATATTTAAGAATTGGAAAAAATAAAATACAAAAAAGGGCGACACAAATGAGAGTGTATATAATCATGATGTATTCCCATTTCCTTTCCTTTTTAAAAATGGCATTACAAATATTTAAAATATATTCTCACAAATAAGGTAAAATCATTCCTTAAAACAAAAATAAATGAACATTACCTTACATTAAACGAATCTGGAAATATATTTTGAAAAATTCAATTAAATCTCAAATTAATTTTTTGTCATCACATCATTAAATTTTCTTTACTAAAACAAGAACATTCTTTTTTTTTGAAATATTCATTTTCCTATCTATTTATGTTTATGTTTTTCTAGATAAAAAATAATTGAAAAAGAAAGAAAATTATTTATTTTCACTAAGCAAAACAAGAAAAAAATAAACCGTTAAGAAACAACTGAAATCTATCAGTATATTATAAGATCTGTTTAGATAAAAATAAATTTTCTACATCCAAAGAATTTAAGAGTTTCAAAATAAAATACAATAAATTACGAGTTTATAATATTTATGTAATCTCATTGATTTTCCTTTTAAAAAATGACGTTATAAATATTTGAAATATGCTCCCTCAAATAAGTTGAAACCATTCAATTAAATAAAAAAAAATGAGCATTACCTTATTTTAAAAGAATCTGGAAATCTATTATGAAAACTACAATTAAATCTCAAATTAATTTTTTTGTCCTTACACTATTACTCTTTAATCACCCTAACAACATTAATTTTTTAAATCGTTATTTTCCTATCTATTTATGTTCATGTTTTTATAGATAAAAAATAATTGAAAAAACAATAAAATTATTTATTTTCACTAAGCAAAAGAATTAAAAAAAAAAAAAAACAATTGAGAAACAACTGAAATTTATTCGTATAACATAAGATCTCTATAGAAGAGCAAAAAAATCTCTATATCACAAGAAATATTTAAGTGTTTGAAAATAAAATGCAAAAAAAGGACGATACAAATGACAGTATTTATAATTTTGATGTAATTTCATTGACTCTCCTTTTCAAAAATGACACTAAAAATATTTAAAATGTGTTCCATCAAATAAGTAAAAGCCATTCATTAAAATTAAAAAAATAAACATTACCTTGCATTAAATCAGTCTAGAAATCTATTATGAAAGATTCAATTAAATCTCAAATTAATTTTTGACAATATATCCTTAAATTCTTATTCAACAATCATAATACTTTAAATTTTTATTTTCCAAATATATATATGTTTATGTTTTTGTAGATAAAAAATAATTAAAAAATAATAATAACAAGACTATTTATTATCAATACGCAAAATAAGAAAAAAATTGTCAACCGACTGAAATTTACCAGTATAACATAATATCTACATAGATAAAAATACATTTTCAACATCTCAAACAAATATTTAAGAGTTTGTAAAAAAAAACACCAAAAAGAGCGATACAAATAAGAATGTTTATAATCTTCATGCAATCTCTCTGACACAACTTTTTAAAAATAGCTTACATATATAATAATAATAATATCACATCCTGTATAATTTAAAACCATTAGATGGTAACAAGAAAATAAACTAAACTATTATACATACACACGCGTCAAGATAATTCATTCTAAGGGTCTGAAATTCTACTACATGACTATTTAAATTAAATTCCAAAGTTAAATTTTCATGACGTTCATTGTTCTTTATTCACCACACCAGCTGTAATTTCCTAAATCTTCCCTCCTCCCATTCAAACTCGGTTTCGAATAGCATTCATGACGTTTCACATCCCACACAATGGCTTTCTGAGAATTTCTCCTGCATACTATCTCTTCTAATAGTTCCAACCCCCCAATCTCATTCGGGGCAAGTATTGAAAAGCATTACAACATACAACTGCAGTTTACACTATTCACGTGTGTGCAGTTGTGTGAAGTCCATTCTCGCACACACACTACATTGGGTGTGCTGGCGTAGGGGATTGTAGAAATTATCGGGTTTCCCTGAGAGTTTCTGACAAAAGTATCGGATGAACTTTGAGGTCCAATTTGCTTGCACACACACTCTCCACAACAGATCATCATGTGATATTGGCCATGTATTGTTGAAGAGTATTGAGGATGTATCCAGTTCCTAATAATAATTCTCGACGCTCAATTTTTTTTTGTTTGCATCGATTATATTTTTACATTCATACAGACTAAAATAATCGATAAACTTAGTTAGAATGGGTGGAAAAAAATATATAAAACTTCGCTTATAGCTGTAATAAGATTCTTTCTGTTCATATTGGATTTTCCGAGGATTCAAGTAATCACTGTGAAGTGTGGCTTGGCAATTATTTTAATAGCTTTGCCATATGAGTTTGCATCGGTTTATTGGAGCATCTCTTCGAAAGTACCTTTATGCATTAATTTATTGTGTGAGGTGGATATTCATAATTGAGATTTAATGCTAATGTAAATGGAAATGGGTAATAGGTAGAAAATATAATCGTTTATCTCAAAGTCATGCGGCGTACTTGAAATTCATTGATTGCTAACAATCGTAAAATTAACAAAATATAAAGAAATATATGCATTAATTTATATCGTAAGTAATTGTGAGTTTTAATTTGCGGCTTTTAATAAAGGTTGCAATTTGGCTTTCAAGAAAGTTTCAAATTCAAAATGTAAGGTTTGATTCAAAGGCTTGAAGAAAGACTTCAATTTAGTAAAAATAATATTATTACTTTTATTTTTTTTAGAATTAAAAGAGAATATTGCTCATTTCGGTCACCTTTTTATAAATATAATTTTTATTAAATTTCAATTTAACAACTCGTAAAATTTGCCTTGGCTAGATATAAAAATTGAATACCTAAAGATTAAATTCATCAAATTTATGTGTTTTTAAATTTACTTAACATAAATGTGAATATACTGTTTTATATGAGTTATAAAAATTTATTTTGGATGAAATTCTTTTATGTACTGAGGGAGTTTTAAAGTGTATAATTTATATTTTATTATTGGGAAGTAATTGGGAGTATTAATTTGTGATTTTTTATAAAAATTTAGGTTTGAGAAAAGGCTCAAATTCAAAGGTTTAATGCAAAATCTTGAAAAAAGGCCTAAATCAAAGGCTATGTAGAAAGGCTACAATTCAATAAAAATATTATTATTATTAGAATTAAAAGATAATATTTCTTATTTTTGATTCCATTTTATAAATATAACTTTTATTAGAGTTCAATTCAACAACTCGTAAACGTTGCCTTCCATAAATATAAAATTTGAATACCTGAAAATTAAATTCGTCAAATTTCTGTGTTTTTAAATATTCTAAACATAAATGAGGTTATTCTTCTTTAGAAAACTTATAAAAATTTATTTTGGCGAAATTTGTTTTATATAGTGAAGGAGATTCAAAGGGTATAATTTATATATTTATTATTGTAAAAATATAGCTTTTAAATACCATTTTGAAGGCCATTGCAAAAATTCAGAAAGAAATTTTAACAATGAATACATTTGGACACATTTATATAATTGTAAATTTTATTATATTTTAAAATAAAAAATATATTTTTTAATGTTTTAATGTAGAGAACATGTATAGGAGTATCATGCTCCGGTAAAAAGTCAGTAAAGGTATTTATGTAGGATTTAACTTATAATCTAGTGTCTAGTCCAAATATGTTTCAATATTTTTATTTAAACATAATATTTAAATACAAATAAGGTCTGGCGCAAGATCGACCAAGATAGAGTACGCGATGTATACATAGTGAACCATGACGGGATGCTCAGTTGCAGCATCTGTATGAATATTCTGTTCACTTTTGTTAATGCTGATTTTAGTTTTGTTGATGTTCATGGATTAATAATCTGCATATTATTTATTCATTTCTGATGTTTTCTGTTTCTAACTATCGCGACAGGAATACATTAATAGCTTACTATTGCTCTATTATTCAAGTCGTCTAAATGTATTCCGCCACTCCTAGAAGTTTGTAAAGCTAGTTCTGTTCATAATACTTATAATATTTTATATATGTATTTAAATATTAATAAGTAATAAAAATACTTAAAAAAACAAAAACTTATCGCGAAAGTTTTCAAATATTTTTTTTATTTTATTTCAGTCATAGATTACTTTCAGAAACATATGATATTTCGATACTCAAGGATATTTTCTTGAAACAACCCTAAAATATATATTTCCGATTTTTGTATCGTATTTCACATATCTGCCTTAGTTTATATTTCGCTTTTGCTTACTGTAACCCAAGAGTGTGGAAATAGCGAGAAACAGCCCAAGAAAGTAGAGACAATTTATTTCAAGATGCACCACAAAAATATGTAATGTAAGATGTAGTATATTCATGGAGATTTTCTGAAGATTGCCTCAATCTATGGGTATTTGAAAGCTTTTCAAATATATATATATATATATATATATATTTGGGTATTTGGTCTTGGCTTCCCATGTTATTTTAAACAAACATTTAGCCTGAGGAAAAACAAAGTATTTTGTTTTTATTGCATATGAATTTTTCAATGTTCATTGTGGAAACGAATAATGAGACAATTTTTATGTAAGATATTGTTCGCATATTTTAGGACAAACAAGTGCAGCATGATATGTTTTGTCTTTACAAAATCTTTTGTCTTTACTTGTTTGCATTGCTCTTATTATGAAATAGATATTTTAATAAATAATATTCTTAGAGGTTTAACTAGGTTGCATAGTTATATTTTTATATATAAACAGGAATAAAATAGTATATTTCTGTTTAAGTACTTCCAGTTTAGCTTTTTGTTGCTGAACTGAAAATAGTTAGGAAGTATAATATTCTTTAGTTACTGGGACAGGAACTTTTATGGAAGAAACCTTAACTCAATATTAGAGGTACTTTAGATAACAATTTACATAACTGAATAAAAGTATTGAATAAAAAATATCTGAAATGATATAATTAATAATGCGTCACGCCAAATTTTGTATTGAAGTATATTTTATAGAAAAATGCTTTAAATTTCTATTTTACATCGTCATTCTTAGTTAACTTACAACTATTAAGTCAAGAAGTGGCTTTATAATAAAAGGATTTTCGTTATTAGAGTAAATATTTTTAATAATTTATTTCAATATGGTAATTTCAACAATGAATACATCTTAAGAGAAAATGCTAATATTTTATGCATATTGAACTATAACTCAACATAGGTTTAAGCCTGAATTGTTATTATTTAACATATTGAACACTACATGAATAAATTATAAACTTTTATAAGTTAATAACTGGTTCCTCACGGATGGCATTTTATTTAAAATAACCAGGAAATATGCCTCTAATTTATGTCATACCTCAAAAGATATACTACCTAAAATATTAATAAACTTTATTCTAGTTGAACATGATTTTTTTTCACGAAGAGAATTTCCAGGACAACATTTACTTTGACTGGCTTTCTATTAAATCTCTATAAGTCAATCAACTGCAATTTCCAATGGTGGTTTTTAATTTAACGCTTACAAGCAATAAATGTTTGAATGAGAGAAATGTCTGTTTTTGTATTGTCGTCTTTTTTCTCACTGGAGAGGTTTGGCATTTCATTTCCAGGAAAAAAGAATGCAATTTTTTGATATAACAACCCATCAACCATATATAACAACCCATGACCCATATATAACAACCCATCACTCAAATTTGACAATAGTGTTGTGGGTTATATTGAAGTGTTATATTGAAGGTAAGTAGCGTTTTGTACTAATGAAAACAACTTGACACTCAAATATGATAGCAGATATTCAGTGCCATGTATAATAAGACTCATGATTTCAACGATTGTCTGAGAGACCTTCACATGCTAAAAAATTACAGATAGAATATGGATTACACCATTAGTTGTTCCATCGTGATAGCTAATAGACCATGGGATGAGAAAATGTATACTCCAACGAGAAGTACGGGAACTGAAATCCCCCCCACCCCCTCTTGACGGATTTTCTTAATGAAAGGTTTTTGGAGAAGAAAACACAGAGTTCTGCAATGAGTCGACAAAAGAAGTTTTACTTTTTTTTTTTTTTTTTTTTTTTTTTTTTCTCTGAAGGGGCAGAACAGACCGGAGTTTCCGCCTGTTTCCAAAGTGAGCCCTTTGTGGTTTCCTGTATCCTGTATAATTAAGGTCTCCCACAGACCAGACAATAAGATTCTTTGTAGAATCGAGTACTCATAATCTAAGTCCTTGGAGGGAACTGCATTTGTGAATCAAATTTAAATCTTGAATTTTAATTTTTTTGTAAATAATACATTATACAAACACAAATTTCTGTATTTATTTACATATATAATGCTTATAAATAAAAATTAAAGTGTTCCAATGATCCTGAAAGGGGCCTTCTTCTTAAAGCCGTTATAGGTCTAGTATAGGCCGAACATATTTCCCATATATTCTTTTCTAACACTCAACGTGGAATACGAAATTTAAGTTCCGCATTATATTGTTTATCAAGTTGGACTATATCATCCCTCTTTTTCTGTCAAAATGGCTCACAAATGAGTATTTGTAAGCTATTTTGTATATGTACGTCATGTAAGGGAAAATACGATTTTCAAGTAGCATGACCGTTTCGTATTTCAGTCTATTTAATTATTCCTGCCTTTTTAATAAACTAATGAAAACTTGTTGAAATTTCTCTATATAATGTAGACTCAACATTAAGAGAAAAATCATTGAGAATCTGCTTTTACATTTGGGCTGATAAGGAATTTATTTCAAAAGTTAAAAGTTCTTTACAATCTGAAATTGCAATGTAATCTAATAAGTACGGATTCAGTTGTACAGATGAATTAAAAAATATAAACTTCCCTACAAGCGAATATTTTTTTACTAAAGAGGGTAATTTTATTTTTATTAATTTTTAATAAATTAAATTTTTTAATAAATTTTTATCAAACAGCTTACAAATGCTTTTTTTAAAAAGAAAAATGCTTTTTTCATGTAGTGTGACTACATGAAAAAAGCACTAAACTAATAAACAATTGTTGAAATTATGTACATAATGTAGACTCAAGACTCAAAGAAACATCATTGACAATCTGCTTTTACATTTGGGCTGATAAAGAAATTATTTCAAAAGTTCAATGTCTTTACAAAAAAAAAATTGCAAAATAAACCAATAAGCAAGGATTCAGTTGCGGAGATGAGTAAAAAAATAAATAAATAAACTTCTCTACAAGTGGATATTTTTTATCAAAATTTCTTCGTATAAAACGATTGTTTATTATTTCCTGCAGCAATTCATAAGCATTCTCTTCATAATCATTATTTCTTCTTTCCTTAACAGTGAACGCTATCGTATTAAAAAAAAATCTTGTAATCATTATTAAATTTCGTTCCAATTATCCAGAATAAGAACATTTTTTTTAGTAAGAAATAACCTACCGGTTTTGGCATAATAGTTCTTTTACAAGAATGCATTTGTTGTAATCAAAAACAGTTCAGACAAATAAGATATCTGTGCTATCCTCACCATTATATTGGAGGGGAAACAACTTCGCAGAGTGCAAGTCAAACCTCATTAAATTTACGGATCGGGGCTCAGAGCTATGAGGCAAGGAAAGATACCTAATTTTTTTCTTTGTTTCTTATAAATGCACTTTTTCACAATGAAAACTTTTTGTTGTCTTTTTTATACCATTTATGAATTAATTACTCACAGTAAGTTTATTATGATTAGATGAGCATTAGAAATGTACAGGTAGGTAAAGAAAGAATTTAATGTAGCAGAGAGTGTTCATTTTATTTGTCTTTAATGAAATAATTCATTTAAGCAGTGAAAGAAAATTTTGCTCGAGTATCTTTCGAGTAAATAAAATTTGGTATATTTATCTTAATTTAAAATAATGCTTGATACATAATTTAGGAGAACTGAAATAATTAAAAAAAATAAATCATTAAGTATATAAAAACTAAAAACTGTTAACTATTTTAATAAAAAAAAATGAAAAAATTTTATAGAAAAAAATGACATTTTTTTTATTAAATTAAGTTAAATAAAAGAGAGAAAAATATTTACAAGTTTAAAATGAAAAAAAAAATATTTTTAAAAATTGATTCAAATTAAAAAATTTATCTTTGCATATATTTTTTAATTACATTTATTTATATCTTTGATTAAAATACTTTAACTAAGAAGTCTGTTTTCATGTTAGCTTTCAATATGTTTCGCTGGAGTTGTACAAACGTACACAAACAATACGCAGCAATACGTGAATTTCGGTGGCGAAATAATGATTAATAATTTTATACCTAAATTTAAATGTGGCAATATATAATAAAAGTTTCCGTTAAAAGCAAATATTATTTTCTTTCAAAAATCTCCTACATCTTACAAAAACTTTCGATAGTTTAAATAAGAAATTAATTCTGTCGCATACATCCTTTTTTATGATTTTTTATCATTTTTTAATCATATAATCTTTAAACTACGATTACATATTAATTTGGTTTAATTTCGATTTACTTATTCTTTTTTTTTTAAATTCATAATTTAATTTAACTTTTTATAATTTATAAGCATAAAATAAATTTAAATAAAATTCTTCTTCTTCTTCATTGACTCAACAATGACAACTTGGTCCCATTGTGGGCCAAGGTCGTCTGCCTGCTAGCAGATAAATTATTATTATTAGTTATTATTATTATTACTTAAATATTAATTTATTTTTATTATTTATTTCAAGTTAAAGATTAAGAATTTTGCAATTTATGCTATAGACCCTTAATAAAATAACGATACTTTACAAGGCTTTTAAAACATTTTGCCACATAAACACGCTTTTGTTATTATTAATCTAATATCTACTGTGGAAGTTACAATTTAACGGCTAGAATATTTTTTAATCGAAAATTTAATAATTAAACCTAATTTTAACCTCATTTAATAATTTCATTTAAACAAACATTCTAAAAACTATGCATTTTATTATCAAAGTAACTATAGTTATTAGTAAGCTATGTTTTGAATGACTTTTTAATAGCAAAAAGAAACATATCTCGCTAAAATGAACACAAATTTAAAAATCTCGACATTACGTGTTTTCGTTGCATGTCATTAATAACTTTCAAAATTCTTTTGACGTGCATAATTACAAAAAAAGTGATTAATTTTCAAGATAATCTAAAAATACCTCTCCTAAAATTTGTTAAGGCTGTTAAAAAAGATTACTAGACAAAATTAAGTAAAATTTTGCATTAAGTCTCAATTCTTGTTTCATCGATTTTATATCTTCGTTTAACACCAGGAAGAAAAAAGGAAACATTTTGGGTAAAAGCCTGCCTAAAAAGTTATTTTTTCAAAGTTAAATTCTACCTTTCCTGTTAATAATTCTGGTTTCAAAAACGTTCTTTTTATAAATCTTACTCTGATATAAAAATATGTCATCAGTCAGATAATTTTGTTTCTTTTAAAATTATAATATAAGGAATTTTAAAGGGAAAATATGTTACAAAATACAAATAAATGAATGAAATTTTCTTCGTACTAAAAAAAATAAATTATTTTAAAATTAATTTTTAATGTATTAATTTTTAAAAGATTATTTTTATTTTGTTTTCTGGACTTAGCGAACTTTTTCTTATATAACCTATTTTTTTTCAATTCCTATTATTAGTTCACACTCTCCTTTTCAATCGTTAATAAAATACTTTTTATTCATCTACTCAAACTCAAATGCATTTTTTTTAACTTGTAGTGGTTGATATTTGATGTTAATAGAGTTTTTTTTTCAAATATTAATTCAATAATTAAATTTAATTAATTAATTTTAGTTTTTTTAGGTTTAAGTTGCATGTATCTAATAATAGAGGGCACTATATGTAGAAGGAAAATTTCAACTTTATTTGTAAAGGACCTTTCTGCAATATAGTGAAAAAAAAAGTAGGAATTGACTTTACATTTTTTTATCTTACTTGTTTCATAAATACTTATGAAAAACGTATCAATTCTCAACTTACAATGTATAATAAACAAATTTTGTATATCAAAAGAAGATACCTGTCCTCATTCTGCTTCAGTAAATATCATAATGTATTTTGATCGGAAAGAAAACCCTACCAGTTTGTTATTGTATTTGTTGGAAATTTGACATGTAAGGTATTCAATACTATAAATAAGCTTATTTCTCATATCTCATCTAATATTAAATAAAGAAGAAAAAACAGTAGTTATATACATTGATCGTGAATCGAGGATTTAACATCGAAATATTTCTCGAAATCTTTTGAATTCCTGTAAAAGAAGAATCCTTGCCAATATCTGAAATATTTTGAAAATTTTGCTACAATTTTCAACATCATATTCATTTAAATTATGATTTTTACCCTCACTACAAGCAAGTGCAAAATGACATGAAATATTCAATGTATTAAAGAGGAAATGAGAGGTTATTATTCAAATATCAATCGTTTTTCTCAAACATTGAAGAAATCGCTAGGACACATCATATTCATGTTTCTTATAAATAAAAAAATAAATAAATTTGGAGTGCATTACATTTTTTTATCGCATCAGTTTTTCCTATATTATTTGACTTCATTCAAAATTTCTTTAAAAATTGAATTAAAAAACACCTCATTTCGAAATTGATTCATTCAAGAATAAATTCATTTTTTATTTGACGTCATTCAAATCTTTTTATCTCAATAACAATGTCTTTAAAATACTTAAATCTTTAAAAACTTATTCGTATAACATAAGATATTTATAGATAAAAATAAATTTTCCACATCCGAAAAAAAAATATTTAAATGTTTGAAAATAATTTACAAAAAAGGACAAGTTTATAATCTTGATGTAATGTTATTGACTTTCCATTTTAAAAATGGCATTACAAATATTTAAAATATATTCCTTCAATTAATCAGTAATTTATTTATGTTATTTAGTTAAATTAAGTTAAAATATCCATTAAAATAAAAAAAACAACCATTAAAATAAATAAATTAACACTACATTATATTAAAACGAATTAGGAAATCCATTATAAAAATTCAATTAAATCTCAAATTATTTATTTAATCTTTAATAAAGTTTCGTCACAATGAAAGTGATCACCGCAACAATAGTAATTTTTAAAAATATTTTTCTACCTATTTACGCGAATATTTTTATAAATAAAAAAACAAACGAAAAAATAAGAAAATTATTTGTTTTCCCTAATCAAAAAACGATGAAAAAAAACATCGTAACAATATCAAACAATTAAAAGTAATCAGGTTAATAAAAGATCTCAACTCAAAAAACAAAATAAATTTTCACAATCCAAAAATATATATCAGTTCTAAATAAATAAAAAAAAAAAAAAAAAAAAAAAAAAAATGATACAGAGGAGAATGTTTATAATCTTGATGCCATCTCATTTACTCTCCTTTTTAAAAATGGCTTACATTTATAATAATAATATCTTATCCTGAATAATTTAAAACCATTAGTTGGCAACAAGAAAATAAACTACACCATTATATATACACACGCGTCAAGATAATTCATTCAAGGGTCTGAAATTCTACTACATGACTATTTAAATTAAATTCCCAAAGTTAAATTTTCATGACGTTCATTGTTCTTTATTCACCACACCAGCTGTAATTTCCTAAATCTTCCCTCCTCCCATTCAAACTCGGTTTCGAATAGCATTCATGACGTTTCACATCCCACACAATGGCTTTCTGAGAATTTCTCCTGCATACTATCTCTTCTAATAGTTCCAACCCCCCAACAATCGCATCCGGGGCAAGTATTGAAAAGCATTACAACATACAACTGCAGTTCACACTATTCACGTGTGTGCAGTTGTGTGAAGTCCTTTCTCGCACACACACTACATTGTGTGTGATGGCGTAGGGGAATGTAGAAATTATCGGGTTTCTCTGAGAGTTTCTGACAAAAGTATCGGATGAACTTGGAGGTCCAATTTGCTTGCACACACACTCTCCACAACAGATCCTCATGCGATATTGGCCATGTATTGTTGAAGAGTATTGAGGATGTATCCAGTTCCTAATAATAATTCTCGACGTTCACTTTTTTTTTGTTTGCATCGATTATATTTTTACATTCATACAGACTAAAATAATCGATAAACTTAGTTAGAATGGGAGGAAAAAATATATAAAACTTCGCTTATAGCTGTAATAAGATTCTTTCTGTTCATATTGGATTTTCCGAGGATTCAAGTAATCACTGTGAAGTGTGGCTTGGCAATTATTTTAATAGCTTTGCCATATGAGTTTGCATCGGTTTATTGGGGCATCTCTCCGAAAGTACCTTTATGCATTAATTTATTGTGTGAGTTGGATATCCATAATTGAGATTTAATGCTAATGTAAATGGAAATGGGTAATAGGTAGAAAATATAATCGTTTATCTCAAAGCCATGCGGCGTACTTGAAACTCATTAATTGCTAACAATCGTAAAATTAACAAAATAGAAATATATGCATTAATTTATATCGTAAGTAAGCGTGAGTTTTAATTTGCAGCTTTTAATAACGGTAATTTGGCTTTGAAGAACCGATAATTTGGCTTTGAAGAAAGACTGAAATTCGAAGGGTAAGGCTTAAAAAAGGCTTTTGAAAGGCTTTATTCAAAGGCTTTGAGGAAATGATATCATTTAGTAAAAATGCTATTATTATTTTTTTAGAATTAAGGAAAGGATTTCTTATTTATGATTCCTTTTTATAAATATAACTATTATTAGATTTCAATTCAGCAATTCTTCAACGTTGCTTTGTTTAAATATAAAATTTGAATACCTGAAAAATAAATTCGTCAAATTTCTGAATTTTTAAATTTGCTAAACATAAACGAGAATATACTTCAAAAAAATTATTTTCGTTAAAATTTTTTAATATAAGGATAGAGATTCAAAGTGTATAATTTATGTATTATTAATATAATCGTTTATCTTAAAATCATACGGCGTACATGAAAATTAATTGCTAGCAATCTTAAAATTAACAAAACGTAAATATATATTTTAATTTAAATCGTAAGTAATTGTGAGCATTAATTCGCGATTTTTAATATAGGCTACATTTTGGCTTTGAAGAAATGTTCAAATTCAAAGGGTAAAAGACTTAATTGAAAGTTGAAGAAAGGCTTTAAAGAAAGTTTACAATTTAGTAAACTTATCTTTAACTTTAGTAAACTAGTTCTGAGACAACCTGCATATTTTCATTTAAACATAATATTTAAATACAACAAGGTCTGGCACAGGATCATCCGAGGTTGAGTAAGCGGTATAGTTCAGCTGACGTACTTACATGATGAGTATTCATGCTCAGTTGCAGAGTACATTTCTGTAGCAGCACTCGGTTTCAAAACCAAGTGTATCGTAGTTCACTTTTGTTACGTATTGACGTTACTGTCGTTGATGTATTAACGGTTGCATATCACTTCGGTGGTGCTTATTCATTACAAATGTTTTCTGTTTCTAACTATCGCCACAGGAATACATTTACTATAATATTGCTGAATTATTCGAGTCGTCTAAGTGTATTTTACCGCTCTTAGAAGTTTGTAAAGCTAGTTCTGAGACATCATACTTATAATATTTTATAAATGTATTTAAATATAATATTTAAATATGAATCAGCAATAAAAATACTTAAAAAACGAAAACTTATCGAGAAGCTTTTCAAAAAATTTTTTTTTATTTCTGCTATAGATTACTTACAGAAACATATTCCTATAATATTTCGATAAACAAGGATACCTTCTTTCAACATCTCTAAAAGATCTATTTCCGATTTTTGTATCGTATTTCACATATTTGCCTTAGTTTATATTTCGCTTTTGCTTACAGAAACCCAAGAGTGTGGAAATATCAGAGAAACAGTCCAAGAAAGTAGAGACAATTTATTTCAAGGAGCACAAAAAAAATATGTAATGTAAGATGCAGTATATTCATGGAGATTTTCTGAAGATTGCCTCAGTCTATGGGTATTTGAAAGCTTTTCAAACATATATATATATATATATATATATTTGGATATTTGGTCTTGGCTTCCCATGTTATTTTAAACAAACATTTAGCCTGAGGAAAAACAAAGTATTTTGTTTTTATTGCATATAAATTTTTCAATGTTCATTGTGGAAAGGAATAATGAGACAATTTTCTATGTAAGATATTGTTCGCATATTTTAGGACAAACAAGTGCAGCATGAAATGTTTTGTCTTAACAAAATCATTTTGTCTTTCCTTTACTTGTTTGCATTACTCTTCTTGTTTGTTATTATCAAATAGATATTTTAATAAATAATATTCTTAGAGGTTTAACGTTATAGGTTGAATAGTTATATTACTTTTATATATAAAAAGGAATAAAAGTATATTTCTGTTTAAGTAAATTATTATTATTATAAGTAAATTATAAATTATTATTACTTATTATGTTTCCAGTTTAGCATTTTATTGCTGAACTGAAAATAGTTAAGATGAAGAATATTATTTAGTTTCTGAGACAGGCACTTTTATGGAAGAAACTTTATCTCAGTATTAGATGTACTTTTTTAATATTCACAGTACAGTAACAATAAAAGCATTGCATAAAAAATGCATGAACCTATATAATTAATAATACACCACGCCAAATTATTTATTGAAATTTAAATAAAAAATAATTTAATTTTTTATTTTCATCGTAACTTTTAGTTAACTTACAGCCATTGAGTCAAGAAGTGTCTTTATAAATAAAAGGATTTATTTAAAACTGTAATTATTTGTAATAATTTATTTCAATAAGGTAATATCAACTATGGATTCTTCTTAAGAGAAAATGATAATATTTTATGCATATTGAACCATTACTTAACCTAGATTTAAGCAGAATAGTTATTATTTAACATATTGCACAGAATGTGAATATAATTTATTAACATTTTGGATATTTTAAATAAAATGCAATCAAGGTTGAGCCATTTATAAATTTATAAAAGTTTATAATTTAAAGTTAATAAATGGCTCAACCTCGATTGCATTTTATTTAAAATATCCTGGAAATCTTCATACAAGTTTATCATATTTCAAGATATACCACCTAAAATATTAAATATTTCTATGCTTTATGTCAGTTTAAAATAATATGCTTTTCGCGAAGAGAATTTCAATGTTGCTCATTTTTTTTCAAGTATTCTTGTATTCATGTATCATGGAAATAATTTAAAGATTTAAAATATGTAATGATTAAAGGACAATATTTACTTTGACTGTCTTTTATTGAATCTTCATGTCAATCAACTGTAATTTTCGATGCAGCTTTTTTCAACTGCTTTTTTTCAACTGTTTCAATTTTTTTCTCACGGGAAGAGTTTCGGTATTTCATTTCAGAAGAGAGGAATGTATATTCTTTGAAAAATATGTAATAAGAACCCATCACTCAAATTTGACAGCAGACAAGCAATGTTGTGGTTAGTTATATTACATGCAATTAGTGTTTTGTGCTAATGAGATCAACCTCTCACTTAAATCTGATAGCAGATATTCAGTATCATATATGATGAGACTTATGGAATTAGCGTTTGTCTGTGCGAACTTCACAGGTAGAA
This sequence comes from Caerostris darwini, assembly GCA_021605075.1. Lineage (NCBI taxonomy): Eukaryota > Metazoa > Arthropoda > Arachnida > Araneae > Araneidae > Caerostris > Caerostris darwini. Next base: position 146,261 of record BPLQ01011836.1, read on the forward strand.
ATAATTACAGATGGAATATGGACAACACCGTGAGTTGTTCCATTGTGATTGGTAATATACCATGAGTTGAGTGATATCCACTCCAATGAAAAGTGAGGGAAGCTGACCCCCCCCTCCTTTCCCTTAGCGGATTTTCTTAAAGGGATGTTTTCGGAACAGAAAGCACGGAGTTCTGCAATGGGTAGACAATATGTGTTGTTTTTTTTTTTCCCTAAAGTGACAGAACAGGCTGGAAATTCTACCTGTGTCCAAAGTGGGCCCCTTGGGTTTACGTGTATCACGTCGTGTGATAATTAAAGGTCTACTGCAGACCACGTGTTTAAAATTTGTCGTAGACTCAAAACTCTGATAATCTCTGTCTTTGGTGTGAACTGCATTTGTCAATCAAAGTTAAATCCTGAATTTTTATATCTTGTAAATAATAAATTATAATAACCCAGAGCTCTGCAATTGTATACATATATATATAGTGCTTGTAAATAAAAATTAAAGTGTTCCCATGATTCTGAAAATGGTCATCTTCTTGAAGTCGTTATAGGTCTAGTATAGGCAGAGATGTTAGAGTAAGTTGAATCTATTTCGAATATATTCTTTTCTAACACTCAGCGTGGAACGCGAACTTTAAGTTCCACATTATATTTTCTATCTGTTGAACTTTATCATTCCTCTTTTTCCATCAAAACAACTTACAAATGCTTTTTTTAAAAGGGAAAATGTATTTTTTCATGTATTGTGACCTCTTCCTATTTTAATGTATTTATTATTCATCCCTTTTTTATAAACACGTGTTGAAATTTCCGTATATAATGTAGACACAACACTCAAAGAAACATCATTGACAATCTGCTTTCACATTTAGGCTAATAACTAATTTATTTTAAAAGTTCAATGTCCTTACAAAGTAGAATTGCAATATAATCTAATAATTAAGGATTCAGTTGTGGAGTTGAATAAAATAAATAAATAAACCTCCCCTACAAGTTGATATTTTTTATTAAAAGTTCTTCGTATAAAACGATTGTTTATTATTTCCTGCAGCAATTCAATCCTCTTCATAATCATTATTTCTTCTCTCTTTAGCAGTGAACGCTATCGTATTAAAAAAAATTTTGTAATCATTATTAAATTTCGTTCCAATTATCCAGAATAAGAAAAAAAATTTTTGTATTTTTTTCATACTAAAAATAAGCTACCGGTTTTGGCATAATAGTATTTTTACAAGAATGCATTTGTTGTAATCAAAAACAATTCAGACAAATAAGAGCTCTGTGCTATCCTCACCATTATTTTAGAGGGAAAACAACTTCGCAGAGTGCAAGTCAAACCTCATTAAATTTACGGATCGGGGCTCGGAGCTATGAGGCAAGGAAAGATACATATTTTTTTCCCTTTATTTCTTATAAATGCACTTTTTTACAATGGAAACTTTTTGTTGTCTTTTTTCATAGCATTTACGAATTAATTACTTGCAGTAGTAAGTTTATTATGATTAGATGAGCATTAGAAATGTACAGGTAGGTAAAGAATGAATTTAATGCAGCAGAGAGTGCTCATTTTATCAGTCTTTAATAAAATAATTCGTTTAAGCAGTGAAAGTAAATTTTGCTCGACTGTGTTTCGAGTAAATAAAATTTCATATATTTATTTTAATTTAAAAAAAAATGTTTGGTACAAAATTTAGCGGAGCTGAAATAATTTAAGAATTAAATTTTTAATACTTTCAATCTAAATATTTTAGTTCGTTTTTTTTAAATGAATGTGTTTCTTATTAAATATATTTATTTAGTGTTAATTAAAAAGGAGAACAATATTTTTAAAGATTAAAATGAAAAAAAAAATATTTCTGAAATTGATTCAATTTAAAAAAAATGTATCTTTGTATATATTTTTTAATTACATTTATTTTTATTTTTGATTAAAATACTTTAACTAAGAACTGATGTTCATGTTTTCATGTTAGCTTCCAATATGTTTCGTTGTAGTTGTACAAACGTACACAAACAGTACACATCAATATATGAATTTTGTTGGTGAAATAATGATTTGTAATTTTATACGTAAATTTAAATGAAGCAATACATAATAAAAGTTTCTGTTAAATGCAAATAATATTTTCTTTTCAAAAATCACCTATATATTACAAAAACTTTCGATAGTTTAAATAGGAAAGTAATTATGTTCCATTAATCTTTTTATTATTTTTTTAACGTTTTTAATCATATAATCTTTAAACTATGATTACATATTAATTTAGTTTAATTTCGACTTAATTATTATTTTGTTTTCAATTTATAATGTTATTTTACTTTTTATAATTTACAAGTATAAAATAAATTTAAATAAAATTCTTCTTTTTCTTCATTGACTCAAGAATGACAACTTGGCCTTATTGTGGGCCAAGACCGTCTGCCTGTTAGCAGGTGAATTATTCATATTTATTATTATTATTATTACTACTTCAATAATTTATTTTTATTATTTAATTCAAGTTAAAGATTAAGAATTTTGTAACTTATAATATTGACCCTTAAATAAATATGGAGTCTTTATAAAGCTTTTAAAACATTTTGCCACATAAACATGTTTTTGTTATTATTAATCTAATATTAACAACTGTGGAAATTACAATTTAATGGCTAGAATATTTTCTAGTCGAAAATTTATTAAGTAAGCCTAATTTTATTATTTTCTAGACTCATTTAATAATTTCATTTAAACAAACATTTTTAAAACTATGCATTTCAAATTATCAAATTAACTATAGTTATTAGTAAGCTATGTTTTGAATGACTTTTTAATAGCAAAAGAAATATCTCTCTCATAAATGAACACAAATTTAGAACCCCAACCTTACGTGCTTTCGTTGTGTGTCATTAATAACTTTCAAAACTCTTTTGAAATGAATACTACGAAAAAAAAAATGATTAATTTTCAAGCTAATCTAAAAAATACCTCTCCTAAAATTTGTTAAGTCTGTTAAAAAAAGATTACTAGACAAAATTAAGTAAAATTTTGCATTAAGTCTCAATTCTTCTTTCATCGATTTTATATCTTCGTTTGACACCAGGAAGAAAAAAAGGAAACATTTTGGGTAAAAGCCTGCCTAAAAAGTTATTTTTTCAAAGTTAAATTCTACCTTTCCTGTTAATAATTCCTGTTTTAAAATGCTCTTTTTATAAAGCTTACTCTGACATTAAAATATGTCATCAGTCAGATAATTTTGTTTCTTTTAAAATTGCAACATAAGGAATTTTAAAGAGAAAATATATCACAAAACAGAATTAAATGAATAAAATGTGTTCCTTACTTGAATTTAAATCACTTTAACATTTATCTTAAATATAATAAAGTTTTGAAATAAAATTTTTATTTTGTTTTCTGAATTTAGCAAAATTTAATTCAAACTTTTTTTTTAATTAATTCCTATACAGTAAAATGTATCAATGCTTAGCTTATAATGTGTAATAAATAAATTTTATAAATCAAAAGAAGATATCTGTCCTCACTTTGCTTCACTAAATATCATAACGTATTTTGACTGGAAAGAAAATCATCGGTTTGCAATTGCATTTGTTGAAAATTGCAAGAGGAAGGTGTTCAATATTATACATAATCTTAACTGTCATATTTCTAATATCTCATCTATCCCAATAACAATATCCTTTAAATATCTCAGAATTAATAGACAATCCTAACATTAGTAAAACGCATACATAAATCCGATATAAAAACGAAAAAAAATTACAAATTTTTCATAAATTTTGCAGATAATAATGTATGAAAAAGTGGTAACATTTTTTCATGGTTTTTGATAAACACCAGACAAAATATAACAAATTAAATATATATATATATACTTTTCAATGTCATAAACACACAATCTTTACAAAGCAGTTACTTGTTTAAATAAAAGCATTTAACTTGATACATTTGACGCATTACATATAAAATCTTTTTTGTACGTTTTCAACGCAGAGAGGGAAATTTTAAAACATAAAACTTGATTTAGTAAGAAATCTTTAAGTTGAAAAAGACAAGACAAAAGAAGATTCAAATTCAACAACATATTACGAGTAAATAAAACCCAAAATGACCAGATAAAGAAATACCCATGAGACATTTTCTTTTTTATATCATTTAATCCGTTTTATCCTTCAGAAAGAGACATCACGATATTCACTTTGATTTAAAACTCATATAATGCATTCTTTTGGAAAAAATCCTTTTAAAAAGTTTAAAAAAAACTACTTTTCATTTATCTTTTGAATGATTTTTTTAAAAGCACTCTAGAATCATGAGGATAAGAGTTAAAAATAAATACTTTTTCAACTGATGTCCAAAAGGACTGTTTTAAATCTCGAGCTTTAAAAATTTCGATTCTCTTCCAGACAAGAATTTTGGATGTCCAATTTATCGGGTGTTTACGACCAAGGAAGTGTTCAAAAAGATTATTATAAATATCACTTTCTCTCGAAGACCAAAGAGAGTATTTATATAGAAGAAATAGTGATATCAGAGAATTACTTTTTAAAGAAGTTACTTCTAATATGTTTTAAATGCATATACTTATTGGTTATTGGCACCTGAAAATGGTTTGCATACTTTTTTCAGGGCAAAAAATGTCGATGTTTACGCAAGTCGTTAACTTGTTGTTTAAATGATAATATCGAATTGTTTGACTTTGAAGGAAATTAATTAAGTCCATGTGATAACAGTTATAATGAAGTAAGGAAGAGTAGACTATAGCAAAACACTTGCTCAATTGAAAGATATAATATCATCTTCCTTGGAGTTTTTTAAGAAGTGATTGCCCTACTTTTGCATGATACAAAAAAAAACTGCATTTCATTTATCTTTTGAATGATTTTTTAAAAAAATCATTCTAGAATCATGAGGATAACAGTTAAAAATAAATACTTTTTCAACTGATGTCCAAAAGGACTGTCTTAAATCTGAAGCTTGAGGAATTCCGTTTCTCTTGGCAGACAAGAATTTTAGACGTCTATTTTATCGGGTGTTTACGACCACGGAAGTGTTCAAGAGGATTATTATAAATATCACTTTCTTTCGAAGACAAAGTAGAGTATTTATATAGAAGAAATAGTGATAGCAGAAAATTCATTTTTAAAGAATATAATAGTTACTTCCAATAAGCTTAAAAGGCATATAGTTACAACAGTCTGGTTATTGGCAACTGAAAATGATTTGCATTTTTTCTCCGTGGCAAAACAATTTCGATGTTCTTACAAATCGTTAACATGTCGTTTAAATGATACGATAAAATTGCTGCATGTTGAAGGAAATGATATAATAACAAATACAATACATAATACAATATAATAGTTTAAGTCCAAAGTTAAGTGACAATAGTTTAAGTCCGTGTGATAATAGTTTATAATGAAGCAAGGAAGAGTAGATTGCAGCAAAATATTAACTCGCTTGAAAGATAAAATATTATATTCCAGGAAGATATTTGAAAAGTGAGTGCCCTGTTTTTATACGATGCATTGCAAAAAATATGAGAGGTTATAACCAGGTAACTCGATTGATGTCAGCCTAGAAATTTACGTTTGTTTTATCTACATGCTTTGTTAAGCGATGATTTCAATGTCCATCTCCAGAAGAAATGAGCAGTTGTCATTTTCTACTATTTTTAGCAACACCGTCAGTGTCATTAATAGAAGTAAGACCATGGTTTATATTATCTACACATTTATAAGCTGCGTTCCCAACAATTCATACTTGAACATTTAAAGCACGATATATTTTTCTAGCCAAGACATGATCATGTATCTATAAGTATTAATGACAGGTTTTTTATATCAGAAAGTTTTAAATTTATTACCAGTTCCGAAATAAATTATACCTTTTATGAAATATTTTATTTAAAAGGATTTTATATATTTATCACTTGTGAAGAAAAATTAATTTTCATATTCATATATTTTTATTATAGACTTAGATATTAATATAAAATAGTTATTCAAAGAAATATGAAAATATGAAAGATTATAACCAGGTAGCTCGATTATTTAAGTTAAAATCTCGAAAAATTAAAGTTTTCAAAAATCCATTCATTTTAGCATATGCAAAAGAACCCAATTATGTTATTATTATTAAAAATTTACGATATGTTTTGTTCAAAGGCGCAAGCATTCTCATTTCATATATTTTAAATTAGGTAGAAATTAAATTTTATTTAAAATGGAAATCTCGAATTTATACTAGCAATGTAATATGCGACGATAATCTTTGTACAGAAGGGGAATCAATTTACTTTCAAGTCAACAAAAACGAAATAAAATATGAAAAGATAAAATGAGAAGAATATTCAGCCTTTTGTCTGTTTTATGATTTCAATGAGTTATCATTCTTAAAAATGTCGTTCTGAATGTTATAAGTATTTTTATTTGAATTATTTAAAAGCATTTTTTGAATAAGAAAATAAGCATTACATTGCATCTGCATTAAAAGAATTCATTCGAGATATGCCTGAATTAATATTTAAATTAAATCCCAAAATTAAATTTTCATCACATAAAATCATTGGTTTTTGTTAACCACATCTAATCTTTATTTTCCTACAACAAGAAATTTTTAATTGATGAATATTTTATAGCATATAATATTATTATGTAGGTAAAATTATGATTAAAACTTCAAAATTTATTTTTTTTACAAGCCACCAACTAAATTTAAATTAATCCATATAACAAACAATATCTACCGATAAAAAATTTATGGTTTTAGGTAAACATTTAAAGTACGAAAGATAAAACATTAACAAAATAAATTAAAATACGAATGATAAAAAACAATATTCTTGATGTAATTCCATCTATTTCTATTTGTAAAAAGGACATTATTAAATTCATGGGATATGGAAATGGAATATTGAAAAAATATTTCAACAAATAAGTTAAAAACATTCATTAAATTAAAAAAATGAAAACTACTTCACATTAAACGAGTTTGGAAATGTATTATGAAAACTTCAGTTAAATCACAAATTTATTTTTTGTCATTTCATCATTAATATTTATTCACCATATTTCAAAACATCATTTATTTCACCAGTTTAAGTTTTTATAGATAAAAATAATTAAAAAAACAAGAAAATTATTTATTTTCAATAAGTAAAAAAAAAAAAAAAAATAGAAATAACGGTATAACACAAGTATTTATCGGTATAGCATAAGATCTTTATAAATAAAAATACATTTTTCTAATGTCAAAAAATATTTAAGTGTTTGAAAATAAAATACAAAAAAAGGGCGAAACAAATGGCAGTGATTATAATCTTGATGTAATCTCATTAACATTCCTTTCTTAAAAATGATATTACAAATATTTAAAATATGATCCCTCAAATAAGTCAAAAACATTCGTTAAAATAAAAAAAATGCGATTAACCTTAATAGTTACTTTAGATTATTACGAACTTGTTACCTTAGATTATTACGAACTTATTACCTTAGATTATTACGAACTTATTACGTTAGATTATACGAATCTAAAAATTTATTATGAAAACTTGAATTACATCTCAAATTATTTTTTGTCATTACATCATTAATCTTTGTTCGCCACAACAACCGTAATTTTTTCTTAATCTTTATATTATTATCTATTCATATTTTTTGTTTTTATTGATAAAAAAACAATTGAAAAATGTAAGAAAATTATCAATTTTCAAAAAGCAAAAAAAAAAAAAAACATTTGGAACATTTAGCCGCATAATATAGGATCTCTATAGATAAAATAAATTTTCCACATCCCAAAAAATGTTAAAAATTTGAAAATAAAATATTAAAAAAACCAATAGAAATAAGAGTATTTATAATCTTGATGTAATGTCATTGACTTTCCTTTTTAAAAATAGCATTACAAATAATTAAAATATGTTCCCTCAAATAAATTAAAACCATTCATTAAAATCAAAAAATAAACATTACCTTACATTAAATGAGCCTAGAAATCTATTATGAAAACTTCAATTAAATATCAAATTAATTTTTGACATCACATCATTAATTTTTATTCTTTACAAAACAATAATTTTTTAAAAACTTTATTTTCCTATCTATTGATGGTTATATTTTTATACATAAAAAATAATTGAAAAACCAAGACAATTATTTATTTTCACTTAGCAAAAGAAGAAAAAAAAGCTATTGAGAAACAACTGAGATTTATCTGTATAACATAAGGTCTGTATAGATAAAATGAAGTTTTCCGCAACCAAAAAATATTCAAATGTTAGAAAATAAAACACAAAAATTACGATAGCAAAAAAGAGTATAATTCTGATGTATTCCCATTGAATTTCTTTTTTTAAAATGGCATTACAAATATTTAAAATATGATCCTGCAAAAAAATTGAAACCATTCATTAAAATAAAAAGAGTGAGTAGTACCTTATTTTAAAAGAATCTGGAAATCTATTATGAAAAATTCAATTAAATCTCAAATAATTTTTTTTGTCATTAAATATTTCATCATTTCATCAATTATTTCATCAATTATTATCAATTCATCATTTATTTTTACAAAACAAGAGAAGAAAAAAAACATTGAGAAAAAACTGAAATGTATTCGTATATCATAAGATCTCAACAGATAAATATAAATTTTCCACATCGCAGAAAATATTTAAGTGTTTCAAAACAAATACAAAAAATAAGGATACAAATGAGAGTGTTTATAATCTTGATCCCATCTCATTTACTCTCATTTTTAAAAATGGCTTACATATATAATAATAATATCTTATCCTGAATAATTTAAAACCATTAGATGCTAACAAGAAAATAAACAACACCATTATATATACACACGCGTCAAGATAATTCATTCTAAAGATCAGAAATTCTACTACATGACTATTTAAATTAAATTCCAAAGTTAAATTTTCATGACGTTCATTGTTCTTTATTCACCACACCAGCTGTAATTTCCTAAATCTTCCCTCCTCCCATTCAAACTCGGTTTCGAATAGCATTCATGACGTTTCACATCCCACACAATGGCTTTCCGAGAATTTCTCCCTTCTAATAGTTCCAACCCCCCAACAATCGCATCCGGGGCAAGTATTGAAAAGCATTACAACATACAACTGCAGTTCACACTATTCACGTGTGTGCAGTTGTGTGAAGTCCTTTCTCGCACACACACTACATTGTGTGTGATGGCGTAGGGGAATGTAGAAATTATCGGGTTTCTCTGAGAGTTTCTGACAAAAGTATCGGATGAACTTGGATGTCCAATTTGCTTGCACACACACTCTCCACAACAGATCCTCATGCGATATTGGCCATGTATTGTTGAAGAGTATTGAGGATGTATCCAGTTCCTAATAATAATTCTCGACGTTCACTTTTTTTTTTTTGTTTGCATCGATTATATTTTTACATTCATACAGACTAAAATAATCGATAAACATAGTTAGAATGCGTGGAAAAAAATATATAAAACTTCGCTTATAGCTGTAATAAGATTCTTTCTGTTCATATTGGATTTTCCGAGGATTCAAGTAATCACTGTGAAGTGTGGCTTGGCAATTATTTTAATAGCTTTGCCATATGAGTTTGCATCGGTTTATTGGAGCATCTCTTTGGAAAGTACCTTTATGCATTAATTTATTGTGTGAGGTGGATATTCATAATTGAGATTTAATGCTAATGGAAATGAAAATGGGTAATAGGTAGAAAATATAATCGTTTATCTCGAAGTCATACGGCGTACTTGAAATTCATTAATTGCTAACAATCGTAAAATTAACAAAATAACAATATGTGTATTCATTTATATCGTAAGTAATTGTGAGTTTTAATTTTCGGCTTTAATAAAGGTTACAATTTGGCTTTGAAGAAAGATTGAAGTTCAATCGGCAAAGCTTAATTCAAAAGCTAGAAGAAAGACTTTTGAAAGGCTTAATTCAAAGGCTTTGATGAAATGCTACGATTTAGTAAAAATATTATTATTATTATTATTTTTAAAATTAAAGACAGGATTTCTTATTTCGCAATCATTTTTATAAATATAACTTTTATTAGACTACTACTATTATTAGACTGATTACTTTATTAGACTACTCGTGAACGTTGCCTTGCTTAACTATAAAATTTTAATATCAGATATTAAATTCGTCAAATTACTGTGTTTTTAAATTTTTTTAACATAATTGAGGATATACTTCTTTATATAGGTTGAAAAAATTTGTTTTGGTTAAAATTGTTTTATATACTGATGGAGATTCAAAATGTATAATTTATATATTATTATTGCGAAGTAAATGTGAGTATTAATTTGCGGCTTTTAATAAAGGCTACAATTTGGCTTTGAAGAAAGGCTCAACTTCAAAGGATAAGGCATTTGAAAGACTTTGAAGAAAGGCTACAATTTATTAAAAATATGATTATTTTATTATTATTTTTTTTAGAATTAAAAGAGAATACATATGTTATTTTTGATTCTTTTTTATAAATATAAATATTATTAGATTTCAGTTCAACAATTCGTAAACGTTGCTTTGTTTAAATATAAAATTTGAATACCTGAAATATAAATTCATCAATTTCTGTGTTTTCTTATATTTTCTAAACGTAAATGAGAATATACTTCAAACAATTTATTTTCGTTAAAATTGTTTTATATAATGATAGAGATTCAAAGTGAATAATTTATGTTTTATTAATATAATCGTTTATCTTAAAGTCATACGGCGTACTTGAAAATTAATTGCTACCAATCGTAAAATTAACAAAACCTAAATATATTTTTTAATTTAAATCGTTAATTGTGAGTATTAATTCTCGGTTTTTAATAAAGGCTACATTTTGGATTTGAAGAAATATTAAGGCTTAGGAGTAGGCTGAATTGAAAGTTTGAAGAAAGTTTACAATTTAGTAAACTTATCATTCTTATTATTATAATTTCTTAAAATTAAAAGAAATATTTCTTATTTCGGATTTCTTTTTATAAATATAATTTTTATTAGATTTCAGTTCAAGTGTTGCTTTGCTTAAGTATAAAATTTGAATACCTGAAAATGAATTTCATCAAATTTCTGTGTTTTTAAATTTTCTTAACATGAATGAGGATATACTAGCTTACATAACTTTTAAAAATTTACTTTTGACGTTACTTTTATAGATGTTCATGGACTAATATTCCACATATTACTTACTTGATGCTTATTCCTTTTTAAAGTTTTCTGTGTATACTATCGTAGCAACATTAAAGTTAAGATTCACTATTTTTGAATTATTCGAATCGTGTAAGTGTACCTTACCGCTCCTAGAAGTTTATAAAACTAGTGCTTGGACAATCTGCATATTTTAATTTAAATATAATATTTAAATACAAACAAGGTCTAGAGCAGGATCATCCAAAGCAGAGTAAGCGATATATAGCGAACCACGACAGTATGCCCAGTTACAACGTTTGTAGGAGCATTCTGCTTCAAGACGATATATATAGTAATTCATCATCGTTATTCTTTTGTTATTGTTAACATTATTTTTGTTGATTGTTCATATATTAATAAGCTGCATATTATTTATGTGATGCTTATACATTTCTGATGTTTTCTGTGTACACTATCGTGACAGGAATATATTTACGATCTCCTATTACTGTGTTATTCGAGTCGTCAAAGTGCATCTTACCACTCCTAGAAGATTGTAAAAATAGTTCTAAGACAATATGCCTATATATTTAAATACAATAGTTAAATACAAATAAGAAATAAAAATTCTTAACAAAAGCTTATCTCGAAGTTTTTCAAAGTTTTATTTTTTTTTATTGTTATTGTAGATTACTTACAGAAACATACTCTTATAATATTTCGATACGCAAGGATATTTTCTTGCAGCATCTCTAAAAGATCTATTTCCGATTTTTGTATCGTATTTCACATATTTGCCTTAGTTTATATTTCGCTTTTGCTTACTGAAACCCAAGAGTGTGGAAATACCAGAGAAACAGTCCAAGAAAGTACATACAATTTATTTCAAGATGCAACAAAAAAATATGTAATGTAAGATGTAGTATATTCATGGAGATTTTCTCACGAATATGAATATGAATTTTTCAATGTTCATTGTGGAAAGGAATAATGAGACAATTTTCTATGTAAGATATTGCTGGCATATTTTAAGACAAGCAAGTGCAGCATGAAATGTTTTGTCTTAACAAAGTCTTTTGTCTTTCCTTTACTTGTTTGCATTGCTCTTATGGTTTGTTATTATGAAATAGATATTTTAATAGATAATATTCTTAGAGGATTAACTACGTTGCATAGTTATACACTGAAGTGACAAAAGTCATGGGATAGCAATATGCAAATTTTCAGATGGCAGTAGCATCGCGTAGAACAGGTATAAATACGCAGTGCTTTCGCAGAGCTTTCATTTCTGTTCAAGTTATTCATGTGAAGAGGTTTTCACTTGATGATGACCGCACGACGGGAATTAACAGACTTTAAACGCGGAATGTTAGTTGGAGCTAGACGCATGGGCCATGCCATTTCGGAAATCGTTAGGGAATTCAACATTCCCAGATCCCCTGTGTCAAGAGTGTGCCGAGAGTATGAAATTTCAGGCATAACATCCCACCATGGACAGCGCAGTGGTCGACCACCTGCACTTAACGACCGAGACCGGCGACGTCTGCAAAGAGTCGTAAATTCTAACAGACAAGCGACACTGCGTCAAATAACCGCAGAAATCAATGTGTGACGTACAAGAGACTTTTCTGTTAGAACTGTGCGGAGAAATTTGGCTTTCTTGGGCTATTCCAGCAGAAGACCGACTCGAGTGCCTTTACTGACAGAACGACATCGCTTGCAGCGACTCTCGTGGGCACGTCAGCATATCGGTTGGTCCCTAGATGAATGGAAAACCGTGGCCTGGTCCGATGAGTCACGATTTCAGTTGGTAAGAGCTGATGGTAGGGTTCGAGTGTGGCGCAGACCCCACGAAGCCATGGACCCAAACTGTCAGCAAGGCACTGTTCAAGCTGGTGGTGGCTCCGTAATGGTGTGGGCTGTTTTTTCATGGCATGGACTTGGTCTTCTGGTGCGACTGGAACGAACATTGACTGGAAATGCTTATGTTCAGCTACTTCGAGATCACTTGCAGCCATTCATGGACTTCATGTACCCAAACAACGATGGAATTTTTATGGATGACAATGCGTCAAGTCACCGGGCCACAACTGTTTGCGGTTTGAAGAACATTCTGGACAATTCCAACGAATGATCTGGTCATCTAGATCGCCCGACATGAATCCCATCGAGCATTTGTGGGACATCATCGAGAGGTCTGTTCGTGCCCAAAATCCTGCACCATCAACGCTTTCACAATTATGGACGTCTATCGAGACAGCATGGCTCAATATTCCTGCAGAAGACTTCAAACGACTTGTTGAGTCCATGCCAAGTCGAGTTGCTGCACTTCGCCGAGCGGAAGCAGGGCCGACACGATATTAAGAGGTATCCCATGACTTTTGTCACTTCAGTGTATTTATATATATAAAAAGGAATTGAATAGTATAGTTCTGTTTAAGTACTTTGAGTTTAGGATTTTATTGCTGAACTGAAAATAGTTAAAATGAATATTCTTTAGTTTCTGAGACAGGCACTTCTATGAAAGAAACTTTATCTCAGTATAAGATGTACTTTAGACAAAAATTTTCATAACTGAATAAAAGTATTGAATAAAAAAATGCATGAATTGATATAATTAATAATGCGACACGCCACACTCTTTATTGAAATATATTTTTTAGAAAAATACTTTACTTTTTTAACTATATCGTCATTCTTAGTTATCTTACAGCAATTTATATCATACGTGGCTTTATATTTAAAAAGATTCTGTTATGAAGTTAACTCTTAATATATTCTCGGTTTATTTTAATAACGTAATTTCAAAAATGAACTCATATTAAGAGAAAATTATAATATTTTATGCATATTGAATTTTTACTTAAATAATAAATATTCTGCTTAAAATTATGTTAACATATTGCACAGTATGTGAATAAATTATGAACTTTTATAAGTTAATAATTGGTTCCTTCACGATCGCATTTTATTTAAAATAACCAGGAAATATGCATATAATTTCTATTATATAAAAAATATATACCTCAATATATTATTTCAAGATATACCACACAACATATTAAATATTCCTAAACTTTATGTTAGTTGAAAATAATTTTTTTCACGATGAGAATTTCATGTCGTGCATTAATTTTTTCAAATATTCATGTATCATGGGAATACTTTAAAACATTAAAAATATGCTATCATTAGGGCAACATTTACTTTGACTGGCTTTCTACTGAAAACTCGATAAGTCAATCAACTGTAATTTTCGATGCTGCTTTTTTCAACTCTAAGTTTACAAGCAATAATTGCTTGCCTGTAAGAAATGACGACTTTGTATTGTTGCATTTTTTTTCTCACCGGAAGACTTTTGGCATTTCATTTCCAGAAAAAAGAATGCATATTTTTTGACAAGTACAAAATAACAACCCATCACTCAAAGTTGACAGTAGACAAGCAGTGTTGTAGATAGTTATATTACAGGCAAGTAGTGTTTTGTACTAATGAAGACAACTTGTTTCTCAAATCTAATAGTAGATATTCAGTATCATGTATAATTAGACTCATGAAATTATCGATTATCTGTGGGCCCTTCACAGGTTGAAACAATTACAGATGGAATATGGATTACCGTATGAATTATCCCATCTCGATTGGTGATAGACCATGAGCTGAGAAATGTCTACTCGAATGAGAAGTGAGGGAAGCTGACTTCCTCCTCCCACCCTCTTGACGGATTTTTTTAAAGAAATATTTTAGAAGAAGAAAGGATAGAGTTCTGCGACGTATCGACAAAGAATATTGTTTTTCTTTTTTTTTCTCTGAAGTGACAGAAAATGAAAAAGTTTTCGCCTGTTTTAAAAATGAGCCTCTTGTGGTTTCGTATATCACTCTACGTGATAATTAAGGTCTGTCGCAGACCAGGTTTTTAAAATTCGTCGTAGACTCAAGTACTCTGAATATTATCCGTCCTTGACGAGAACTGTGTCTGTGGATCAAATTTAAATCTTGACATTACCTTTTTTGTAAATAATAAATTATAATAACCAAAAATTTTATATTTGTATACATATATGGTGGTTATAAATAAAAATTAAAGTGTTCCTATAGTACTGAAAGTGTTTCTCTTCTTGAAGCCGTTATAGTTCTAGTACAGGCAGAGAAGTTACAGTATGTTGAACCTATTTCGAATATATTCTTTTCTAACACTCAATGTGGAATGCGAACCTTAAGTTCCATATAGTATATTATTTGTCTTGTTGAGCTCTATCATCACTCTTTTTCGTCAAATTAACTAGTATTTGTAAACTGTTTTGTATATGTTTGTCATGTAAGGAAAAATACTTTTTTCGCGTCACGTGACATTTTCTTATTTCAATCTATTTATTTATTCCTGTCTTTTTAAAAAATGAATAAACACATTGTTAAAATTTCCGTATATAATGTAGGCGCAAGACTAAGACAAACAATATTGCTTTTACATTTGAGCTGATAACGAATTTATTTCAAAAGTCCAAGGTTCTTTACAAACAAAAAATTTCAATGTAATCTAATAAGTAAGGATTCAGTTGTGGATGTGAATGAAAAAAAATTTTAAATAAACCTCCTCTACAAGTGGATATTTTTTATTAAAAGTTCTTCCTATAAAACGATTGTTTATTATTTCCTGCAGCAATTGAATCCTCTTCATAATCATTATTTCTTCTCTCTTTAACAGTGAACGCTGTAGCATTAAAAAAAATCTTGTAATCATTATTAAATTTCGTTCCAATTATCCAGAATAAGAACATTTTTTTTTTTCACTAAGAAATAAGCTACCGGTTTTGGCATAATAGTTCTTTTACAAGAATGCATTTGTTGTAATCAAAAACAGTTCAGACAAATAAGAGCTCTGTGCTATCCTCACCATTATTTTAGAGGGAAAACAACTTCGCAGAGTGCAAGTCAAACCTCATTAAATTTACGGATCAGGGCTCGGAGCTATGAGGCAAGGAAAGATACATATTTTTTTTCTTTATTTCTTATAAATGCACTTTTTCACAATGGAAACTTTTTGTTGTCTTTTTTATAGCATTTATGAATTAATTACTTGCACTAAGTTTATTATGATTAGATGAGCATTAGAAATGTACAGGCAGGTAAAAAAAGAATCTAATGCAACAGAGAGTGTTCATTTTATTTGTCTTTAATGAAATAATTCATTTAAGCAGTGAAAGTAAATTTTGCTCGAATATCTTTCGAGTAAATAAAATTTGATATATTTATCTTAATTTAAAATAATGCTTGTTACAAAATTTAGGAGTACTGAAATAATTAAAAAAATAGTCTTTAAGTATATAAAAATTAAAAACTTTGTTATTTTTGTAAATGAACTCTTTTTTTTTTTTTTTTTTTTTTTTTTTTTTTTTATGAAATATAGTAAATCAATAGGGAGAAAAAAAAAAAAAAGGAAAAATGAAATGAAAAAAAAAAAAAAAAAAAAAATTAATTGATTCATACTGAAAAATGTATCTTTGTATATAATTTTTTAAATTGCATTTATTTTTATTTTTGATTAAAATATTTTAACTAAGAAACACTGTTTTCATGTTAGCTTTTAATATGTTTCGTTGGAGTTGTATAAAAGTACACAAACGATACTCATGCAATACAATGAATTTTGTTGGTGAAAAAATGATTGCAATTTTATATGTTTGTTAAAATGCGACATACTAAATGTGGCAAATGTGGTTAAATTAAATAATTTTTTAATTATTTTTAAAAAAATCCCTTTTTTTTAAATCATATAATCTTTAAATTACGAATATATATTAATTTCCATTAACTTCGACTTACTTTGTAAAATTTTTTCAATTGATGTTTTACTTTTTATTCATTTACGATTATAAAATAAATATAAATTAAATTATTATTATTAATTGAACTTAACTTGAAATAAATAATTAAAATAACCTAATTATTAAGTTATTTTTAGTATTTATTTCAAGTTAAAGAATAATAAATTTGAAATTCGTTACTGTTGGTTCTTATTTAAATATCGACTCTTTATAAGGCTTTTAAAAAAATGTCATCTAAATAGGCTTTTGGGATTCTTAATCTAATATTAACAACTGGGAAAATTATTATATAACGGGTACAAAATTTGCTAATTGAAAATTTGTAAATTAAACCTATTTTTCTTATTTTTATGACTCATTTTATAATTTTCAATTATTACTGTTAAAAAAATAATATTTGTTCATGTCAGTTGCTTTACATAATATCCATTTTTTTTTTTTTTTTTTTTATATCTTAGATCGTACTTCAAAATTACAAGCAAAACGAGATGGAGTCAATATCTTGTGGTGCCATCTGTTGTGAAACAAGATAATTTACAATAACAGTTTAATTTCGTTATCATTTTATTCTTATTTCATTATTATATTATATTTTTTTTCTTTTTAAAATAATTACATATTTTGAAGAAAATTAACAATTATAGTGCTCAACAACACATTTTAAGTTTTAAAGTAGAAGTTACTTATTTCAGTAAAAGCAATCTTTTTGTTTTAAAATTCATTTGAGATATTAAATATAAATTTAAAAAAATATTTTTTTTTAAATGTTAAAATTGAACTACATTTTTAGTAAACGAATTTAAAAGGATAAGTTACATTCAATGAATATATATTACTACGCTTTTTTTTAATATTTTTATCAAGGAGTAAATGGTTACCAAACAACTTTTAACTTAAAAATCGTTAATTTATTAACTATATATTTGTAAAATATTTTTTTTTCTTAAAGTAAAAGAAAATATATAGATTTATTTTTAAAATAATTAAAATTGTAAAGCATTGAAAAATAGATTTTTTGTAGTTCTCTTTTACTTGGATAACTTTTATTTCATACAATAAATAAAAACATATTGAATTATTATAAATGTCTTATTGTTAGATTATTTTATGATTTTTCAAATATTCTTTCAAGTTTTTCAAGGAAAGAATTATGATTTCTTTTTTCCTTGATACTACAATTCCTTTGATAATATTATTTTATAACTGCAAATTTCTTTTAAAAAAGAATTTATTTCATGAATAAAAAATGTTTCCTTAAATTCACGTAATTTTTAATGTGTGAAATAAAATATGAAAAAAAAGATCCATTGTACTTTTATTATGTTCAACTATTCAGATATGTGCAACAAATTTCTTTTAACAAAAATTTCCCATATTATTCCATTTAATTAGTATAAAAAGTTCCAAAATAACCATTAGAGGACGAATTTAAATTATAACAAATAATAACAATTTTTTTCTGCTTTATAACATTATTAAAACACATTGAAAATTTGGAGAAATTTCAATGAACAGTTGTTTTTGTTATTTTATTATTATCATTATTATTATTTCAAGCAGCTTGATATAAATAAATAGTGTTTATAAACACCTTATATTTAGTACTCTTAAATTTTTGGTATTTATTTTTGTGTGTGTTATAATTTTAATTCAGCAACATTTTCTATTATACATTTTAATGCCTTAAACGTTAATCATTATTTTCAGCTAAATGTTCATGAATTTAATGTAAAGTGAGGTGTTTTTTCATAAAATGCCGTTCATGTAAGAAATTCAGACTGTTTGAATGTTATAAACGTTTTAAAATATTTCTAAATCTGAAATGCACAAATTTGTTTATTATTTATATAGAAAAAAGGAATATTTAATTATTAATGTATATGCAGTATGCTGTCAATAAATATATGCTGTCATTATTTATATAAAACATATGCTGCCATTATTTATATGCAGTATGCAGTCGTAATTATTATTCAAATTGCATATTATTTTCCTGTATCTCTCCATTCCTCTCAAATGTGGTAAAAATTGTCTTCAAAATCATTCCGGTTAGAATTATGATTCTTTCTAACCATATATCTAAATAAGTTATTATGAAGCACTATTTAAAAAATTATAAAACAAATAATTATTCACTTAAACTTTATTTATTAAGGAAAAAAATTACATTTATTAAAACAATATATAAAATCGACATTATTAATTTGCAGCAAATGTAAAGCCCATATTGCAAGCCAATCTTATTCATGAAACAAAAATGATAATTTAAATACAATTCCACTGAAAACATCAAACAACAGAACTCTTCAATAATCTATGCACAATACCAATTAAGATTCACAGTTGGATTTACTACAGAGACTTTTGACGACCTTCGTCCAAAATCACTCGAGCATGAACCCACCTCGTCAAATCCAAACATCCTTTTTTGTCGGAAGCCGCCAAATCCAGCATTAATGAGATCATAATGATCCAATTTATTCGACTCGGATTACAAAATGTGAAAAGAGGTTGGGATAAGGGATGTACCTGCTACTGAGGGAAGCACAAATTACTGATTCCATTTTTTTTTAAACTTCCTCATATCACACCATTTTTTTTCTTCCTTAACCTCATGATTCCCCTACAACGAGTGATAATCTAAATTGAGGGGGATGGGAGGAAAGAACGAAAAAAAAATGAGAGGGGGTAACTTTTCAACAAACGCTTCGATTAATCACGTGACGGCCATTAAACTAATTAGGGGCAATACCAGGGAGTGATGAAGGGGGGAGGGTGGTCGGGCCATTTCTGACAAATTTGAATTCGATAGGTCCTGCCTAACCGAACGGGGGTGATAAGGGATTGACTCTGCCACGTGGTTTGATGCCAGGGTGATCCAAATTTTGAGATGAGGAAGAGAACTGAAGAGCTGTTTACATGAAGATCGTATTAATGAGAATGGATTACAAAGTTAAAGGTTTTTGTTCTTACATGCTCATTTTTTGTGTGTAAGAGAGGATTCCTCTTAACTGTATTAATCAGCTCTAATGCATGGCATGAAATAGGTGTGGAAGATTTGTTCATATTTTAGAAATTAAAGCAGTGAAGAAATGATTAAAAATATTATCATGATTAAAATTATGATTTAAAGCGTAGATATTGTTTGTCAAATGCATAATTAAGGAAGTCTATATATTTATGTTTATTTATTTGAATTACTGATAATTATTCAGTCAGAAAAGAAAGGTAAAAGAAATTAAGTTCATACAATGGTCCTAGAGAGAGTAATTAGAGTATTACAAAATATGTTATTTTCTTATGCTTTATATTTAAAATTGTAAGCTTAATATCAACAACTAACGAATAAATATTAAAATTGGTATTATTAGGACTTTTGTCAATCATTACCATTAACACTATCATTATTTTATTTTAATCATTATCATTATTTTATTTGTATCATAATCATTTTTATCATTTATTATCAAATACATGGTGTTATTATTTTTTTTACTAATAAACTATATGTTGCTAAATAATTTTGTGGTGATTATGATTTCTATATTAAATTTTACAAGTTTCTTTTTTTTCATTTTCAATTTTTCTTGAATGTTTATTTAAATATGAGATTTGTTTCTAATTTTATTGAAAGAAAAATTAGTAATTGATTTTTTTATACGCATGCATTCTATTAGAAATGTATTACAGCATATTATACTATGTTTTAATTTATAAAATTATTAAAAGGGTTGAGCCGCAAAATTATTAAATAAATACATATTGTTAAGAAATTATATAGAAAACTGTATAATAAAGAAATGTGAATGATTTAAGGCATTTCTATGTAATATGAAACAATCATTTTATTATTTGCAAAAGTTAAAATTCATTAAAACTTGTATAATTCAATATTAATATTAACTGTAAAAAATCATGCACTGTTTGTTTAAAAAACATTTTTTGACTTAAGCAGCAAACCATTTTGTTTTAAATATGTACTGTTTTCCATTAATATATGACATAATGTGCTGTTTTTTATCATTAACATAAAAAAAATCAATAAAAATTTGTATCGATATGAAATAGTTTAAAAAAATATGATTACAATCTGAACATAACACTCTTCTATGGTTAAAAAAAGTATATATTTAATTGATACTAAGATTAACATTTTGTTTTAAATGAAAATCTTTATTTTGTAAAGTATTAAAATGCTGATTTCAAAATCAATCCATTATTTTAAAGTAAATGCAATGAGGAAACAATATACTGTAATTTATAAGCATTTTAAAAATTATATTAGTTATTTATACTTGCATAAAAGCAAAAAAAAATCACAATCGGTCTTCATTGAGACACTAGAATAAAACTAAATATTTCAAATGTAATAAAATGCAAGCAATAACAATATAAATTATTGTGTTGTGAATAAATCATATGAATTAAACCATCTTGAATTGTATACTAAATCAAAACGATTTACATAAATGATTAAATATTTTTTAATAATGTAATTTCATTCTTACCTTTCTTCACAAATTATTTGATTTTTTTCGGGTAAATCTATTTTTTAATCACATTTACTAAAGAAAATTATATACTTTCGCATTTTTCATACAATTAGCGTTAGTGATAAATTATGTCTTGTTTTTAATTTTATATAATTTAAAATTATTCATTTTAATTTTTGAGGATTTAATATTTTTGACAAAATGAAAAAAAAATAATAATAATAATATATCAACAAAATACTGGCATTAAAAAAAAAATTATGACAAAATCATTTAAAATCATAAAATTTATATGTTCTAATTAATTAAAATCAGTTAAAGTATATATTTTTTAAAAAATTAATAGCTGCTAAAGTACATTGAAATAGAGAATTAAGTTGAGCATAAATGTGCTGCCATCTTTCGGATGAAATATAAAATATATACTTTCTGATTTAATTCTTCATAATCGTAAGTTCAATACAAATTGTTTTCATATAATACCTTTTTGTAGAACATATTTATTTGCTAAAACATCGTAATCAATAAAACAATAAGATGCACGAATCATCCTTTCAAATCATTAATGGTATCAGCATTTTATTTTCCAAAAATTAATATTAAATGCAGAATTTTTTTTTATTATTTATTAACTTGTATAAGCGAAATAATGGTTTTAAAAGTTCATTATAGTTATGAAAAGTATAGAGTTTAATATAAAGGATTGATCAAATTTTTAATAATTATAGTTTCTTTTAATACCCAATTAAATTTTTTGATGTTAAATTTATTGTTTCATATACTAACACAAATCATACATACACACATACGCAAATATATATATATATATAATCAATTAATTTAATGTTGGCGCCATCTTTTATTTTATATGAAAATATTAATTAAATTAATATTCAAATATTGACATATCAGAGTAAACTTGCTGAAATTATATATACATATATTAATAAGGACAACTTTTGACAAAAAATAGATATATAATGCTGTAAAAATATTTCATGATTTATCCTTATAAATGTATTAGGGAAAATAAAATATTGTTTTTGAAATCAAGCATCTAACATAGAGATTAAATAAATTTCAATCAGTTGTACTCTTTAATATAATGATAAACTGTATTAATTTAAAGCAAAAAGTATTTAATTTCGAAAAGGCTCATCCATATTTTTCGTTTATAAAATGGAGTATATAATGAAAAATATATTTAAGAAAATTCCCTTTAAAATAGCAGTGCATTTATAATTTAAATTTCAATAAGTTTATTTTAATAATTAATAAATTGCATTTCATTTTGCGAACAATAGCAGTGAGATTAACAGAAATTACCATGTAAAATTTATTAATGCAAAAATTTTGAATACATTTAAGAATAATAATTTGTTTGTATTTTTGAATGAGAAAAAAAAAAACATTATATTTTTCTTATAAAATATCGATTATTAATACAAATCTTGAGAACTTCTTATTTTAAATCATTAAAGCATAATTTTTTAATATCTTAAGCTAGGAAGATAATTCAATTTCATAATTTTTATAAGATTGTTTAATCTTATTAGTAATATTAAATAGAAAAACAAGTTAATTAATATGAGAATTATGGTATTAATTTCACAAATTCCTTTTATTTATATATATATATATATTCAGATATTAAATTTCTGTTCAAATGCCCTTTTTGTACGACATTTGGATTTTTTTTCAATTTTTATAAAATAACAATATGTTTAATTTAATAATATCGAATATTTTTCAATTTCATAAGCATGGATATAAATGTATTATCATATTTTGAAATTGAACAGAAAAAAAATAAATAATATATCATAAACATTTTTTGACCGTCATATTTCAATAGAATGCATTTATATCCTACTGAAGCCTATAAGCCTTTGGGAAATTTTATTGAGTGGTACATAGGAAAACGAAATTTTTACCAATGTTTATATATAAAAAAAACCAATGATATTTGTCGTTTTAATATTGATATAACTGATTGAATCTGGAATTTTTATCTTTATTTTTCCAGCAAGAGACCAAATATTTATGTGTTTTGTTTCAGAAAAAGAGTAAAAAATCAAAAATACATTCAAAACATCACATCTCAAACAAACATTACCAGATAATCCAGACTATTATTTTATTCCTCATCTTGATGTATATGTTTATATTAGTTTTTTTTTGGAAGGGGGGGGGGAATATTTTTATGTATTCATATTTGCATAATCTTTCGATAAATAATCAAATAATTCCATTTTTAAATTAAAAGAAATTTTTGTGTTAATTTATAATAGTTTCCCTTATTATTTTTTTGGAAAAAAGTTAAAACAAGAGATATACATTAAATTGAAATCCTGATGAGGGTATATGCTAATCATTGCTTTGAAAAACAAATACACTCAATGAGTTTTTTTGACACAGCTTCTTGCATTAGCTAAGAAGGATCAGAGAGACTTTAAATTTTTTTCAGGTATATATGTTCACCATCAGTTCATTTGCTGATGGGAAATATATATATTTGAAATTCTATTTGGGGAATATAAAAGTAATAACGACAATTCTTTTTATTACATGAAATAATGCTAATTTACTGAAATGGTGGTCTTTAAAATAATGTTAGTGCATAAATTTATTTAGTCCAACAAATGATAAAATATTCATCCAGTAAAAGTAATTATGCATCCAATTAAAAATAAATACTAAGTTGTCAAAATTCTTCTGTAAATATAGCAAAATATTGCAATTTCTTTTCTTTTTATCGTGGGATTATATTAAAGATATTAGCAGATCAATTAATTTACATAAAACCTAACGATGTCACAATAAGATTTTGATTTTTTTTTTCGAACTATTATTATGAGATTACATATCTTCATTCATGTGACAGATTTTTAATGTTTACATGTTAGGAATAAATGTAATATTTGAATACAGAGTTAAATATGAAAAAAATTGACAAAGCAAATATTCACAACATCAGTTCTTTCTAGTAAAAGTATATATTTAAAAAAAATTTCTTTATGACGACTTTTTTTTTTGTGTGTGTGTAAAGCATTTTTTGACACATTGCAATGTCATTTTTCTTTTAAAACCATACCAAGGAATATCAAGAAAACCATGCATAAATTATTTCAATTGGATTTAAACAGATATTAGTCCCAGTGCCCTCTGTATTATAATTTGTAACCCAATAATTTGTTATTATTAAAGCAATTTGGAATTTTCAATTGCATTCAAAGTTTTGATTAAGTAAAGAAAATGTCGATGATAAAACTGAACAAGTTATGGGGAACATTCCCAAATTGCGTCGCCAGCATGTCCCTTTAATCAAGATTGTAAGTTGTAATCAAGTTTTCATTTCACGAATTGATTCTTAATGGAATGCATGCTTTCAGTATTATTTTGGGACAAAAGGCTTTATTTGCTATAATTAAAAAAACTGTAAAATAATAATGAAGTATATATTTATAAATAACATTAATGAAAGTTAAAAATAATAAGATTAATTTTCAAGGCTATTTTGGATATATATTTAAAGGAATTCTTTCAACTTGACAAAAAAAAATATCAATCTTTTCAAAACATTAAAAAAATGCATACCTTTTAATTTACAACAATTATTAAAATGTTTAATAGCTATTTATAGAAATTTTAAGAGGCACTTTGATATTCAGTGATCTGATTTTATTCTAAAAAATAAAATGAAGCTCCCAGTTTTATGCAACTTAATCAATATCTTCCTTTGAACACACCCACACTCGTATATATAGTTCAAATGCCATACATCACGGGATATGATCAGTTTGAAAAAAAAAAAAACTTACATGAGAACAGCAAACTTTTAATGGTTGGCTCATTTTTTAATTTATTCAGTAGTTGCTTCTTCAAAAGACTAGAACGAATAAGTTAACTATAGCAAACAATTTTTTTGCGTTTTCCTATTTAGTGTTTGTATTTTTAAGTTTTAAACACGCATTTATTTCAAGTGCTTCTAGATCTTTGATACTTACAAGAGCAGGAAAGATGCTCATTCCTGTATGATGGTTGAACAAATTATACGAAAGAGCAACTTTCGTCTTTGTGTAAGAAAGCTAGAAGAACATTTTACATAGTAAAATATAATCTGTTTTCTTCTTTTTTTTATATTTGCAAGAATTATTCTTTAAAAATTTTTTGAAACTCTCAAAAGAAGGGATTTGTCTTCAAAGAAGTAATTTGCCTTTTTTTTTTTTTTTTTTTTCCGTTGTAGATTCGTTAGATCACTGGAGCATAGAAATACTATATTTATTTAGGTAGTACAGTGACGAGACGTGGGTTTGATCCGATAGCTTACCTGGTTCCTAAAGTTGCATGGGCGAAATAATTATTGCTTAAATTAATTTTTTTAATTTTTTTTTCCTTCATTAAGTATGAGTTTTGCAAAGTCTTAATTTTTTTTTTTTACCATCTTTAATGTCTTTCATTTTGAGTTCAAAAAAGGATCACAGTAATTATCTTTCTTTGTTGAGAAAATCTATGGCTTTCAGAACATAAATCTTATATTCAATATAGTCGTAAGATTATAATCGAAGGATTAAAAAAGGTTATATGTTTAAGGCTTACGCCTTTTTATGTTCAAAATTTTAAGTTTGAAAAACTTACGCAAACGTCATTATTTTTACAAACGTAGATTTTTAATCTTTACATCTTATGAAAGATTTTAATATTTGAGTCTACAGTTCCACATAAAAAATATTCCAAAAATCAGTGCTTTCTAGTAAAAGAATATACTTATAAAATAGGTATGGCGATTATCTGGGTATTGTGGCATTGGAAGCTTTATTTTCGTATAAACCTTCTTAGTATTCCTTACCAAGGAATACTAAGAAAACCGTGCATTAATTATTTCAATTAGATTTGAATAGATGATAGTCACAGAGAACGCTATATCCCAATAATGTTTAATTAATTTGTGATGAATTAATTAATTTGAATTTGATGAATTTGAAATTTGATGAATTAATTTGTGATGAAAACAATTTGAAAGTTTTGATAGTTTTTAAAATTTTGATTAAATAAAGAAACTTTCGATGATAAACATGAACAAGATTTAGGGAGCATTCCCAAATTTCGTCACCAGCAAGTCATATTAATCAAATTTGCATTAAACTTACTTATTATTTCACAAATGGATTCGTAATTTAATACATGATTTATTATTATTTTGGGACCAAATATTTATTTGAAATAGTTAAATACCAAAGAAAAATAAATAAATAAATAAAATTAAAAAACAATAATAATAATTGTATATTTATAAAAAATATTAATTAAAATTTAAAAAAAAAAAATTATAATTAACAAAAATTATTAATTTTAAAAACAAGGAAGAAGGCGTAAAATAGAGTATACATAATTTTACAATTTAAATAGGAAGGCTATTTTAGAAAAGCATTATATGAATTCTTTCAACTTGAAAAAAATCCATATAAATTCTTCCCAAAACAATAAAAAAATGCATAATATTTATTTTACAACATTGATTAAAATGCTTAAAAGTTATTTATAGAACTTTTACAAGGCACTCTTATATTCTGTGTTCTAATTTTATTTTAAAAAATAGGAATTACGCATTCCATTTGAATGAAGCTCCCAATGTTATGAAACTTAATCTTTATCTTCCTTTGAACACACACACACACTTATACACAGTTCAAATGCCACAAATCAGGGGATATGATCTCTTCGACAAAAAAAATAGTCTTACATGAAAACAGCAATTTTTTAATGGTTGCATTTTTTAATATATGCAATAGTTGCTTCTTCAAAAGACAATATCGAGTAAGTTAACTATTGCAAACAATTTTTTGTGCGTTTTTCTATCTAGTGTTTGTATTTTTAACTATTAAATGAGCATTTATTTCAAGTGTTTCCAGCTCTTTTATACTTAAAAGACTAGGAAAGACGCACATTTCTGTAGGATGGTTGAACAAATTATATGAAAAGAGCAACTTTCTTTTTTTGTTTAAGAAAAATAGAACAACATTTTACTGAATAAAATATAATGGGTTTCTTTACTTTTTTTTATATTTTCAAGAAATATTTTTCAAAAATTTTTGAAACTCAAAAGAAGGGATTTGCCTTCAAAGTAGTAATTTGCCTTTTATTTTCTAATTTTTTTTTTTTTTTTTGCTCTTTATTCGTTAGCTCACTGAAGCATAGAAATACTATTTTTATTTAGGCAGTACAATGACGAGACGTGTATTTGATCCAATAGCTTACCTGGTTTTTGAAGCTGCCAGGGCGAAAAAATTATTTCTTGAATTAATTATCTTTTTTGTTTTTTATTTTCTTCATTAAGTCTGAGTTTTGCAAAGCCTTAATTTTTTTTTTTTTTTTTACCATCGTTAATGTATTTCCTTTTAAATTTAAAAAAGGAATCGCAGTATTTATCTTTCTTTGTTGAGAAAATCCACGACTTTTAGAGCACACGGAAAAAAAATTATTTGAAGCATTTTTAATTTCATATTCATTTATTACACATTTTAAAGTCTTTCATAAATCTTATATTCAATATACTTGTGAGATTATAATCGAAAGTTTAAAAAACGTAATATATGTTCAAGGCTTGGTCCTTTATTTATGTCCAAAATTTTAAGTTTGCAAGACTTGTAAACATCTTTATTATATTTAAAAAATGTATATTTTGAGTCTTATCACCTTACGAACAGAATAAATATTTAAGTACAGAGTTTCACGTAAAAAATGTTCACAAAATCTGTGATTTCTAGTAAAAGAATCTACTTAAAAAATGCTTATGGCGATTATCCGGATACTGCAGTTTCTTTATGTAAAGCATTTTTTGGCACATTGGAAGATCTATTTTCATTTAAACCCATACCAAGGAATACCAAGAAAACCATGCATAAATTATTTCAATTATATTTGAATGGATGATAGTCACAGGGCTCACTATATAAGTAAGTATCCAATTATTTGTGATGGAAATATACTAAGTAAATAAATTTTCAAGGATAAACAGGAACAAGTTATGGTGAAAATTAACAAACTGTGTCGCCAGCAAGTCTTAGTAACCAAATGTGTACTAAATTTACATATAACTTCTCAGATTGTCCCTTAAAGGAATGTATGATTAGAGTATTATATTTGCAAAAATTTTAAAACATCAACAACAAAAGTAGTAATAAAATTTATATTTAAAAATAATATTGAGGTTAAATAAATTTTTATTAATAACAAAACTTCTTAATGTTATTAATTGTGAAAAACAAGGAACTACGGAAAAAAGGAGCATACATATATTTTCGCAATTTAACTATGAAGGCAATTTTATATAAATATTTATATGAATTCTTTAAACTTGGACAAATCCATATCAATCGTTTCCAAAACAATAAAAAAAGTATAATATTTAATTTACAACAATGATTAAAATATTTAATAGCTATTTATAGAACTTTTCAAAGGCACTTTTGCATTCTGCTTTCTGATTTTATTCTAAAAAATAAGTATTATGCATTCCTTTTGAATGAAGCTCCCAGTTTTATGCAACTTAATGAATATTTTCCTTTAAACACACCCACGCTCGTATATATAGTTCAAAGACCCTACATCACGGTATATGATCTCTTTGATAAAAAAAATCTTACATACAAACAGCAAACTTTTAATGGCTGCCTCATTTTTTAATTTATGCAGTAGTTGCTTCTTCAAAAGATAAGATCGAGTAAGTTAACTATAGCAAACAATTTTTTGTGCTTTTTCCTATTTAGTGTTTGTATATTTAAGTTTTAAATAAGCATTTGTTTCAAGTGCTTCCAACTCTTTGATACTTAAAAGAGTAGGAAAGATGCTCATTTCTGTACGACGGTTGAACAAATTATACGAAAAGAGCAACTTTCGTCTTTTGTATAAGAAAAATAGAACAGCATTTTACTGAGTAAAGTATAATGGATTTTTTTTTCTTCTTTTTATATTTCTAAGAATTATTATTATTTTTTTTTTAATTTTTAGAAAACTCAAAAGAAGGGATTTGCCGTCAAAGAAGTAATTTGCCTTTTTTTCTACTTTTTTTTGTTTTTTATTTGTTAACTCACTGAAGCAAAGAAATACTATTTTTATTTAGATAGTACAATGACGAGACGTGGGTTTGATCCAATAGCTTACCTGGTTTTTAAAGCTGCCAGAGTGAAAAAATTATTGCTTGAATTAATTTTCTTTTTTTTTTTTATTTTCTCCATTAAGTCTGAGTTTTGCAAAATCTTAATTTTTTTACCACCATCGTTAATGTCTTTCATTTTGAGTTCAAAAAAGGAATCGCAGTATTTATTTTTCTTTGTTGAGAAAATCAATGGCTTTCAAGACACATGGAAAAAAATATAATTTAAAGCACTTGAAGCTCTATATTGATTTATTACGTATTATAAAGGCTTTCATAAATCTCATATTCAATATAGTCGTAAGATTATAATCGAAAGATTTAAAAAAAAATGTAATATACGTTCAAGGTTTATGCCTTTTTTACGTCCAGAATTTTAAGTTTGAAATACTTGCAAACCTCATTATTATATTTAAAAAAATGTAAATTGTGAATCTTTACATCTCATGAACAAATATAAGATATGACTATAGAGTTCCATAGAAAAAAATATATCTAAAATAAAAGCTTTCTTGGAAAATAATCTATTTAAAAAATGCTTATGGCGATTATCTGGGTACTGCAGTTTCTTTATGTAAAGCTTTTTTTGGCACATTGGAAGATCTATTTTCATTTAAACCCATACCAAGGAATACCAAGAAAACCATGCATAAATTATTTCAATTTTATTTTAATAGATCATAGTTACAGAGCTTACTATATTAAAGTAAGTACCCAATTATTTTTTATGATGAAAGCAATTTGAAAATATTGATTGTAGTCAAAATTTTGATTAAGTAAATAAAATTTAGATGATAAACAGGGACAAGTTACGGGGAACATTCACAAATTGCGCCGCCAGCTGGTATTAGTAATCAACTTTGAAATAAATTTACATATAATTTCACATATTGCTTCTTAATGGAATGCATGATTTGAGAATTATTTTGTCACAAAATTATATTTGCAATAGTTAAAAACATCAACAACAAGAAATAATAAAATATATGTTTATAAATAATCTTAAGTAAAATATTTTAATATTTTATTAACAAAATTTTTTAATATTATTAATCATAAAAACAATGAAGTACACATAAAAAGGAGCATACATAATTTTACATTTAAATATGAATATGATAAATATTTATATGAATTTCTTCAGTTAGAAAAATAAATATCAATCCTTTTCAAAACTCTAAAAAAATCCATTATATTTAATTTACGACAATGATTAAAATGATAAATAGCTATTTATAGAACTTTTAAAAGGTATTTTGTGTTGTGTGTCATGATTCTATTTGAAAAAATAAGGATTATGCATTCCATTTGAATGAAGCTCCCAGTTTTATGCAACTTAATCAATATCTTCCTTTGAACACACCCACACACTTATACACTGTTCAAATGCCACACATCATGGGCTATGATCTCTTTGACGAAAAAAATAATCTTACATGAAAACAGCAAACTTTGAATGGTTGCATTTTTTAATTTATGCAATAGTTGCTTCTTCAAAAGACAAGATCGAATAAGTTAACTATTGCAAACAATTTTTTGTGTTTTCCTTCTTAGTGTTTGTATTTTTAAGTTTTAAACACGCATTTATTTCAAGTGCTTAAAAGAGTAGGAAAGATGCTCATTTCTGTAGGATGGTTGAACAAAGTATACGAAAAGAGCAACTTTCGTCTTTTATGTAAGAAAAATAGAACAACATTTCGCACAGTAAAATATAATGTTTTTTTTATTTTTTTAATTATGTTTCAAGAATTATTTTTTTAAAAATTTTGAAACTCAAAAGAAGGGATTTGCCTTCAAAGAAGTAATTTGCCTTTTTTTCTGATTTTTTCTACTTTTTTTTGTTTTTTATTCGTTAACTCACTGAAGCATAGAAATATTATTTTTATTTAGTTAGTACAATGACGAGACGTGGGTTTGATTCAATAGCTTACCTGGTTTTCAAAGCTGCATGGGCGAAAAAATTATTGCTTGAATTAATTTTTTTTTTTTTTTTTTTTTTTATTTTCTTCATTAAATCTGAGTTTTGCAAAGTCTTAATTTTTTTTTTCCACCATCGTTAATGTCTTTCATCATGAGTTCAAAAAAAGGAATCACAGTATTTATCTTTCTTTGTTGAGAAAATCTATGGCTTTTAAGACACATAGAACATTAGCTAACATAGAATTATTTAAAGCATTTTAAGCTCAATATTCATTTATTACACTTTTAAAAGGCTTTCATAATCTTATATTCAATATAGTCGTAAGTTTAAAAAAACTAAAATATTTTCAAAGCTTCTGCCTTTTTTTTATGTCCAGAATTTGGAGTTTGAAAGACATGTAAATCTCAATATTATTTTTTTTTAAATGTAGATTTTGAAACATTACGTCTTACGAATAAATTTAGTATTTCAGTATATCGTTCCTCATAAAAAATATTCCCAAAAACAGTGCATTGTACTAAAAGAATCTACTTAAAAAATGCTTATGACGATTATCTGGGTATTGCAGTATTTTTATGTAAAGAATTTTTTGTGCATTGGAAGCTCTATTTTCATTTAAACCCATTCAGAGGAATAGTAGGAAAACCATGCATAAATTATCTCAATTACATTTGAATAGATGATAATCACAGAGCTCACTATATTTGTAAATATACAATTATTTATGATGCAAACAGTTTGGAAGTTTTGCTTGTTTTCAAAATTTTGATTAAGTAAAAAAAAAAGTAGATGATAAACAGGAACACGTTATGGGGAACATTCCCAAATTTCCTCGCCAACCTGTTTTATTAACCATGTTTATACTACATTTACATATTATTGCACAGATTGTTTCTTAGATGATTGCACGATTTGAGTATTACTTTTGGACAAAACTTAATATGCAATAGTTAAAAACGAAAAAAAAATAATTTAGTATATATTTATAGATAATATTAATTAAAATTAAATATATTTTTTTATAATCACCAAAAAAATATGAATTATAAAAACAAGGAAGTTTGCATACAAATTAGTATACATTATTTTACGATTTAAATATGAAGGTTATTCAATATTTATATGAATTCCTGCAGTTGGAAAAATAAATAATAATCCTTTCCAAAACTCTAAAAAATACATTATATTTAATTTACAACAATGATTAAAATGCTTAATAGCTATTTATAGAAATTTTAAAAGGCACCTTGTGTTCTGTGTTCTGATTTTATTTCAAAAAATAAGAATAATGCATTCCATTTGTATGAAGCTCCCAGTTTTATGCAACTTTATGTTTATCTTCCTTTGAACACACCCACACTTATGCACAGTCCAAATGCCACACACCATGGGCTATGATCTCTTTGACGAAAAAAATAATCTTACATGAAAACAGCAAACTTTTAATGATTGCATTTTTTAATTTATGCAACAGTTGCTTCTTCATAAGACAAGATCGAATAAGTTAACTATTGCAAACAATTTTTTGTGTTTTCCTACTTAGTGTTTGTATTTTTAAGTTTTAAACACGCATTTATTTCAAGTGCTTCCAGTTCTTTTATACTTAAAAGAGTAGGAAAGATGCTCATTTCTGTATGATGGTTGAACAAATTATACGAAAAGAGCAACTTTTGTCTTTTGTGTAAGAAAAATAGAACAACATTTTACTGAGTAAAATATAATGGATTTTTTTTTCTTTTTTTCATATTTCTAAGAATTTTTTTTTTTTTAATTTTAGAAAACTCAAAAGAAGGGATTTGCCTTCAAAGAAGTAATTTGCCTTTTTTTTCCAATTTTTATTTTTTGTTCTTTATTCGTTAGCTCTCTGAAGCATAGAATTACCATTTTTATTTATGTAGTACAATGACGAGACGTGAGTTTGATCCAATAGATTACCTATGTTTTAAAAGCTGCATTGGAGAAAAAATTATTGCTTGAATTAATTTTCATTTTTTTTTTCTTCGTTATGTCTGAGTTTTGCAAAGAATTAATTTTTTTTTTCACCATCGTTATTGTCTTTCGTTTTGAGTTCAAAAAAAGGAATCACATTATTTATCTTTCTTTGTTGAGAAAATCTATGGCTTTTAGGACACATGTAAAAAAATAATTTAAGCATTTTAAACTCGATATTCATTTATTACATATTTTAAAGTCTTTCATAAATCTCATATTCAATATAGACGTAAGATTATAATCGAAAGATTAAAAAATATATATATGTTCAAGGCTTATGCCTTTCTTATGCACATAATTTTAAGTTTCAAAGACTTCCAAATCTCGTTATTACACTAAAAACATTTAGCTGTAATCTATAAGAAAGAAAAAATAAAGAAAACATTTTAAAAGTGCATTTATATTATATTACTTTTACATTTTAATGCTATCAATTGATAATATTACATTAATTTTAAGTTTTTTATTTTCACGTTTATTTAAGAGTTTACTATAATAAAAACTTTAATTTAAAATTGTAAGTTACTTATTTATTGGTTAATTTTTTGAAAAATAATAGAATTACAAAATAGCTTTATTTTGTATTTATATACGTATAAATTCTTAAAAAGTGTCCGCAATTTCAGATTTTTTTTTTTTTTTTTGCTTTGGATCACACTTGATAATATTGCATTTATTTAAGAGTTTCTTGTATTAAAAATTGCAATTTA
Source organism: Caerostris darwini (assembly GCA_021605075.1). Classification (NCBI taxonomy): domain Eukaryota; kingdom Metazoa; phylum Arthropoda; class Arachnida; order Araneae; family Araneidae; genus Caerostris; species Caerostris darwini. The sequence goes on from BPLQ01011836.1 coordinate 180,485, forward strand.
AAATCTTAATTTTATTATTTATTGATTAACTTTTACAAATATAGAAAAATGCAAATAGCTTTATTTTATATTTATATAAATATTAATTCTTAGAAGTGTTTGCAAGTTGAGTTTTTTCTTTTTTTGCTTTGGATCAAAACTGCTTGGCACGATTTTAAGATGGCTTAATTTTAATAAATACTTTAAAACATTTTGAAATATTTTTATCTAGCCTTTCATCCTTTGTATAACATAACCTTCAATATAATTAATAATATTTGTGAAAAAATATTTGTTATTAAACCTTATAAAATTTTAAAACAAAGTTAATATTTCTTTTGGAATATATAAAATAAAAAAAATAAAAATATATTTATAAATATTTCCAAGAAGCTATATTACATTTATTTCCAAAAAATTAAACTTACAAGAATTTGCTTGAAGACTGCAAGAAAACCGCTTAGAACTATTTTACAAAGCCTTAATTTTATCAAATTCTTTAAATCCCTTTGAAATATTTCGATCTAGCTTTTCCTCTTTTGTATAATATAACCTATAATATAATTAGTTAGTATTTGAAAAAAAAATTTGATGACTAAAATGCTATAAAAATATTAAAACGAAGTTAAAATTTCTTTTGAAATATATAATTATAAATATTTCCAAGAAACTGAATTACATTTATTTCCTAGAAATTGACCTTACAAGAATTTAAAGATATTATAAGAAATCGTGCTTAGATAATTCGTGTAATATGACTATTTTATCTCTTGTTTATACTTTTTTTAACTCAATGTTTGAATAAATTTTATTAATATATAGAATATATTTAAGACTTTTTTTAATTAAAATTATTTTTGCAGAATAGTTTTAATAAAAAATAAATTTCTAAAACACTTTTTAATCATATTATAAATAAAGTTTTCTAAAAAATTCAACATAACTCAATTATTCGAATATTTACGAATTATTAAATTTATCAGATGCCGTTTTGTTTTATTAAAAAAAAAGATAACTGACTGGAAAATAAATCCTTCTTTTAAATTATTCATACTAAAGTAATAAATACGGTTGCATATCTGATAAAATACACTTGTGATTTATAAATTAAAATGTCTAACTTTATTCCGAAGATAAAATTTCAAAACAAATATGAATAATTGACTTTTAAATCATTTTTTTTTTATCCTTTCGACAAAAATAATTGAATTAAGAGATACTGGAAAAAGGTAAAAGATTAAATCACGCACAGGAGTTACTGGATACATTTATGAAAAATACAAGAAGAGAACAGTATTCGAAGAACTAAGTAGTTAATTTTTTTAACCTTCCTATCTTGGAAATTGAAAAGAAATTAGACTCAAGACAAGTTAGCCTGTAGCTTATTTTCCTTTAATCCAAAATGTACTGCTCTTTAATCTTTGTATGTAAATGAGGATTTTTTCCCCGATTTTTTTTCATGGCAGTAACATTCCAGAACCTGCATTTTATAATAACATTTCCTCAAGCATTATTTTTAGAGATTGCATTATTTCACCGTGCTGTAATCTCCTTACGGAACTCTTTTGAAGTGAGCATTAAGCTCATTTAAATAAATGCATATTCTTTTCATCAGCAAAAGTTCCCATATAGCAACCCTTCAGAGCGCATGTGATTTTCTTTTTATATTTTTTGCTACGTTCGCGTGCTATAACCATGCATGAAAAAATAGAAAGGAAATTAAAAACACCAGTTCTCAATATGTGCTTTTTATATGATATACTCGGATGCTTACTTTTATTTGTTCTCAGCTGATGCTGAACAAGATTCTGTCTTCAGAATGATTTGAAAGGGTACAGCGATTATCAAAAGCTTTTTAAAGCCTCGTAATCTTATTAATAACAACGTGTCCAAAAAGTAAGACCAATATTGAATTTAATATTCCTGGGGCTTATGGAATTTCAATTTTTTTTTCTTTTTCAGGTTGTTATCACTATCCGTGACATCTGTGTGAAATTTGACGTCAAAATATTCATTTGTGTTTGAGTTACGATTGGCTTTGGAATATTGAAATATACAATTATAAATATGAATAACACAATTATAATATTTTTGAAATATTGAAATAATACAAATTATAAATATTTACATGAGAAATATTGAACTATACAATTACTAATATTTCAAAGAATCTAAATTACATTTATTTCTAAGAAATTGGGCATCCAAAAATTTAAATATAGATTATAGAGAATCGGGCTTCTATCATTTTTGTAATATGACTGTTCTATCATTTGGTTGTATTTTTATTTGAACTGAATTTTTTTATAAAATTTTATTAATAAAATACAGAATATGACTAAAATATTTCAAAATTTAAATTAATTTTGCCAAAATGTTTTGATAAAACAGAAGTTTTCAAAACAATTTCAATCATATTATAAAGTTTTCTGTAAAATTCAACATAATTCAATTATTTGAATTTACGAATTATTAAATTTTGAGTTGCCGTTTTGTTTTTATTTAAAAAAAAATAACTGACTTGAAAATGAAATCTTCTTTTAAATTATTCATACTAAAATAATAAATTCGGTTGCATATCTGATAAAATACACTTGTGATTTATAAATTAAAATGTCTAACTTTATTTCAAAGATAAAATTTCGACAACAAATATGAATAATTGACTTTTAAATCATTTTTTTTATCCTTCTACAAAAATAATTGAATTAAGAGATACTGGAAAAAGGTAAAAGATTAAATCACGCACAGGAGTTACTGGATACATTTATGAAAAATACAAGAAGAGAACAGTATTCGAAGAACTAAGTAGTTAATTTTTTTAACCTTCCTATCTTGGAAATTGAAAAGAAATTAGACTCAAGACAAGTTAGCCTGTAGCTTATTTTCCTTTAATCCAAAATGTACTGCTCTTTAATCTTTGTATGTAAATGAGGATTTTTTCCCCGATTTTTTTTTCATGGCAGTAACATTCCAGAACCTGCATTTTATAATAACATTTCCTGAAGCATTATTTTTAGAGATTGTATTATTTCACCGTGCTGTAATCTCCTTACGGAACTCTTTTGAAGTGAGCATTAAGCTCATTTAAATAAATGCATATTCTTTTCATCAGCAAAAGTTCCCGTATAGCAACCCTTCAGAGCGCATGTGATTTTCTTTTTATATTTTTTGCTACGTTCGCATGCTATAACCATGCATGAAAAAATAGAAAGGAAATTAAAAACACCAGTTCTCAATATGTTCTTTTTATATGATATAGTTGGATGCTTGCTTTTGTCCGTTCTGAGCTAATGCTGAGCAAGATTCTGCCTTTAGAATGTTTTGAAAGGGTACAGCGATTATCAAAAGCTATTTAATGCTTCGTAATCTTATCAACAACTATTTACTACTGTGTCCAAAAAGTAAGACCAATTTTAAATTTAAAATTCCCGGGGCTTATGTAATTTCAATTTTTTTTTCTTTTTTAAGTTGCTTTTTTTTTCTTTTTTACGAATAATAATTTTTTACGTCAAATTTGACGTCAAAATATTCATTAGTGTTAGAGTTACGCTTGGCTTTGTGAGAGGCTAAAACTAATTCTTGAGAATTTTGAAATGAATTAATTAATTAAGCAAAGAATTTGCGTTCAATTTTGTTTGCGGAAATGTATAGAATGTTGCAGAAAGCTTTCGGTGAGCATTCCTATATCGGAAAGAAATGTTTGCAAGTGGTATGAACAGTTCAAAGAAGGCAGAGAACTCGTTGAAGACAAAGAGACCTCTTTTCGACCTCAACCGACGAAGCTCACGTCCAAAAAATTAAAAATTTGGTGTCTGCACAACGTTGATTTGCAATTCGAGATCTTGCTCATGATGTTGGAATTTCAAAAGGATCGGTCAATTCCATTTTGGCCTCAAATACGTCAAATCTCGATTGGTACCGGAAACACTCAATGCGCCAGCTCACACTGCATTGATTCTCACACTGCATTGTTTCACCAAAAATGAAACCCATATCATTCCACAACAACCGTATTCCCACCGTGCATATTCTGGATATTCCCTAAACTCAAAAGACCATCATGGGAACAACGTTTTGAGGCGAGTGAAGAGTTTCAACTTGAATCGTCAGGCGCTTTTACCTTTATCCTTAAAATTTACATATTTTACGATAATGAATAACCTGAAATAAAATTTAAAAAATAATTTTTATGAGTATGAGAATTATCTTGAGACAGTTTTAAAATTTGTAATTCATTGTTTATTTTTTAATCCAGCAACAAATCATCATCCACTTTTTTAAATTTATTAATTTGTTTTGAAAAAATACAATATTATATTCAAAATTAAAATTAAGTAATAAATATTATGAATGTAATATATACATTGTGTACACATATTATGTAAATATTGTATTTGTTGTATGTGTTAATTTAATAAAATAATCCTTTAATTTATAAATTTCACAGTAATGAATAACATGAGATAAAAATAAAAAAATAATTCTTATGATTATGTGTATTCTCTTAAAAAGCATTTTAAAACTGGTAATTCATTGTTTATTCTCATACCTTCTATCATTAAAGCATCATCCAATTTTTCAATTTATTTATTTTGCTAAAAATTTAACTTTCAATAGAAATTCTGCTGTCTCCATTTGAAAATCAGAAGTTGCAATGTAAACTCTCAAAATGTCCTCGAATGTAATTTTTTTCAATTCTTTCTTTAAGAATAGGCATCGATGAAGTAAATATTTATTCGCATTTTGTACCAAACAAACAAAGAAATTTTAAAAAAAGAACACCTTGAGATCAAATTCATCTCGGCTCCCTGAAGGAAATTGAAAGAATTAATTTTTCTGGAAAACAGTTCAAAAGGAACGGAATTCTTTAAAAAAATGAATGATTATTTGGCAAACATCTTATGAAATGTTTCTTTTTGAATATTCTGGAGGCAAGCGAACACAACTGAAATAAATCATTTCTTGAAAATCGCAGAAAAAAAGTAAGAAAAGTCACATAATTAAAGTTATTTGTTCCGGGGCGGAAAATCCCAATTTTATGAGTTCACTATTTCTATTGACTTGTATTAGTATCGAGAGATTGTTTAGTTTTCCAGATCTGCTTTAATCAGAGTGAGCTCTCGATGAAATTATCTCTATTCTTCTTTTCTACTTTTGTGAATCAGAAGTAAAAAAGGGAACATGGGTATAAATTAGGATAAAAGAAAATTAAAAAAGTAAATCATCGTTGCTTCCAAGAATTTTCAATTATTGTACGTAAAATTATGCATTTTATCATTTGTCCTGAATAATGAAAATATATCACAAACTCAAAAAATAATTTTTTTCAATTTTTCTGTGTTGCTTTATTAATTTGTCTGAGACTAGTTGGACTACGTATAGACAAAGTTCAGTTCAAAGCCTAATACATCACCTCGAAATTTTCTGTATATATACCGCGGATGAAAGCGATAATTTTATAAGCCGGAAATTGTTTTTGATGACTTTGAAGATGAGCCCTTCAGATACACAACTGCAGGTTTTTTTTATGGGATAGAGTTGTCAGCTCTTTGACCAATGCTCTACAGTAATATTATACTGGGACCTACGGTTTAAAGTGGATTCTGGCTTATCGGCTTATTAACTACTACAAACATTCATGACACCGCCGGGACACGAACCCGAAACTGCAGCACAAATAGTTATAAAGTCGGCAATCAGGCCCCCCAAAAATTACTTTAATCAACAATAAATATGAACATTATGTTTTGGGGTAATTTTATTTTAAATACATGCAGGTTCTGTTAAATTTATTTTTTTTCCTAAATTGATATTATATAAAAAAATTATTTTTTTTTTTTTATATTTATGTATATGCCAAATTAATAAAACAATCCTTTAATTTACAAATTCTACCATAATGAATAACCTGAGAAAACCTGGTTTTCTCCTACCCATCACTAAAGCATCAACGAATTTTTTAATGTACTTGATTTTCTAAAATTATAACTTTCAATTCAAATTCTGCAGTCTTCGTTTGAAAATCCGTTGCTGCATGCAAAACTCTCAAAATGTCCTCGAATGGAAATTTTTTTGGAATTCTTTCTTTAAGAAAACGCATCGACGAAGTAAATATTTATTCGCATTTTGTGCCAAACAAACATAGAAATTAAAATAAGAAAACCTTGAGTTCATATTCGACTCGGCTCCCTGAAGGAAATTGAAAGAATTATTTTTCTGGAAAACAGTTCAAAAGGAACGGAATTCCTTCAAAAAAAATGAATGATTATTTAGTAAACATCTTAAGAAATGTTTCTTTCAAGGTATTCTGGAGGCAAGCGAATAAATCTAAAATAAATCATTTCTAGAAAATTAAAGAAAAAAAAAAGTAAGAAAAATTGACATAATTAAAGTTATTTGTTCCGGGGCGGAAAATCCCGATTATATGAGTTCACTATTTTCATTGGCCTGTTTTAGTATCGAGAGAATGTTTACTTTTCCAGATCTGCTTTAATCAGACGAAGCTCTTGATGAAATTAACTCTATTCTTCTTTTCTTACTTTTGTGAATCAGAAGTAAAAATGGGAATATCTGTATAAATTAGGGTAAACGAAAATTAAAAAAGTAAATTAATTTTTTCTTCCAAGAAATTTCAATTACTGTACGTAAAATTATGTATTTTATCATTTGTACGGAATAATGAAAATATATCAGATATTCAAAAAAGCAAATTATTTAAAATATTTTTGTTTGGTTTTATTAATATTTCTTAGATTAGTGGAATTAAGAATGGACGAAGTTAATTCAATATCTAATACATCATCTCGAATGTTTCTGTGCATGTGCCGTGGATAAAAGCAAAAATTTTATAAGCCGGAAAGTTTTTTTGCTGACTTTGAAGATGAGCCCTTCAGATACCTCTACGACATAATTTGTATATTTCATGGAAATTAGAGTCGTGACTTTAATGCAAAATATCAAGGCATTCTTAGTGCATTCTAGTTATATCATTCTATTTTTTTGTTGAAAAAATAAGTCTCTCCAAAAAAACTGTTTAATTTAAAAAAACATAATAATACAATTATTTGAAAGTATTTTTGCGTACTTTGAAAGGGAATCCTACAGATACCACTACTGCAGGAATCATTTTACACGATAGGAAGGGAATCCTTCAGATACCGCTACTGCTGGAATCATTTTAAGCGATAGGAAGGGAATCCTTCAGATACCACTAAAGCAGGAATCATTTTACGTAATAGGAAGGGAATCCTTCAGATACCACTATTGCTGGAATCATTTTACGCGATAGGAAGGAAATCCTTCTTATACCACTGCTGCTGGAATCATTTTACGCGATAGGAAGGGAATCCTTCAGATACCACTACTGCTGGAATCATTTTACGCGATAGGGCTGTCAGCTCTTCGTACAATGCTCTACAATCATATTTACCTGTACCTACGGTTTAAAGCTGATTCCGAATTACTACAAACTTTCACGGCACTGCAGGGACACGAACCTGAAAGCTGTAGCCCCGAGCGCTAGTCATTCGGCGATGAGGCTCCAAACGAACAATTTTAATCATAAACAAACATGATTATTTTTTTTTCGAATATTTTTTTTAGATGTTGGCAAATTTTGATCTATATTTCATTTTCTTAAATTAATAATGTATTAAATATTAATTAATGTTTTGCATTAATGTATATGGTAATTTAATAAAATAATCTTTTAATTTACAATATTTACTATTATGAATTACCTAAGATGAAAAAAAAAATATGCACATGTGTATTCTCTTAAAAAAACATTTTAAAATTGTTAATTGTTTATTCTCCTACCAAACAATAAATCATCATCGATCTTTTTAATTTATTAATTTTGCCAAAAATATAACTTCCAATTCAAATTCTGCTGTCTCCATTTTAAAATCAGTAGCTGCAATGTAAACTCTCAAAATGCCCACGAATGTAATTTTTTTTACAATTCTTTCTTTAATAAAATGCATCGATGAAGTAAATATTTATTCGCAAACAAACAAAGAAGTTAAAAAAAAAAAAAAAAAAAAAAAAAAAAAAAAAGAACACCTTGAGATCATATTCAACTCGGCTCCCTGAAGGAAATTGAAAGAATTATTTTTCTGGAAAACAGTTCAAAAGGAACGGAATTCCTTAAAAAAATGAATGATTATTTGGTAAACATCTTAAGAAATGCTTCTTTCAAGGTATTCTGCAATCAAGCGAATACACCTGAAATAAATCATTTCTAGAAAATCGCAAAGAAGAAAGTAAGAAAACTGACATAATTAAAGTTATTTGTTCCGGAGCGGAAAATCCCAATTTTATGAGTTCACTATTTTTATTGACTTGTATTAGTATCGAGAGATTGTTTACTTTTCCAGATCTGCTTTAATCAGACGGAGCTCTCGAGGAAATTACCTCTATTCTTCTTTTTCTCTTTTGTGAATCAGAAGTAAAAATGGGAATATGGGTATAAATTAGAATAAAAGAAAATTAAAAAAGTAAATCATGGTTGTTTCCAAGGATTTTCAATTACCGTAAAATTAAAGATTTTCATCGTTTATTCGGAATAATGAAAATAATTCATGTACTCAAAAAACAAATTATGTCAAATATGTTTGTTTTATTTTATTAATTTGTTTGAGACTAGTGGAATTGTCGAAGTTCAGTTCGGCACCTATTATATCACATTGAAATGTTCTGTTTATACTCGTATGACGTGGATGAAAACTATAATATCAGAGGTCGGAAAGTTTTTTTGCTGATTTTGAAGATGAGTCCTTCAGATACCACTACGACGAGGTTTATATACGTTATGGTAATTACGAAGCCTTGACATCAATGCAGAATGACAAGCCAGTCTTGCAGCATCTTAGTTAACGTTGAATGCATTAAACTAATGTGTCTTCATGTGTAATTATGAAAAAAAAAAAAACTGTTTAATTTATAGGAAAATAATAAAACTCTTTGAAAGTATTTTTGCTGACTTTGAAGAGGATTCGTTTAAATACCACTACTGCACGATTCATATTACGTATAGGGTTGTCAGCTCTTCGCTCAACTCTCTGTAGTCATGTTAAATAAGTGCCTACTGTTTAAAGTGGATTTCGAACCTCTACAAAGATTGATATTCCAACCGGGGCACGAACCTGAAACCTGTAGCACCGATTGTCAGAGCGGTAATCACTCAGCCATCAGGTCCCAAAAAATAACTTTAATCAACAATAAACATGAACATTGCGTTTTGGGGTGAATTTTTTTCAAATAGTGGGAAGTTTTAATCGATACATTATATTTGAATATTTTGATCGATATATTATATTCCTAAATTAATAATATTATATTAAATATTACATAACGTTTATCATTAATGTATGTGCCAATTTAATAAAATTATACTTTAATTTACAAATTTTACCGTAAAGAATAACCTGAGATAAAATTAAAAAAAATAATAATAATTATCATGACTATGTGTATTCTATTGAAAAAAATTTTAAAATTGGTAATTCATTGTTTATTCTTCTACCCATCAATAAATCATCATCGATCTTTTTATTTTATTTGTTTTGCTAAAAATATATCTTTCAATTCAAATTCTGCAGTCTCCATTTTAAAATTAGCAGCTGCAATACAAACTTTCAAAAAGTCCTCGAATGTAATTTTTTTTTTTACAATTCTTTCTTTAACAAAATGCATCAATGAAGTAAATATTTATTCGCATTTTATACCAAACAAACAAAGAAATTAAAAAAAGAACACCTTCAGATCATATTCAACTCGGATCCCTGAAGGAAATTTGAAGTATTATTTTTCTGTAAAAGAGTTCAAAAGGGATGAAATTCTTTAAAAAAAATGAATGATTATTTGGTAAAAATCTTAAGAAATGTTTCTTTCAAGGTATTCTGGAGGCAAGCGAATACACCTGAAATAAATCATTTCTAGAAAATCGCAGGAAAAAAAGTAAGAAAACTGACGTAATTAAAGTTATTTGTTCCGGGGCGGAAAATCCCAATTTTATGAGTTCACTATTTTCATTGACTTGTATTAGTATCGAGAGATTGTTTACTTTTCCAGATCTGCTTTGATCAGAGGGAGCTCTTGATGAAATTAACGTTATTCTTCTTTTTTTACTTTTGTGAATCAGAAGTAAAAATGGGAATATGGGTATAAATTAGGATAAAAGAAAATTAAAAAATGTAAATCATTGTAGCTTCCATGAAATTTCAATTATTGTACGTAAAATTATGCATTTTATCATTTGTTTGCAATAATGAAAATATTTCATGGAGTCAAGAAACAAATTATGTCAGATATTTTTGTTTTATTTTATTAGTTTGTCTGAGACTAGTGGAATATGAAGTTCAGTTTGATGTCTAATACATCACCTCCAAAATTTCTTTGCATATGCTACGAATGAAAAAGATAATTTCATAAGTCGGAAAGTTTTTATGCTGACTTTGAAGATGAAAACATCAGACACCACTACGAAAGGATTTGCATATATCATGTCAATTACGAAGTTATGACATTAATACAGAATGGGAAAGCAATCTTGGTGCATCCTACTTAACGTTGAATGTGCTAAATTAATGTGTCTTTCCAAAAAAAAAATGTTTAATTTAAAAAAAAATAACAATAAAATTCTTTGAAAGTTATTTTGCTTACTTTGAGCAGGACTCATTCAGATACCACTACAACATGATTCTTTTTACGGGGCAGAGTTGTCAGGTCTTCGCCCAGTGCTCTACATTCATATTAAAACGGGACCTACGGTTTGAAATGGATTCCGAACCACTACAAACATTCATGGCAGCTCTGGAACACGAATCCTGTACTAACAAGCGCCAGAGCGCTAAACACTCGGTCATCAGACAAAATAACTTAAATCAACCATGAATACGTACATTAGGATTTGGGGTAATACAATTCTTTTTAAATAAAGACAGATTTTGATAGATATATTATGTTTTATTTTCCTAAATTAATATGATATTATATATACAATAATGTTTTCCATTAATATATTTGCCAGCTTCATAAAATAGTATTTTAATTTAAAAATTTTACCATAATGAATAGCATATGATAAAAAAAGCGAATTTTAATTCTTATGATTATTCAGTGTATACTGTTAAACATTATATAAATTCGAAACAAATTGTTTATTCCCCTATCCATCAATAAATCATCATAGAATATTTTTTTTTTAATTGATTTGTTTCGTTAAAAATATAACTTTCAATTCAAATTCTGCAGCGTCCATTTGAAAATCAGTAGCTGCAATGCAAACTCTCAAAATGTCCTCGAATATAATTTTTTTTGCAACTCTTTCTTTTAAGAAAATGCATTGATGACGTAAATATTTATTCCCATTTTGTGCCAAAGAATGAAACACCTTAAGATCATATTCAACTGGGCTCCCTGCTGGAAATTGAAAGAATTATTTTTTCTGGAAAAGAGTTCAAAAGGCTGGAATTCCTTAAAAAAATATAAATGATTATTTGGTAAACATCTTAAGAAAGTTTTCTTTCTCGATATTCTGGAAGCAAGCGAATGCACCTGAAATAAATCATTTCTAGAAAATCGCAAGACTAAAAATTAAGAAAACTGACATAATTAAAGTTATTTGTTCCGGGGAGGAAAATCCCAATTTTATGAGTTCACTATTTTTATTGACTTGTATTAGTATCGAGAGATTGTTTACTTTTCCAGATCTGCTTTAATCAGAGTGAGCTCTGGATGAAATTACCTCTATTCTTCTTTTTTACATTTGTGAATCAGAAGTAAAAATGGGAATATGGGTATAAATTAGGATAAAATAAAATTAAAAAAGTAAATCATTGTTGCTTTCAAGAAATTCCAATTACTGTACGTAAAATTATGCATTTTATCATTTGTTCGAAATAATGAAAATATTTCATGTACCTAACAAATTTTTGTTTTATTTCATTAATTTGTCTGAGACTACTAGTTGAACTACGAATTGAAGAAGTCCGGTTCGCTAACTAATACAACACCTCAAAAGTGTTTGTGCATATGACATGAATGGAAATTATAATTTCATAATCCGGAAAGTTTTATTGTTGTTTGAAGAAGAGGACGTCCGATACTACAACGGTTGGATTTGTATAAATCTTGTCAATTACGAAGTCATGGCGTAAATGTATAATAGTAAGACATTATTTGTGCATTTTAGTTAACGATGAATGTATTAGGGCGACTGGAAAGTAATGTTGTGTTTCTGCATTTAATTTAAACACATAAATATTCACCATTTTTTTTTTAATCAATAATGTAATCAACTTTGTTATCAAAAACATTTTGCTATTTAGCGTGCAAATTTTCAATGCCGGACCGATACAAATCGGGTGGGTTATGAGCAAAATATCTGGAGATGGTATTTTGGACATCATACGAATTTTCAAATTTTTTTTTTGCCACTTAGAAAATGTCGCAGTCATCAGAATAAATGGAAGTCTGATTTAGAAATATCGGGTAAGTATGGTGGGTGAGGCAATACTTTCCTCCCCAATTCATTAATATTTTCTAAGGTTCGTCTTGGGCAGTGCTGTCTTGCATTATCGTGTTCCGGAATAACATCTTTTCTGTTCACAATTGTAGGACACTTTTCATTTAAACATTGATTTACTCGATCCTATTGCTTACACTAAAGGTCTGCATACACATTTTGTCCAGGTTGCAGCACTTCAAAATGAACGACACCTCGAATACTCCACCAAACACACAAAATGCCCTTTTTGGGGTGTAACCAACTGTAACTTGGGCGTTCTTCATGACGATTCATTCAGTGAGAGCCACTGCCGTTTGCATTTCAGATTATCATAGAAGATCCATTTCTTATCTCCAGTGATCAAGCGATCAAGAAACGCTTTAATATGTAAGATTTTTTGGTTACGAGTAATCAAGTCACTCTAACCTTAAAATGACTTTAGCATGATTTTGAGGTATGCAATGAGCTGATAAATGACTAACAAACATCAATATCTGTAGAAAAAACATTAATTTCTGGTCCCTCTAATATTAAACTAGTGTGTCTATAAAAAATTAGTTTAAAAAATATTAATACAATTATTTAAAATAAGAATGATATTTATTTCTGCAATTTCAATTATTTTAATTAACATTACACATTCAACGATTTTAATTCATGTAACTTTGAGAACAATTAATGTAAATGAAAAACCAATATATAAAAAATAATGATCATAACAGTTTCTTCATTAAAAACAAAATTTTCAGATAATAATAAAAAAATAAAACCAAAGATTTGAGAACACAGAAATAATCATGAAACAATTATAAAAAAATTGATATTTAATTGGATACGATTTTACAATGACACATGCAATTTAAATAAAGGCATCGAATAAAATGTGAATAACTACACTATTAACTATTCATTCATGATTTTCATTGTTAAACTATTTTTGATGAAAAATCATTAGAGGGGAAATTATTATTATTAATGTTTTTCAATTAAATTTCATTGTAAAAGAAAATGTTTGGTGAAACGTAATATTAATGAAGTTATCGAAAAATATTGGGCCAATAAAATATGGCCGAAATAATCATTAAATATATTTTATTTTCCAGAAGTTAATGTTAATTCTTCGTTATTAAAGGAATCGAAATTCGGTCTCTAAATATTTCTTTCAAATTATCCGTTTATTCTTTTAAATTTAATTTTATTTAAAAAAAAACTGAGTTGATAAGTGTGGGATTTAAACAGATGTTTTAATGTAAAACTTGTCCATTCATTTCAATTATAGTATTTTAATTTTTGAAATATTTCAATTAATTATTTCCATTCAATTTTCTTTTTTAACTTTTATTGACTAACATTAACTTATTAAGTAAAGCTATCTTTCATTCCGAATAACATTTAAATGGTTTTCTTTTATTATTCGTGCTTATGAAAAATATGCTTATTTCAGTATCGTTTCATATTTATTTTCTCGTTTCTTATGAATTAATTAAATTAATTTTTAATCAAATGTACGATTATTATTTTTTTTTTACCTTATTTTTACGCTCGGGTTCAATTTTAAATGAATTGAAATGAAATTTAGATTAAATACATTTGTAATAATAGCACATAAAAAGAGCTAGTTATAAAAATATTTTTTATACTAAAAATATTTGTTTTTTTACTTTTTTCTTCAATAACTAAATTCTATGCCTTCTATTATATTGGATTGATATTTAAATTTTAATTAATCTGTAAACTAAGGAATAAATTAAACTAGTAGGAGTTATTGAAGAACATAACTTAAATTAATTAAAGTAAAATAAGCAAATGATTTTTATTATCATCCGCGTTTCTAAATCATGATTAAATTACATGAGGAAAATACTTATATTTCCTTTACAGACAAATATAAAAATAGAATTTATTACTAAATTAAGAATATTAAAATCCTTATTGATAAATACTTAATTTGTAATGAAATTGAAACAAAAAATATTTTAGCTTACATATTTTGTGTTATACGAAATTACGTTTTAAATTAAATTCCGTTTTTTCAAATTTACTATATAATAAATTATCGTATCCGCAAACCAATTTTTCTACATTATTATAATAAAAAAGTAAATAAATCATTTTTTTAATATGATGGTATACACAAATTTTCCTACAATTTGCATGTTATATTACTAACATTGTTTTAATGGCCAGAGAAGGTAGATTTCTAATTAAAGTTATAATTTAAACATCACAAAAAATTAAAAATAACTATTATTTTATTAACTACTAATTTTTTTATTTATTCACTATTTTTTATTAACTACTAAGTAGTATTAATTAGCTATTAACTATTTTTTTTATTTCAGACTATAAATTAACAAACAAAGGAAATATTTTTCGCAAATGTTCATTTTATTAATATCCCCGACTCACTGTGGGGCAGAAGGGTTGAAGAGTTGGTAGAAAATCGAAAAACAAAATTTAGATATCGCAATTTTTATTTGGTCATTTCCTGACAAATTTATAACCTTTTTAGACTTGGTTAATATTGTTTTTACTTGGTTACACTTGGCTAGTAGGTAATTTATTGTTTAATCTGCTACCCGTTAATAAAACATCATCAATTTTTTAAAAATGTTTTGCTTTGCTAAAAGTTTAACTTTCAATTCAAATTTTACAATCTCCATTTGTAAATAAGTTGTTAGAATGCAAACCACTAAAAATATTCTAGAATGTAATTTTTTCATTTCTTTCATTAAGAAAATGCATCGATGAAGAAAATATTTATTCGCATTTTGTACCAAACAAACAAAGAAATTAAGAAAAGAACACCTTAAGATCATATTCAACTGGGCTCCCTGAAGAAAATTTGAAGAATTATTTTTCTGGAAAACAGTTCAAAAGGACGGAATTCCTTAAAAAAATGAGTGATTATTTGGAAAACATCTCAAGAAATGTTTCTTTCACGGTATTCTGGAGGCAAGCGAATACACCTGAAATAAATCATTTCTAAAAAATCGTAAGAAAAAAAAATTTGAAACCTGACATAATTAAAATTATTTGTTCCGGGGCGGAAATTCCCAATTTTATATTATATTAGTATCGAGAGATTGTTTACTTTTCCAGATCTGCTTTAATCAGTGGGAGCTCTTGATGAAATTACCTCTGTTCTTCTTTTTCACTTTTGTAAATCAGAAGTAAAAATGGGAATATGAGTATAAATTAGGATAAAAGAAAATTAAAAAAGTAAATCATTGTTGCTTTCAAGAAATTTCAATTATTGCACGTAAAATTATGCATTTTATCATTTGTTTGGATTAATGAAAATATTTCATGCGCTCAAAAAACAAATTATGTCAAATATTTTTTGTATTATTTTATTAATTTGTCTCAGACTAGTGGAACTACGAATTGACGAAGTTCAGTTCGAAACGTAATATATCACATGGAACATTTCTGTGGATATACCCCGAAAGAAAACGGTAATTTCATCAGATGGAAAGTGATTTTGCGGATTTTAAGTATGAGCCCTTAGCCACTACCCCAGGATTTGTATATTTCATGGAAATTTGGAAGTCTTGACATTAATGCGGAATTGCAACGCAATCTTGGTGCATCCTATTTAAAGTTGAATATATTAAATTAATGTGTCTTTCAAAAAAAAAAAAAAAAAAAAAAAAAAAGGAATAAAACTGTTTAATTTAAAAAAAATAATAATAAAATTCTTTAAAATTTTTGAAGATATTTTTGCTTACTTTGAAGAGGATTCTTTCAGATACCACACGAGCAAGATTCTTTTTACGCACTAGTGTTTGTTGTGAGCTCTCCGCCCAATGTTCTTAAGTCCTACTTAAAGTTGATTTCGAACCAGCACAAAAATTCATGATCCCGCCGAGACACGAAACTGTGACCTGTAGCACTGAGTGCCAGAGCATTAATCACTCGGTCATCAGGCTCCCAAAAAATAACTTCAATCAATAATAAATATGAACATTATGTTAGGGTGTAATTTTTTAAATACTAGGAAATTGTGATCGTTACAATATATTGTGTTTTCCTAAATTAATATTATATTAAATATTAAAAAAGTGTTGCATTGCTGTATATGCCAATTTAATAAAATAATCCTTTAATTTACAAATTTTATCATGCTGAATATCCTGAGATAAAAATAAAAATAAAGATTCCTATGTGCAAGTGTATTCTCTTAAAAAAACATTTTAAAATTTGTTCATTGTTTATTCTCCTACCCGTCAATAAAGCACCATCGATTGTTTTAGTTTATTTGTTTTGCTAAAAATTTAACTTTCAATTCAAATTCTGCCATCTCGATTTGAAAATCAGTAGCTGCAATGCAAACTCTCAAAATGTCCTCGAATGTAATTTTTTTCAATTCTTTCTTTAAGAAAATGCATCGATGAAGTAAATATTTATTCGCATTTTGTACCAAAACAAACAAATAATTTTAAGAAAAGAACACCTTAAGTTCATATTCAAGTCGACTTCCTGAAGGAAATTGGAAGAATTATTTTTGTGGAAAACAGTTCAAAAGAATGGAATTCATTTAAAAAACAAGAATGATTATTTGGTAAACATCTTAAGAAATGTTTCTTTCAAGGTATTCTGGAGGCAAGCGAATACACTTGGAATGAATCATTTCTAGAAAACCGCAAAAGAAAAAAGTAAGAAAACTGACATAGTTAAAGTTATTTGTTCCGGGGCGGAAAATGCCAATTTTATGAGTTCACTATTTTTATTGACTTATATTAGTATCGAGAGATTGTTTACTTTTCCAGATCTGCTTTAATCAGAGTGAGCTCTCGATGAAATTACCTCTATTCTTTTTTTTTTCTCTTTTGTGAATCAGAAGTAAAAATGGGAATATGGGTATAAATTAGGATAAAAGAAAATTAAAAAAGTAAATCATTGTTGCTTCCGAGAAATTTCATTTATTCTAGTTAAAATTATGCATTTTATCATTTGTTTGAAATAATGAAAATATATCATGCACACAAAAAACAAATGATATCAAATATATATATTTTTATTTTATTAATTTTTCCCATACAATGGAATGCGAAATTCAGTTTTATTCTTAATACATCACCTCGGAAATTTCTCTGATTATGCCGTGAAAGAAAACTAAAATTTAATAAGTTGGAATGTTTTTTTGCTGCTTTTGAATATAAGTCTTCAGTTACGACCACCACAAGACTTGTATATTTCATGTCAATTACGAAGTTTTGACATTAATGCAGAATGATAAAGTAGTTTTCGTGCATCCTTATTAACGTTGAATGTATTAAACTATTGTGTCTTTAAATGGCAATTTCTAAGTCGTGGCTTCAATGCAGAATAGTAAGGCATTCCTGTTGCCTCCTAGTTAACGTTGACTTTTTAACGTAAACAACCCATTTAGTTTTTAAGAAAATGATAAAATTGTTTAAAATTCTTTGAAAATGATTTCACTGACTTTGAAAATCAGTCCTTTAGCTACCACTAGGGCAGGATTTACATAACTCACAGGAATTACGTAGTCATGACGTTAATGTAGAATAACAAGGTATTCCTGGTGGATCTGAATTAACACTGATTGCGTGTTTTTCAGAAAAAAAAACCTTTTAATTTAAAAAAATAATAATAAAATTCATTGAAAGTGTTTTTGCTGACTTTGAAGATGAGTCCTTCAGATACCAATACCGCAGGATTTGTGTATTTCATGGTAATTGCTAAGTCGAGGCCTCAATGCAGAATAGTAAGACATTCTTTGTTTATGCTTGTGAACATTGAATAAATTATACTAGTGTGTCTTTCCAAAAATTAAAAATAACATGAAATAAAAATCCACGTTCAGTTTAAAAAAAATGAATAAATTATTTGAAAAATTTCTTTTAGCTGACTTTGAAGATGAGTCCTTCAGATACTACTACGGTAGGTAGGATTTGTATATGTCACGACAATTGCATAGTCGTGACTTAAGCGCAGGATAGCAAGGTAGCAAGGCATTCTTGATATATCTAGTTAATGTTTAATGTATTAAACTAATAAGTCTTTCCAAAAACGTTTAGTTTTAAAAATGATAATAAAATTCTTTAAAACATGTATGATAATTTTTACTGCAATTTCAATTATTTTAATTAATAATACACATTTAACGATTTTTTTCATTCATGTAAATTTGAAAAACAATTAATGTAAAGAAAAAAAGTAATGAATAAAAATTAATTATCGCAACGGTTTTTGCATTAAAACTAAAATTTTCATTTAATGATATAGTTAAAACAATAAAGTGAATAAAAAAAATTTTGAAACAAATGTAAAAAGACTGATTTTTAATTGGATACTATTTTACAATGAAGCATGCAATTTAAAAAGAGACATCATATAAAATGTGAATAACTAACTACACTATGAATTATTCAATAATGATTTTCATTATTAAACCATTTCTAACGAAAAATCATTAGCGGGAAATTATTATTATTAATGTTTTTTAATTAAATTTCATTGTAAAAGAAAGTGTTATGTGTAATGCAATATTGATGAAGTGGTCGATATATATTGGGCCATTAAAATATGGCTGAAATAATCATTAAATATATTTTATTTTCAAAAAGATATTGTTAATTTTTCGTTATTAAAGGAATCGAATTTCGGTTTCAAAATACTTCTCTCAAATTAACCATTTATTCTTTTAAATTTAATTTTATTTACAAAAACGGAGTTGATAAGTGTGGGATTAGAACAGATGTTTTAATGTAAAACTTGTCCATTCATTTCAATTGTATTATTTTAATTTTTGAAATATTTCAATTAATTATTTCCATTCAATTTTATTTTTTAACTTTTATTGACTAATATTAACTTATTAAGTAAATCTATCTTTCATTCCAAATAACATTTAATTATATTCCGAATAATGATTTTCTTTTATCATACTTACTTATGAAAAATATATTTATTTCAGTTTCATTTCATATTTATTTTGTCGCTTTTTGCGAATAACTTTAATTAATATTTAATCTAATGTTCGATTCTTTTTTTTCCCTTATTATTACGCTTGGGTTGAATTTTAAGTTAACTGAAATGAAATTTTGATTAAGTATATTTCTAATAATAGCACATAAAAAGAGCTAGTTATAAAAATATTTCCATACTGAAAATATTCGGTTTTTTTATTTTTTTCTTCAATATCTATATTCTATACCTCCTATTATATATTTTATTAATATTTAAATTTTAATTAATCTGTAAGCTAAGGAATAAAGTAAACTAGTAGGAGTTATTGAAGAACATAACTTAAATTAATTAAAGTAAAATAAGCAAATGAATTTTATCCTTATACGCATTTCTAACTCATGATTAAACTACATGGTGAAAATACGTATATCTGCATTATAGAAAAACATAAAAATAGCATCTACTACTAAATTATGAATAATAAAATCCTTATTGTTAAATACTTAATTTGAAAGGAAATTGAAAACAAAAAATATTTTAACATTCATTTTTTGTGTTATACGAAATTACGTTTTAAAATAAATTCAGTTTTTTCAAATTGGCTATAAAATCAGTTGCGAATTTTGCTAAATTATTATATAAATAAAATATATAAATCATTTTTAAAATGATAGTATACATAAATTTTCATGCAATTTGCATGTGATATTACTAACTTTGTTTTAATGACCAGGGAAGGTAGATTTCTAATCAGAGTTCAGATAATTTAAAGATCACAAAAAAGAAAATTTAACTATTATTTTCTATTAACTATTAACTATTTTTTATAAAATATTAGCAATTATTATTTACTATTATTTTATTAACTATTAATTATTATTATTTAGCCACTAACTATTTTTTTATTTCAAACTATAAAATAACTAACAAAGGAGATATTTTTCACAAATGTTCATTTTATTAATATTCCCGACCCACAGTGGGATAGAAAGGCTTGAAAGGTTGGCAGAAAGTCGAAAAACAAAATTTAGATATCGCGATTTTTATTTGTTCATTTCTTTACAAATATATAACCTTTTTACACTTGTTGGAGTTTAGGGAGAATAATAGTATCGCCGTTACACCGTTATAAATAGACAAATTTATGAGACTGCTGGTGTATTCGTCATAAGACTGATAACCTTCGTAATCAAGGCAGCTTTTCAACGTTAATGAATTTGTACAATATATTCTGTTTAATGGATGCTGATGATTCTGTTAAGAATTTGAAGGTTTTACATGATATTTATTTTCATTTTATTGAATTATTAGTGATTTAAAATAGTCAATTTTTTTTCAGAAATTGCATTTGTGTTTTTATTAAAATAGAGAAAAAAAGTTAATTTTTCCCTTATAGCCATATATTAGCAAATATATCATATGTAATAATTGGTTAATAAATCTGCGGAATAATATTTTTCTCATGTTTTCCCTTTTTTAGGATATTCTCAGCTTTAGGTAGTTATCAATTTCTTCTTAAATTTTACATGATTTGTTAATGTTCCTAAAGCAGGCTATTTTTTTTTCAGATTCTTAATAGGAAAGAATTTTTTGACATGATAAAACAACCAGGACGGCAAACAATTGATGACAAAATGCTTAAGAGATCCTACTATAATTGTTTATTCGAAAATATGGGCAATTTTAGTTAAAGCAAATGTTTACTTTTATGTACAAAATATAAAAATAAATGTGATTAATACGAGATGGACAAAATATTTATGTTAAAAAAATAATTTGCTAAATGCAACTATTTGATGAACTTTACCCGTTGGAAAAGGTCGTCCAAGGACCACCTTTGAAAGTAACTCTCATCATAACCAAATGGTTTAAATCATTAACTCTAAGATAGTAAATTCCTATTCTAGATTGTCTTTTGCGATGTAAGTTGATTTTAAGATCTTTTGGAGAGTTAACTTTCTTTTATATCAAGTGGTTATGATATTTTCACTGAATATTTTTAGAAACTTTGCCATAAGAACTGATATAAAATGTATTTGACAATTTTATTATTGTATTTGGCATCTTTCAGTACACTAATCATCAACATAAAGAGAAAATAATTGAATCTCTGTTAATATCTGATGAACAACTATATGAACAGATTCTAAAAGCGATGTTTAAAGATTTCAAAATATATCATTGAATTTTTTTTAGATAGTGTTCGAGAGCGAAATGTAATGGAGGTAATATTCACACTCTAATGAGGTCTTAATGCCTGCTACACTTTCCTGTAAAAAAATTCATTTTAATCTAAAATTATCTTTAAAAATCTTTGAGTGAAGAAAGTCATTCAAAAGAAAATGGGTTTGATTATAATTGAACATTTGTTTTCAAGTAATGCTTAAAATATCTTTTTATCAGAATTTGTGTTTTAAAGTCTTTATGTTTAGTTAAAATAAGTTATTGTAATAAGAAATAATTATTTTTCATTATTATGTAAAACATAAACTAAGAAAAATTATTGTTTATATTTCAAGATTTTTTTTTTTTTTTTTTAAATATTATATTTTATTTCTATGCAGTAAGAATATATGTTGTAGTAAAATAATTTAGCTTACAAAATAAATTTTTGAATCATAATTTCAATAAAATTAATACATCACAAATTATTTTAATATTAATATTCATTTTCAGTATAATATTTTTTATCACTTGACTGAAAATAATCATGTATTTATGATTATTCATTTATTATATCATTAACAATATTCATTTGGGGAAAATAAGCATCATACAATCGCAATGCCGTCTTAAAATTTAGTAAAACTCTTAATATATTGTTGAAATAACAAATAATTGTTATTCTAATAATTTTAAAACAACTAAATTTGAGTTTTTCATGCCTCAAAACCAGTATAAGACAATTTTTAAGATCGATTGAATCAAAAGCTGATATTATTCCAGAAATCAGGCTGCTTAGACCTCTGAGAGATACGTACAAAAACTTTGAATCAGCATAAGATACGAAATATAAATCCGACTCAACAGAGCTATCTCCACATTAAATTAGAACTTTATTTTATGAAGTCATCGAAATTCTTATTTTCTATTTCACTCCATATTTTGAACACATGAAATTACCTCACACTTTATAACACCAAGTTGCTAACAGCATCTAGAATGAGATATTCATAATACGGTTTACAAACATATTTGCGGCTACTTATCCCGTCTTCTTGAAGCCAAGCGTAATTCCTTTTCATTATAAACTTGGCGATACTCTTTGCAATTTTGGGCGAAATGCCAGAAAAAGGATTATTCCGGGGAAAGGTTCTGGTAACCCTAATTACATTTCACGTACTGCTACTGAGAGGAGCAAGGGACTACTTTAATCAGAAGAGGGGTCGAAATTTGCATTTATCCACCTTGGGATGGAATGTATATTTCATAGGGAGGGGATATAAGCTGTGCATTTCTCATTTGCTATTTGGCATCACACCCTCAGGCAACGGAACCGGCATCTAAATTAAAAATAATACCAAAAAGTATTTGTACGGAATGAAGTGAAATGAAATGCTCAAGGCTATGTCAACGTTTGCTAGGTTGTGAACCCATGAAAGATTATTACACGTATGTACATGGTACAAAAAACAGAACAAAACAAATTTATTTTGGCTTGTTCTGTTTTTTTAACATCTGCTAATAAACTAGATCGGGAAATTGAAGTATATATTTATTACTTTAACCAATTTAATTCAAGAAATCTTTGTGAAACAGGAATAAATTATTTAATCCTACACGTCATAAAACATCTCAGATTCCTTTCGATAATTTTATATTTGTTCATAAAAGATAAATGTGAAAAAAAAAAAGATTTTAAATCGATGAAATTTCCATTATTATTTCAGGTATGGAAGTAAGAAAAAATAATTCATTTTGATTATATTCATACACGACATTCTATAAAAAAATAATATTTTTTATAACTTTATTGATTTTGGCAATTTAAAAATATATTTAAAAACAACTTTTAAAAAACTGCCTCTATGAGCTTTAGTTTCGCTTTGCATTTTATCTAGAAACTTTTAAAAACATTGGTTTATCGTCTAATAAAAGAATGCCTACTAACATGCATGGAAATATAAATTATAATTTTTTGTCTTAAGCAAAATAAAATAATAAGTGTGCTTGAATGTTATTAAATTGAATCCAACTTGGATTAAAAGTAATCAAATTCAAAAGTAATCATAAAGACTTGAAACGTTGAACCATTCTTTTATACCCATATACATGTATATCATATTTTTAATATATTATTAAATATGGCATGCAAGATGTTAACCAAATAATACTTAAATTTTTTTTAATATAGATATTGTTTTACCAAGTATTGTTATGTTAAAGTCAAAGTCTTAATACTAAGTCTAGACTGAGGCCAAGTAGTAACATGTACAGTAAGGTTCAAGTTTTAATTCGCTGACAGCTTTATTTTATTTTTATTGCAGTCACTCTTTTCAGAAACAAGGAGATTCGAGAGCAATTTATATATAATTTTTCTCTGCTAATGCCGCATGCCTGGTAAGTTTGATTTACCGCTCCATGGTCAATTTGTGTACACTTTAGGGGCAACCGGAGACCTATAGATAGGACTATAGGGACATACATTTTAACGTAGATTCCGAACTACTAACAAACATATATGCCACCGCCAGGATTCGCTCCTGAAGCCAGTGGTACCAAAGGGTTTTAAGTTTTCTTCCATATGATATGTAGGAACGACATGAGTCTTCCATATGAATGGAGGGGGCAGTTACTCCAAAATAACAATTTGCAAACAGCACACACAATATGATTTTCTAATCACTCATAGGTGGGCTGCTCATGAAATGGTAAGTGGACAACAGTCCACGGACGCGGAGAAAAAATATGAGTTGATTTATGAAAAAAAACAATGAAGTGGAATTTTTTTATATGTAGACATAAGTTATTCTTGCGTTCTTCCGCTATATCCTGAACGTGCGTTAAAATATGATTTGATAAAACATTAATTTGAAAAGGGAATATAAATATAAATGCAGTACTTTTGAAAATTGATTTTAGATTTCAGAAAATGAAAAAAAAAATAATCATAAATTTATATTACTTCAACCTACGCAAATTAAAATGTTTATACAATGCTATTTTAAGAGCGAAACACATTGTTTGCTTATCATACAAATTCAATTCTGAAATTTCTTGGTAATTCATTTTGTGTCAAATAAAAATTAAAGGTAAATAAAAGGAAAAAAAAATTGCAATTTTATCATTGATAAGGAATAAACTTGTTACATATATAAAACGATTATTGTATTTTGTTTGCAATAATAATAGGTTTCAATAGGTTTTAAATGTAAGTTAAAAATGTTAATGTTAATAATAATGTTAAAATTGTTATTAAATTATCAGTGTTATTAAATTGTTATTTTATTTATTGTTAATGATAATGACAGGTAAAAATAGGTTTTAAATGCAAAAATAGGTTTGTTGCATCTTAAATAATGGATGCAGTTCTATATAATTAAAAATGGACGTTAATATTGAAATAACAGATGCTATGATTAAACAAAAGAAGTATTTTTTAAAGTAATATAAATATGAAACTAGTAAGATAAATATGGAATACTTAAGTTCTAAAAGTATAAGTAATTTCTTAAGATATATTAATACTAAAATGCATAACAAGAAAACTCCTTTAACTATTTTTAATACCAAAATTCAATAATAACATTATTAATATTATTAATAACAGTTAATATAGAAGTCCGGAATGAAACTTTGATAACATCTTATCAAATAAATAACTATTTGCAATATCGCACTAAAAAAAATCATAGTTTTCATAAATTTAATTCCCCGTCAATAAATTTTAATGCGTTTAAATTATATATGTAAGCAATATATTTAATGATTTTTAAAGTTTGACATTTTTATTAGCCATCACATTTTCAGTTCAAAGTCAACCATTAAAAAGTTTCTAACATGCCATATTACTATAACGATAATATAAAAAAATATTATATACAGCGTCCTAGACGACAGTTGAAAGTTTAGAAAACGGTAATGTTCACTTTCAAACTATAAATTTTGTTGATTTTTTTTAGTTTTTTTTACAAATCCTTCAACTTTTTACTCCAGGACCAGCAGCTTGTACATTCCCTGCTTATCATTACAAATAAGCGTAACATTTCCTCACCGTATGGCAACAGCCGTCAGATAAGGGAAACCAATATTTTTCCACCCGAGTTGGCATCAGCAGGTGAAGCGAGCTCCATAAGCGACATCTAGCGTCATTTGTAGCTTTCTGTACTCCAGTTCCATAATTCATGGTCATCAGATGTTAAGGAAGACCGAAGCCTCGTGTGCTTTGAAATTATGACATGTCCGTATTGTTAATTGCATTACTCTACTGGATGGTAGCCTACGCAGGGTAACTGTGTCATATATGAAACGATTCTGAACCCTTTGCCATAGATCATAAGGAAATAGCAGTGCATCTACTAAAAAAATCACCAAAGTACATAGTTGAAATTTTTAAATTTTGATGTATTTTTTTTCTCTCTTTCTAGATGTTTTTTTATAAATTCACAAATTGAAACCACATTTCAGATTCGTAGTTTTTATTTCTGTAATAAAATTTATCAAAAATTTATTTATTAAGTATTCTTTTTAAATGTCAGGAACTTTGACTTTGTACTATACCACTATTACAGGCTTGAATGTCCGAGTGGCTAGCACTCTGTCGCTCAGTACCACAGGTTTTTGTTCGAGTCCCGGCGGTGTCATGGGTGTTTGTAGTCGTTTGGAATCCACTTTAAGCAGTAGGTCCCGGTCTCATATGACTGTTGAGCGTTGGGCGCAGAGCTGACAACCCTACCCCGTAAAAAGGAAAAACATCTCTCGTTTCGAAATCTACCTGTAGGTAGACGGTCTTGGCCCACAATGGGCTGGTGCCACAATGATGATGATGACTACACCACAACAACAGCAGATCTGTAGCATATTCAGTATTGTCATTATGTATTGTGGAGGCCTACTGTATATTGTATACTATTCTATAGTATATATACTATATATATATATAAACTCACATTTGGTATCTGTTTGATTTTCCTTCATACAATTATAGCCTCGGAGTCCAAATAAAGCGTACAGCTTATAGATTTATCATGAATTTTCTAGAATAAAATCGTCTTTCTTGGATCGTTTTTTTAAATTTCTAAATAGGTTCTACCAGTTTGAGCTCCAAATAATAACCATATCTCTGCAAATCTAATTGGAATTTCTAATTTAAAGAAAAATTAAAAAATAATAAATACCTTTTGCAAAAAAATTGTTTCACTTTTTATTAGTTATTTATTCTAGTCTCAGTAGTTTATATTTAATGATTTCTCAATTTATTTCAATGTCTATCGGAGGGCAGTAGAATGCATTTCAATAAATAGTACCTTCACAATAAGCATATGAAAGTAGTCTTATTGTAGGCCTCCTTTATATGAACTAGTTCACGTTTACTTGTAAGGAAATCTGGTATTTTAGCAAAGCACGAGTTCAACATATATATATATGAATTATATATTACCATATGTTAGTATATATTAATATATCAATATAAGCGATACGAATTAAGCGAATATAAAACTAATCTTTCCTCGAAGCAGTATGGTTCAGTTCTCTGATGATAAAGGTTAATAAATTATATCTTAAGATTTAGAAGCGAAGAGTTTAAATATTTCACTATTTAATACCTTGTTAACATAAACTATATCTGTATTTAATACTAATTATTATTGATACAGTTAAAAGTCTTGTTCTTATTAGACGAAATATATAATATGTCTTATAAAACATGGAATTAATAAGTCTATAAACTATTTTGTTGTTTCTTCAAGAATTATGAGTATTTCCACTAAGAGTTTTGTTCGATTGTTGTATTATTTGGTAATGCAACAACTCGTACAATTGCAGACTAATTTAATTCAATAATGTATACCGAAATTTATTATCATTTAATAACATGTGATTTAAAGTTCTACTAAATGCATTGTATCATATTAAATACTAGATATTTTTACAATATTACAAGGTTATAGAAATGCAATATTTTAAAGAAGATTTTTCTCATAGATTAGGGAGCTTTTATTAAAACAATTACATTCAAACCTTTATTGAAAATCGCATACTTGAACTAAATATTTCACATTCATTTAATTCAGCTTGATTTTAACTGCAATCACATCTTTTGTTTCAGAATAATTTCAAATACTTTTAATTTATAATATATAAATTAATGCAACTCTGAATGGAAATGAAGTACAAGGAATTTTTAATTTAATTATTTGAATGCCAAACTAATTCAATGATAAGTTTAGAAAATAATAATTTTGATTTTATTTTTCAAGTTTTAAATTTATAAATAGTTCACAGTGATACAATAATTTTGACACGACTCGATGGCGATTATGACAACTTCAGTAAGCATCACGCTTCAACTGACAGGCTGCTCTGTCTGGAGATTTTTGGAATGCATCCCACTCGACAAACAAATAGGGAGTCATAACCCACAAAGATATTCCAGCAAGGCAACGGGCATGGTAATTTTGTAAGCCTCGACCAGTTAGCTTGAATAATTCATAAGATTAACTGACACAAAAAATCTTTTAAATACATTAAAATAACCACTGTTTAATTTAGATTCCCTTCTGTGTTTAATTAAATGTATCGGTTTTGTTTCTAATTCTTTACGTGCTGGGCTTAGCCTTTTCCTTAAAGCAATTATGAAATAATTTGTTGTAAGACAATAATAGTTTTTAACAAATTTTTCAGCTTTACATGGCATAAAAATACTTTGACACACGATTGCTACTCAAGCTTTTCAGTTTAAATATTATCCCAGTAACTTTCAACTTAACTCTGATAATTAATTTTTGTCTAGCATTTAAAAAAATCAGCATATATAGGGTGTTATAAAATTCAAACATATTTTTGCGTGAAATCTTGCTTCTAATATTTCGTGAATTTTGGGACACCCTATAATATTTGTAATTAGACTGATTCTAATCAGGATCAATCATATTAATCTTATCATCAGAGTAAACTAAAATTTTTTGCAAAACTAATGCCGATAGAAATATTTTGAAAAATTAATTATCCGAATTAATTTATTATTCACTTTAACTAATTAAATATTTATTTAAACTAGTTTAATTTTAGCAGCAACTATCACTGTTCATCACAATCTATGTAATTATCCTTCTTACATGTATTGAATTCTACAAATTGCTTTATAATATATATATATATATATTAGATTAGTATCATAACATCTGACGTTTCTTAAAAGGAAAAGTAGGAAATGTCATTGGCAACTGAGCCCCATATTCATATGTATGAAGTTGTTAACATTCAGGGTATACGAAACACAACTTGCAGTGAAGGACTAAACACATTAACTAGAACCATTACTCATTAAAACACATTATTTCACGATATGCTGAATTAATGTTTTCGTTCCACAATTTCAGCAAAAATAAATGTCTGGTTCATAAATATGCATAATGGATCCCCATCACACATTATTGATGGCAACCTTTGCAACATCATTTCACAAATTCACGAATTATTACTTACAGTTTACTAGTTGCATGACTATCTTACGTCCCAAATATAGCCACATGTAACTTTTTACTGTGGGTTATTTAAAGCAAGGTATGGTCCTGATATTGGTATGGTCTAGTAATTGGTCCTGATATTGGTATGGTCTAGTAATTGGTCCTGATATTAGTATTGATAAGTAATGTTGGTATGGTCTATTAATTGGTCCTGATATTAGTATTGATAAATAATGTTATGTCTCTTAATATAACTTCCTTAAATAATAAATTTATTGAAATATCATGAATATTTCTTGTATAATTAAATATTCTCTTCTTAAAAATGTTGCTGAGAAAATGCATGGTTTGTCTATAATAACTGAGAACATAATGAATTTAATCGAATGGTTTGCGAAAGATGTGAATATAACTATTAAAACGTATATTAATAAATTGTTTCTAATACATTTTTTATAGCATAATGATATAATTTTGAGCATTTGCGATTCTTAAAAATACATTTTTCTCACAGAATCATCATTTATCTCTCTACCAAGTTGGGCGCTATTTTGATTGTTAGACATAGTTGCATATAAATCTAGTAATTCTTCTTTTATTATAATTACAATGCATATTTTTAAACGTTATGTTTCAAAAAAATAAATATAGTTTTTACCTTATTATAAATTTTTATCATTAAACAAATTTCAATTTATTTACATTTTTAGATTCAATTATATCTCACACTTCGATGTTTTGCAGCAAATGCTTTCTACTTTTTTAACCATAAATAATCAAACATTTGTTAAATAAAAAAATAAAAAAAAATTAGAAAATTCCGAATATATTTTATAAAAATTTGTCACTATTCATTGTTGTGATAATTTTGATTTATATTCATATCGCCCTTCATATATATTTTCTAATTGATTGTAATAGAGTCACAACAATAAAATATAAGCAATAACAATAAAAGTTTTGTACATATTGTAGTAATAAAAGTTAATTTTTTTTCAAACATTTTGAGAAATATATAGGTGAGCTTTACTCTCCATTATATATTGGAGGAATATAACAAATTAAGTATTTATTGATAATAATAAATTTGAATTTGAAATTAATAATTATAATAAAGTGTAGTTGTATACATTATTTATAAAAACAAATTTCATTTGATAAATTTCAGAAGAAAATGATCAAATCTTATTTTCCTGGTAATATTAATTTTTCCTGCAACACGATAAATATTTAAACAATACAAATGCGTATATAAAAAGGAATATGAGAAGCAGAATTCCTATAATATAATTTTTTTACCATTTCTAGAAAAGTAAAAATACTAATTCAATAAAAAAACAGCAACTAAAAGGAGAACAGAAATATTTATACATATACGACTTTGCTTTATAGAGAGCAAATTTTAATTTCAACTCTAAAAGCAAATGGTATAAGCTGCGATGTTAATTTAAAAATGCATGCTCTAATTTGATTAACTGACACAAATAACTGAAACAAACTAAACTAACAAGCTAATCAAACAAGTTAAGAAGATTAAGTTTTGTTACAAATTATTTTCCCTTATGGTAATTCGAATATCAAGATAAGTTTACAGAATAACTTAAAAGAACTAAAAATATTTTTTATTGAAATTATTGTAATACATTTTTTATATCAACAATGTAATTACAGTACAAAATATTGTAACAAACTGATTAAAACCTTATGCTTTTGAAATATAAAGAATATTAATAAAATGCATTATTTAATGGATACAGTAACTATTATTAGCTTTTGAATAAAAAGTTTTGAATTAAATGTTGAAAACCGATATTAATTAAGACATGATTTTTACTTTAGTAATTATGTTCATCTTTTGTATTTATTTTTCTAGTTTCTAAATAAAAATGAAATCTTTAACAGGGCTTTTAATCTTGAGAACTAAGGACAGAAAAACAAAACAAAGTAACTATGTGTAAATGTTTGTAAAGGATAAAAAATATATTCATTTTGGAACTGGAAATACAATGCATCTTTATAATTATAGTTTCTCTTAAAAACTTATTTTGTTCTTGTGAATAAAGACTCGTGTGGATTATTATTTGTCTCAACATGAAATCTTTTTATTATTAATATTCTTTTAGAATTTATCTTGATACTGAATTAGAAATTATGTAATATTATCGATATTAAAACATTCGTACTTAATTTAAGTTGCTGTAGCTTTATATTATATTTATTTTAATTACATATTACTTAATAAGTAAGCCACTAATATAAACTCTTTGATTAAATTAACTTGCAAGCGTTTATCTAATCAGAGGGATGTATAACAATGTTTTGTTCTAAAATCAGCTTTTCAGTGTTATCTTGTTTTTATCAATATATTTTATTTTTAACAAACCTATTTAAGCATACTTACTTGTATATAAATTTGCAAAGAGAGATCTTTTAGTTGCCTTTTCAAATGTCAATGCTTACTGGTTTCCAGAAATTAGTTACGTGAAATTAAGTTCAGTTCAAATATAAATGATTTCATTATTATTTAAAATAGTTATTTAAACTTCAATCTCTAACATATTAATATGTTATGTAGTACTACTCTTCATACAGTGCATTTCAAAAATTATCAAAACAATATTTAAATAGAGGAATATACACTGAAGTGACAAAAGTCATGGGATAGCAATATGCAAATTTTCAGATGGCAGTAGCATCGCGTAGAACAGGTATAAATGCGCAGTGCTTTCGCAGAGCTTTAATTTCTGTTCATGTTATTCATGTGAAGAGGTTTTGACGTGATGATGACCGCACGACGGGAATTAACAGACTTTGAACGCGGAATGTTAGTTGGAGCTAGACGCATGGGTCATGCCATTTCGGAAATCGTTAGGGAATTCAACATTCCCAGATCCACTGTGTCAAGAGTGTGCCGAGAGTATGAAATTTCAGGCATAACATCCCACCATGGACAGCGCAGTGGTCGACCGCCTGCACTTAACGACCGAGACCGGCGACGTCTGCAAAGAGACGTAAATTCTAACAGACAAGCAACACTGCGTCAAATAACTGCAGAAATCAATGTGGGACGTACAAGGGACTTGTCTGTTAGAACTGTGCGAAGAAATTTGGCTTTCTTGGGCTATTCCAGCAGAAGACCGACTCGAGTGCCTTTACTGACAGAACGACATCGCTTGCAGCGACTCTCATGGGCACGTGAGCATATCGGTTGGTCCCTAGATGAATGGAAAACCGTGGCCTGGTCCGATGAGTCACGATTTCAGTTGGTAAGAGCTGATGGTAGGGTTCGAGTGTGGCGCAGACCCCACGAAGCCATGGACCCAAACTGTCAGCAAGGCACTGTTCAAGCTGGTGGTGGCTCCGTAATGGTGTGGGCTGTTTTTTCATGGCATGGACTTGGTCCTCTGGTGCGACTGGACCGAACATTGACTGGAAAGGCTTATGTTGAGCTACTTGGAGATCACTTGCAGCCATTCATGGACTTCATGTACCCAAACAACGATGTGATTTTTATGGATGACAATGCGCCCTGTCACTGGGCCACAACTGTTCGCGATTGGTTTGAAGAACATTCTGGACAATTCCAACGAATGATCTGGCCACCTAGATCGCGCGACATGAATCCCATCGAGCATTTATGGGACATCATCGAGAGGTCTGTTCGTTCCCAAAATCCTGCACCATCAACGCTTTCACAATTATGGACGTCTATCGAGACAGCATGGCTCAATATTCCTGCAGAAGACTTCCAACGACTTGTTGAGTCCATGCCACGTCGAGTTGCTGCACTTCGCCAGGCGAAAGGAGGGCCGACACGATATTAAGAGGTATCCCATGACTTTTGTCACTTTAGTGTATATAATAACGTTTTGTTCTAAAATCAGCTTTTTAGTGTTATCTTCTTTTATTCGATATGTTTTATTTTTAATATACCTATCTGATTATACTTACTTGTATATAAATGTGAAACATGAGATCTGTTAATTGCCTTATAAGATATCAATGCTTACTGTTTCCAGATATGACTTCCGTAAAGTTAAGTTCAATTCAAATTTAAAAAAGTATTATTATTAAAAATAATTCAATATTTTAATATATCGTGTAGTAATTACTACACTACATAAAGTGCTTTTCAAAACTTCCAAAAACAAAAATATTTAAATAGAGAAATATAAAACAATGTTTTGTTCTAAAATTAACTTTTTTAGTGTTCTCTTCTTTTATTAAATATATTTTATTTTTTAACAAACCTATCTGAGTATATACAAATATGTATACTCAGATAGGTTTGTTAAAAATAAAATATATATTATAAAAATAAAATATATATGCAAATTTATGTATAAATTTGCAAAGGGATCTATTAGTTGCCTTTTCAGATATCAATGCTCACTGGTTTCCAGATATCACTTATATAAAATTAAATTCAGTTTGAATTTAAATGATTTCATTATTATTTAAAATAATTGTTAAACTTTAATCTCCAATATATTAATATGCCATGTAGTACTATTCTACATACTGGGGTTTTTTTTTAAATCTTAAAACAAAAGTATTTAAAATTTAATAAAGTAAACACTAGTTTAAAAATAATTTATGCTTTAACTAATTTTATTCTCCCGCTTTACAACAACAGACACAAGATATCTGCTAGTTGCCTTATAAGATATCGATGCTTACTGGCTTCCAGATATGACTTCCGTAAAATTAAATTCAGTTCAGTTTAAATGATTTCCTTATTATTTAAAATAGTTGTTCAAACTTTAATCTCCAATATATTAATATGTAGTACTATTCTACATACAGTGCCTTTTAAAAATTCTTAAAACGAAAATATTTAAAATTTAATGAAGCAAACACCAGTTAAAAAAATTATTTATTCTTTGACAAATTTTATTCTGACGCTTTACAACAACAAAAACATTTCTTAGAAAGACAAGCCGATATTTTTCATCTTTGCACTCGAGAATAAAATGTGACTATAACGGCCGATGACATTTTGACAAAAAAGTTGGGAAAGAATGATTTTCTAAAAGGTTTTCCAAAACGTCAAATATTCTTCACACGCTTCAGCAGTCTTCGAGTGCAAAGGAAAAATAAACTACAAATGCAAGTTATTTTAACGGCATCAATATTCTTGAATAGAAAAGAACGAAATTAATAATTTAAAAA
This sequence comes from Caerostris darwini, assembly GCA_021605075.1. NCBI lineage: Eukaryota > Metazoa > Arthropoda > Arachnida > Araneae > Araneidae > Caerostris > Caerostris darwini. The sequence continues at coordinate 214,715 of BPLQ01011836.1, forward strand.
TTGCCTGAAGAAATTAAACAACAAATTTTATTTACCGAAATCTACATATATCTCTTTGGTTATGAAATTTTCAATTTTTTCTGTGCTTCTTAACATGTCATCGTAAATATACATTATTTTTTTTTCCTCTTAATTTTACTATGTTATTATAAATATACATTCCCTTTTTCCCGTACTTCATATCATGTCATTGTAAATATGCATTCCTTTTTTACTCTACTTTCCATCATGTCGTTGTAAACATACATTCCTTTTTTCTATAGCAATATTTGTTTGGTAATAAACACATTGGGTTTTTAAACTAAGAAAGCTCGGTTAAAACCCCAATAAGTGAAGTCATATGGGAAGGTTTCTTATGTATATGCACACTGAATGTATTTTATATCAGTTAGCGAAGATCCCTGGTTGTAACAACATAGGCACCATTCTTGGGATTTCTAGTTCCGAAATACTGTAAATCAAAGGATTTGAAAATTTGACGGCACATCATTTTCAAGAAGCAGTTTTGACTCATATGAACATCATCATCATCATTATCTAACTCTAGTTCTAACATCAGTCTTAACTTTTCAATTGCATAAGATTTATTTAGAGACTGAACGTTTATGAAATAAAATATGCATATATTTATTTATATATCATAATGTAAGATATTATATGTATATATTGATATAAGTCTCTGGCGCTCGGTATCACAGGTCTCGGGTAGAGTTCCGGCGGGGACATGGATGCTTGTAGTGGTTCGGAATCCACTTTAAGCCCTAGGTCCTGGTCTAACATGACTGTTGAACGTAGGGCGTAGGGCTGACAACCCTACCCCGTCAAAAGAAAAACATCTCTCGTCTCGAAATCTGCCAGCAGGCAGACGGCTTTGGCTCACCACGGGGCTGTTGCGACAGTGCTGAGGATTTATATAAGTGCAAAATTTATTCAATATAAATATAAAATGCAATATAAGATAATATATGGTTTAAATCTCAATATATATGTATATATATAATATATATTTAGATTACTATACAGGTGGGTAGTGGTGGGCAGGCCTAGTGGTGGGCTATACGCCTTCAGATCCCATTCCTTAAACCCTCAATTGAAACATGTGCAAGTGTTCAAACGTATGTGCACCTCCCACTTGTCCATTTACGATATAATGATGTAGAATTTAGAATTTTAATGTGTAATTTGTTGGTGTAATTTTTAAAAAGATTTCCACTTTTTGTACAATAATTCACGTTGTTAATGTTATCTTTTATTTGTATTTGAACCAAATTAGTGCAATCTAAAAATTATTAGGTTGGGGAAAAAGAAATCCATTATTTTTTCGATAGATGGCTGTAGTGATCGATATCACGTAAAGTATCAATTAAACAATTTCAGATTTACGCTCGTTAGAAAGGTGGCACTTCGTACTAAAATAATTCTTTTTTTGTTTTTTGTTTGGTCCATTCAGTTGGGAGTTACAGGGTGTTAAAAATGGAAAATTCGGTACATTTTACAGTTTTTCTTTGACAAAGGCGAAAATGCAAGCCAGGCGGCTAAAATTGTGAATGGTGTTTATGGTTCCGATACTGTAACAGCCAATTATGTGCAATTTTGGTTTCGTAGATTCCGTTCCGGAATTTTTGATGTTAAAGGTGCACCTCGCACAGGTAGGCCGGTCGTCGAAAATGTCGATAAAATCGGAGAAATGATCGAAGTTGACCGGCATGTTAGCAGTCGTAACATCGCCCAGGAGCTAAAAATCGACCATAAAACAGTTTTAAACCATTTACACAAAGCTGGATTCAAAAAGAAGCTCGATGTTTGGGTGCCACACCAATTAACAGAAAAACATGATGGATCGAATTTCCATCTGCGAAGCCTTGGCCAAACGGAATGAGATAGACCCATTTCTTAAACGGATGGTGACTGGAGATGAGAAATGGATCACGTACGATAACCCTGTGCGAAAACGATCGTGGTCAAAGAGCGGTGAAGCACCTCAAACGGTGGCCAAACCAGGACTAACGGCCAGGAAGGTTCTGTTATGCATTTGGTGGGACTGGAAGGGGATTATTTATTATGAGATGCTTCCATATGGCCAAACGCTAAATTCTGATCTCTACTGTCAACAACTGGACCGTTTGAAGATAGCGATTGACCAAAAACGGCCAGAATTGGCCAACAGGAGAGGTGTCGTGTTCCACCAGGACAACGCTAGGTCACACACATCTACAGTGACTCGCCAGAAACTTCGGGAGCTTGGTTGGGAAGTTTTAATGCATCCGCCATACAGTCCGGACTTGGCACCAAGCGATTATCATCTTTTTTTGCATTGCAAAATTTCTTTAATGATAAAAAATTGGCATCTAGGGAGGATTGTGAAAATCGACTACTAGAGTTTTTTGCAAATAGAGACCAGGACTTCTATGAGAGAGGCATTATGAAGTTACCTTTAAAATGGCAACAAATCATACAACAAAACGGTGCATATTTGACCCAAATCGGACAATCCGAAGCATGTTAAATAAAGTCCTGAAGTTCATATAAAAATAATGGATTTCTTTTTCCCCAACCTAATATTAAAAAATAATTAATATATGGAATTTTGGATCAAATACATCTTCAATTATTTATAGATTAGTATGGCATATAGCGCTCTCGTAAGCTATTATTTACGTATATAATCGTTTATGAATGCGCAATAGGTCACATTGCAATAGGCGCAATATGTCCCTATTCATCTAAGCAGATTAAGTAACTTTGTTAAAGTTACATAATCTGCCTAGATAAAGCAGGAATATATAAAAAGAATATCATGAATATAAATTGTGGTATCAAGGAAAGTTGAAATCAAGTAAAAAAAATTGATAATAAATCTGAAATAACAATCAGTTATCCATCATTCAATTTAATTAAAAAACATCTTTTACATACAATCACATAATACAAAATGCAATGGTCTATCAAGTACAATTACTTGATATATTCCTTAGACATGCTTAAAATATCAGGCTTTGTGATCATGAACACGAGCCCAAATATTATCATACTATTGTGACATATTTCAATTAGATTGATTTGCATGTATTCCCAATAAAATGATCCTTGTGCGTTTATCCTTATTGAACTTCCATTTTTATAGAATATGAATAGAATTACCATTCTGTATGTGTAACTTTTTAAATTAAAAACTTATTTAAACTGAGTTATACTTGCAAGTTTCCTTATTAATCACTAATTTCCCGGCTATGGGTTTAAATAGATTACTCCAACTTGTAATGTGGACCTTTTTTGCATTATAAAAGTAATTTGTGTTGTTTCAATTTTTAAGTTTGTATATAACAAGGGTTTTGTAATTTTGATGTACCTTCTGTAAATAGAATGTAGCGAGTAATTCTACCCTTTATTTAGTAATTTGATCTTATAAATATTTGTTATTCTCAATGTATAACTGATATTAGAGTAGTAATTAGGGTTAATTTATAATGATAATTACAATTTGAGTAATTAACTTTGATTGAATGAGAGCTACGTCATATGTTATTGTAGTTTATTATCTCATAATGTATATCGATCGTTTTATAGTTTAGATTTTCAATTTAATATAGATGATTCACATCTTTAAAAACACATATATTTTATTTAGGAAAAACCAAATTCTACTTAAACATTGATTTTTATGGTATTTGTTTTTAAATTTTGCACAAAGTTGTCACTAGTTTTTAACACATTTCTTATATTTAACTCATCAATGTACTCACAATTTTTATTCCAAATTTAATTATAATTTTCAGTTTGGTAACTAATAAGATATTATAAAATAGATAAAAATTATATTTAAAAAGTGACATTAGATTTAAATTTAACCACAATTTATTTTATATGACAGTTAATATCGTTTTATGACTGCAATAATTTTTCAGTTACAAAGTCATGCTTATTTATTCAAAAAATTTCATTAAAAAATTGGTTTTCTTATATTGCACAATGTATTTTATATATATATTTACAAAACTTTAGAAAAAAAAAATTCTTAAGATTTTTCAATTCCGATAAATAAATAATAAAATATTACAAATTAGATAAAAACATATTTTAAAATATATCATTGGATTTAAATTTAATCTCAATGTATTTTATATGCAGTTAACAATATTTTATGTATGTAATAATTTTTCAGTTATAAAATGATTGTTTATTCAAAAAAATTTCATTAAAGAAATTGGTTTTTCTTTCACTGTAAAATGTATTTTATGTATATATTTTCTACTCTTTAAAAAAAAAAATTTCTTATAATTCCTCAATTCGTTTACTGACTAAACCTTTCAAAAGATTTCTTAAATTTAAGTAAGGGATTTAATACATATAAAGTCAGTTTCAGAATTCGAAGAATTATCGAAACACGTTTTAGAATACTTTTTTCATTTGGTACTACTAAACCAGCTAGGAATTAAATGTGTTTTTAATAAATATATAAATATCTGGAGTCCTGAAATATTTATTTTCATATAACACAGAATTATTATTCATAACTGCTATTTTCATATTATATATCAAATTCCTTTTCAGAAAATAACTTTTTCTGCTTGGATACTTGGAAAAATGCTCAGAGGAATTTGGGAAAGAGTTATTTCGTTTTAAAAGTAAATTTTTGCCTCGTTTTCCGGAGGAGTGTGCTTTTAGAAAATATTGGTTTTCAGACCACTTTTCTTTAGGGATCCTATCTAGGGCCGATCTGATAAATGAGTACTAAAAAATAAAACATTTATTATAGGGGACCGTTAACATAGTTAAAACATGACGTACTACCGTGTCCAAAAAGTAAGACCAATTTACAATTTACGGGCTTATAGAATTTATAATTTACTGTCTCTGACATCTGTGTGAAATTTGACGTCAAAATATTATTTAGTGTCTGAATAACGTTTGGCTTTGTTAGATGCTAAAACTGATTCCGGCGATTTTTGAAGTGTCCGAATTAATTGAGCAAAGAACTTACAGTAAATTTGTTTGCAGAAACGTATAGAATGTTCCGCAAGGCATTCGGTGAGCATTCCTATATTGGAAACAAAGTTTAGAAATTATATAAACAGTTCAAAGAAGGCAGAGAAAGCGTTGAAGATGAAGAGCCCTCTGGTCAGCTATCAACCTCAACCGACGAAGCTCACGTCAAAAAAATTAAAGATTTGGTGCTTGATTGTTGCGTCGATTTACAATTACAGTCCTTACTGATGATGTTGGAATTTCAGAAGGATCTGTCAATTCCATTTTGCGCCTCAAACACGTCAGATCTCGATTGGTACCGAAACCACTGAATGCGCCAGCTCACACTGCATTGATTCTTCATGACTTTTTCGCCAAAAATGAAATATGTGAAATTCGCATCGTGCGACTTCTGGCTATTCCCTAAAGGGAATAGCCAGAAGTCGCACGATGCGAATACGGTGATTATGGAACGATATCATTTTTCACAGGTTTAATTTTTGGCGTTTTCATTTTTTCCTCAAAAAACCACTCCGGGGAAACAGTTTTGAGTCGATTGAAGAGATTCAACGCGAATCGGCGCGAGCTTTGGAAGCCACCCCGGCAAACGCCTTTTACATTTTTTGCAATGCAATTTAACATGCATTGAAAATTGGAAAAAAAACCTTGGCATAAGTGCATTGTATCCGGAGAGGATTACTTCGAAGGAGGTGAAATAAATTTAGAAGAATAAATAAAGTGTTTTTGAAAAAAAAAATTGGTCTTACTTTTTGGGCACAGTAGTAAGTATGTAAAGTTTATTTCCTTATGAGAAATTACTCTTTAATTTTCCAATGATTTATTTCTTTTAAAATTTTAATAAATTATGTGAATATATAGATCATTTAATAAAAATATGTTGTAAACAATCACTGGAAATATAATATCTTTATAACACTAAGTAACTAATTTACCTAACCTTAAGACACATTGACATATGTATCCTTAAATTGAGTTGCATTAACATTGTTTTTCAACTGCTCTGAATAAATTGCATTTTCACAAATATAATTCTATAAATGGAAGTAAATTTCAGATTCATAAAATTTACTTCAATATAAAATGATTGAAAGGAAATTAAGCAAGAATACGGCACACCTATTTGCATCTATTTAACCCCTATTGCCACTTTACTAATATTGTCAAAATTTTAGAGAAGTTCTTATTGAAGCAAATATATAAATAAAAAGAATTATAATGAAATATTTAAATAGATAAATACATTTTATTTTTACTTTAGTTACAAGATGTTTAATTCTTATATGCCATATTTAAAATTAAAGTTAATATTTTATTAAAATATTTCCAAAATTTTTAGTAATAGTTTAAAAATTTAGTAAACATATCGTTTTTTACTGTTATTTAACTTGTTTTTTCATAATTGATTAAATGTTCAATATTGTTTAAATTAATTTTTTACATTGTTAGATACAAATAAATACTGCAAGTTTAGAAGATAATGCTATGGTAAAAATGAACACAAATAACTTATTATATTGTATCTTATATGGTTAAATGAATATTTATATTAAATTAAACAAAGTTATGTTATGCAAAATTAAACGTATATTTATTTTATGCATTACTTATTTTCTAAAATAAGTAAGAAATTTTCTCATGCCAAAAATTTTATATTAGGTAAAATGTCCTTCCACGTATGTTTATCCAAGATAGTACAGAAACGCATTTTATGAGACTTTCTGTTCTGAATTTAAGATGTATTGACTTGTAAAATAATATATATATACATATATATATATATATATTTGTGGAAATATACCTATACATATAAATTGCACAAGTACATATAGCAATTATCAACTATTAACTACAAAATGGAGAAGTATTTGCCGCGTTTATACGCACTTCGAAATAGAAATGTGGTGTGCCGGATATTTATTTCTTAAGATATATCAAAACATATAGGTTGGTAAATTTCTCATATACGTTTATTAGTTTACGGCTTTTTTTAGTTATAGGTCACATAAATATTTCCCATTTAATTTCACTTTTATATTGAATTTATTTTGTATTGCATAGTTCTACAAATGTAAAGATTTCGAAATTATATTTTTTAAAATAAATTACATCTTTTTCTTAACCAACACTTCCCAATTTTGCTTTGATTTGTTAAGTATACTAATAGAATAAAATTTGACAAAAGGAGCATTATTTGCAAAATAACAAATATCCAGAGCAGCGATCCAAAGCAATCATTTAAAACACAAATTAAAGCGAATAGTTAAAAGTAACCACAACATATATGATACTAACTTATATTTTTAGTTATTACTAAAAATATAAGTAAATATAATATACATATCCATTTAATAACTTTACTATTACAATTTCGAAATAAATATCTAATTTATATGCCAAAAATAAAATTTCGTGATGTGGTGAATATTCGGGAGTTTATTTACATTTTTCTTACTACTCGTCTTAAAATTTTGTATGTACCCATTAATAAAAAAAGGCGAATCCAAATATATTGTTAGTATGCGAAAAGTGTTACTAAAAAAGTAAAATAAAAGTGATACGTTACTGCATAGCTAATTAAAAATTAAACATCACGTGGCTTTAAATAATGTGTAAAGCGTGCTTGGTTTTAGAATTGATGGTAGCAGGGTTTCAGAATTCAGTAAGTGAAACTGAACCGAAGTTCCTGTGCTTATAATATGAATGGGAACAATATGTAGACTAGAATGCCCTTTGTTGAATCAATGAGGAGAATCCATAGATGAATTTCAAAATTTCAGTGCCAAATTGAAATGTGCAATGTTATCCTACTCTTACTTGTGGTGTGCCGAGCATAATGACGAATCAACAGCAAGCATGCTTCTTCCTTGGTGAACGTTGGCAGGTCAAATTGTCCTATAACTGCAACGTATTACTAGGCCCATAATTGTTTAATAATATTTATTAAACTACTTAAATCAGTTTTATTTTTATTTATCTAAGAATTATTCCTTGAAATCACTATGGAGCTTTATAAGACCATAATATATTATCGCTTACTAAGAATTTACTTATTTACATTGTTACTTATTTGTTGTCATTACCAAAAATTTCTCAAATTTCAAGTTATTTCTAAATCTTAATGTTAAATATATAAAGACTTTTTTGCAGGAAAATGTTTAAACATTGCTCAGTATATTAAAAAAAGTGTATGCCCAATTTACAAATATATCTTCACAAAATAAAGAAAAGGAATCAATAAAATTGTGATATGTGATTAGTTTAAAGCTGCATTATTAAAATAAGTTGCTGTCTTATACATTTTAACACAGCTAATTTATTCTGTGACTTTTTATAAACCCTCTCGCGAAGAATAATAAGATAAATCTCTAAGTTTGCTTGGTAAATACCATGATGAACGGTGCACAGTTCTCGTGATATTTCATTGTTTTCACCTCCAATAAAACAATCCCGTAATATGTAGATCCCCCAGTAAGTGATCCTATTTGTTGCTTTTTCTTCAACCTTTCAGGAAGAGGTACAAAGTTTTATAAATAGCTTCCTTTCAGTAGGCAGAAAATTCAGCTTACCGACTCAGAGAATACCCATAGAGTGAAGCAAGTCGTGTGTGCAAAGACGAGGATCGATGGTTTTACCTGGAGAAAGGGTCTTCCTTTCTCAAGTACTGAATTGATAGCTTCTCTGGCTACAGCCGACGGTGCAAGCGGAAAAGGGAAGAAGAACTTCTGGTATTTGTGTGTGAAGATTGAGATTCCGCAATTTGTACTCTCAACAGGGGGGAAATGTTTTGATTAATTTCAAGCTTAACAGTTGAAATAATTAATGAGTTCCAAAATTATTATTAGTAACTGTATATAAAACTCTGAATAACTTATTTTTATTCATAAACTTGATACATTGTTTAGTATTATGAGATATATTTTATATCTGAAGAATTAATTTCATTTTTAAATATATTGAAGTACTTTGTTTTCAAAATTTATCTATTGATAACGATATTTAATTATTTCTTCATTGCGGTTAGTGAATGTTTTTAACATTAAATATCAACTTGAAATTCATAAAGTCGATAAATACATAAACCATTCGAAATGAACAACTCAACTGCATAAAAGTTCATTGCAAATAAAATAAATTTACAATTAGGAACTAATATATAATTAGTTGAATTATAGAAAATTTTGAATATATTGCTCATAAACTTGATACGTTGTCTAATATTATGAGCTATATTTTATAAATGAAGAATTAATTTCATTTTAAAATATTTGGAAGTACTTGGTTTTCAAAATTGATGTATTCATAAAGATATTTAATTATATTTTTTAATTGAGTAGTGAAGAGTTTTAATATTAAATATCAACTTGACATTTATCAAGTCTATAAATATTTAAACTATTCGAAATGAACAACTCACCTGCATAAAAGTGTCTTACAAATAAAATAAATCTAAAATAAGGGAGAAATATATTATTAGTTGAATTATAGAATAAACAGAATGAAACTTTTATTTTTCGATTAAAATGGATTTTTTTCTATTTTTATGTTATACAGCACATCAACATTCGCTGTATATGAGAATATACTGCTTTTGCAGATTTTGTAGATTATAAATCATTCAAAATGAAAAAATAGATGCAAACAACAGAAATAAACATGTTTTAATGAAAATCAGGATATTTTAATTTGTTTCCAACTAACTTGTCTTCCTTTTGTTCGAATATTATTTTTATGTAATTACATTAATTGAAATCATAAACAACTGCCTTTTTAACTGTCAAAAAATTCTTATGCTTTCTTAATTGTATGTAAAGCATTGAAATCGTATTTAAAATAATTAAGCATAGATTCTTTCACCACTTTAATAGTTTTTGCTTTAATTCAGCTATTATTATTTTGCTTTAAAATGCTCCATTGCCTGTTTTATTTTCATAAATTTAAAAGCAACCAATATAATTAAAAAAAAAAATCATGTTCATGAGATCATGAAGAGTAGTAATATTCGTAAATTCTAAGTAACAAAAGGAATATATTACTTCTAATGACATCAATATTGTAATAAGTTTGGTAATTGAATTGAATTTGACACTTAATTTTAAAAAAATGGGCACGTACTACATTAGAAATTGAAACAGCGACAGAAATTGAAGTATTGGTAGAATTTGAAAAACCATTAAAAATTCGTTGAATGTGATGAAAATTGATACACAGACAGAGAATGTAGACATAAATAAGTGATGTTATTTATGAAAAGATAATTTTGGACAGCAATGGAATATAGTACTGATAGGACAGTTGAAAGTAGGACAACTTCTGGCCTATGCAAGTAGCAATCCTGCGAGGTACAGATTCATTTAGCGAGTTTATATAGTCCTGAGTCAGGGAATCCCATATGCACTCAACCATCATCTGTAGTTTGTTCACCAACTGAAGTAGAGAAGATCAAACAAACGACGGTCAATAAAATTTATAATAGGTTTGATTGTTGAGAGATCAAGAGACATTTCAGAGAAAGGAAGTAACTCAGTATGCATCAAAGCTTGTCTGCCGATGAATTTAGTGCGTCATCTTACATTTTCTGCTGGAAGATGCCATCTTGGATCCATTGAATCTAAGGTTTATATAGTCCTGGTAAGTCTAAGGGGATAGTCCTTTATAAGGTTTATATAACACAACTGGATGCTGCACCTCATCAACATATCGCCCCTGCCATCAATAGGGGTATGACTGCTACTATCTCCCCACCAGCTGCAGACTTTCACGCGAGTACTATCATCTGATACATAGGTACTCACTGCTGGGCACATCATCCGCCTTTCAATTATCGAAATGGTTAATTTCTGACACCAGCGCCATTTTTCAGCCATGTGGGTGAGCATTAATGACAGCGTTAGCAATGATTGGATTGTATGAAAGCCTTTTTCACCCAATCGTTGGTAATATGTTCTTCCAGAAATTGGAACATCCGCAGTTTCCTGAACATTCTGCAGAATGTCTAAAGTAGTTGATTGTGGGACCATTACCAATTCTCTACGGATACATCAATCAGTGCACTTTGTTGTACGTCTAGGTGAACCTTGTCTTTTACGATAATCCATTTGGCCCACATTCTATGCATGGTGGACACATCTACGTGTGGTTCTCCAGTGATGAAATGGTATGTCCAATCAGCCATTCGTAAACCTACAATTTGACCTCTGATAAAATAGTGTGATTGTAGGAACTGCCTCGTCTTGTCTTCGAAAAAATAGAATTTCTTAAATTTCTTCTTCTTCCTACATTTCGTAGGCGTCAGAGTGTAGCTATTGTTGGTGCACTTGCTATTTCCTTCCCTTCTATCCCTCTACGTAATCTCGTGATCAACTTTCATTACGAATAATCTGTATAACATGTTCAGGTGGGGATTACCCGAGATTTACACTGCAATTTCTTGTAAGACAGTTTATATATATATATATATATTTGTGTTTTTGAAAAAGAAAGTCTCATGTAACTTTATGACAGAGAGCTTGTGGTGAGAATACCTGTACAAAAGTGTGTGTGCGTGTGTTACTTATTTTAAATTCATATCCCCATTTTAAAATTTTATATTTAGTGCTACGTGACAACGTATGTATATATGCATTTTTTCATTGAATATATTAAAAGCGATTAAACGTGAATATATAAAAAAAATTATATACAATAAACATTTTATTCAAAATATTATTCATTTTGTAGAACAAAACTTTTTTTTTGTCAGTTATGTACTGGCAAACGAACAGCGTCATGAGATTTACAAGCGTCTACGACAGCACGCTCCCTCAGAGGAAGAGATTTTCTTCCAGGAAAATTTCCAGTAGAAACTGGAGAAGGAAATCAGATTCTTTCGTATTGAAATTTCTTTTAATATTTTCCAAGATACATTTTTAGCTATTTCTTTGTTTAAAAATTACTAACGCTCATCAGGTGCGAGTGGAGGAAATTCAATTTCCTGAAGGAAAATATTTCATTGCTTTTCTCCAGATGCGCTATCCTGTGTTTATAAAGAAGTTGGGATAAAGCATTTGTGATTTTTTTTTTCCTGCTTTCTTTCTTCTTTTTTTCTGCAGTTAATATTTTTCCCGTTTTGTAGTTTTTCATTACGGTGTGTGCTATGTTTCCGTTTCTTTTGAATGAGGGGAAAGAAAAGGAATGCAATTTTGTGAGGAAGAAAAAGAAAAAGAAAAAAAAAGACAGTTTTGGTAGTGAATTATGTTTTAGATTGCGTTACCATCTGATAAAAGTGTGCCGGGTATGGGTTTTTGGGGAAAAAAAGGAACCTCAGTGTATTTTCAAACCTGCAAGTAATGGAATAATATAACACGAAATTGTGAAATTCGGTGGAATCATAAATGTATAACTGCTGTAAACAAACATGTTTTTTTTGTGCCGCTAAATCAAATTGAATTGCTCTGTGGTATAAAAATATTTTATAATATTAAATTGAAATATTTCTTGTAAATTTTTGAAAAATTTAATATATTTTCTTTAATTCAATAAAAAATGCAGTGGCTATCCTTAGTTAAAATACTCAAAATACAAAAAGCATTCAGGCTAAGCAGTTTTAATGCATTACATTTAAAGTTTAATAGCAAAAATTTTATCAAGTTCAGTGTTGTATCCTTCAAAATCGAAGATAATTATAATCCAAAAAAAAAAAAAATGAGTAATAAATTGCTTTTAAAGCTTACTTTGATAATGTTTATTTCCTTGCAAAATAAAAATTTTACATTGCAAGTAAACTGTAAAAAGTATTTACATTATAATTTTGTATAAAAATTGTTAAAAAATATCAAAGAAATAACATTTAAAAAGCACTTTCCGTATGTCAAAAATATAATTAAAATAACATAAGATAAACTTTTATTTATATTTTAAAATATAATATCATATCATTTTAAAAAATCAGTTAACACAGCCATTAAAGCAATCCTACATTTTATTAAGCAAAATTTTATATCACAAAAGAAATTAAAATGTATTTACTATTTTTAAATACTAAACAAAAAATATTTTTAGTTATTTGAATGTGTTTCATGCTGAAAAAAAATAACTTTAGTGTATTTTCAAACCTGTAAGTAATGGAATAATATAACACGAAATTGTGAAATTCGGTGGAATCATAAATGTATAACTGCTGTAAGCAAACATGTTTTTTTTTTGTGCCGCTAAATCAAATTGAATTGCTCTGTGGTATGAAAAATGTATAATATTAAATTGAAATATTTCTTTTAAATATTTGAAAAGAAATTAATTTAATTTCTTTAATTCAATGAAAAATAAAGTGTAAAATACAATATTTGTGGTTAAAATAAAAAAAAGAAAATGGAAAAGAAAGCATTTAGATTAAGCAGTTTTAATGCATTTTAAAGTGTAATACTAAAAACAATAATTTTAAAATGTTGTGTTGTCAGAATCGTAGAAAATTCTGATGAAAAAAATCATTTATGAAATTGGATTGAATTGTTTTTAAAGCATATTTTGATAATATTCATTTCCTTTTACACGAGAAATTTTCCATTACTACAAATTGTACTAAATATTTATTTTATAAATATGTATAAAAATTATTAATAGTATGAAAGAAATAATGTACAATTTTTCATTTTAAATATATACATTTATATATATTTTGAAATATTTTTGTTAGATGCTTTTCAAAGTCAATCAACACACATTTAAAGCAATCTCATATTTTTTAATTAAAATTTTATTTCACAAATGTAATTAAAATGTATTTATTATTTTTAAATATTAAACATTGATTTTTATTTTAACTATTATTTAAAATATTTTTTTTATGTATATGAATACGTTTCATGCAATTATAACTACAGAAAAAAAATTATCATTGAAATTAATATATAATTATATCATGATAACTAAAATTCCCAGTTATAATTAAACCATTAGTCACCGCTTTATTAATTATCATTATAGTTAAAATTAACATTATAATTAAATCGCAAATTGTAATAATTTTTTTTTATTTCTAATCCATTATAAAATATAATAACTACATTTATGTTAGCAGGATTTTAATTTTTGAGTTGATTTTTTAGAGATGATACATATTTTTTTGCCATCTTTAGAAAAAAATTTGAATAACAATTATGTAATATTCTAAACACTTAATTAATTAATTAAACAACTCTTAAAATTATGTGTCATTCCTAAATTATTTTGTATCTATCAATTTATTATTCAAAATTAAATTTTAACTACTAAAAATCTTAATTTTATTCAAAATATTTGGAGAAAATGATATATATGAAACATTATCAATATAAAATTTTCTAACACGTTATAAAATTTAATAATCACATTCACATTCAGTAGGATTTTATTTTCTGTGATTGAATTTTAAAAAGAAAGCATATTTTTTTGTCTACTTTAGAAAAAAAATTTGAATAACTATTATATAATATTCTAAACACTTATTTAATTAATGAAACTACTCTTAAAATGGTGTGTCATTCCTAAATTATTTTGTATCTATTATTAATATCCACAATTAAGTTTTAAGTATTAAAAAATCTTAAAGTTTCCAAAAATATTTGATTCTTATAAAACATTATCGAAATAATAATAAAAAAAAATACTTTGTACCATTACATTTTTAGATAGGTCTAAAAAGCTGAAGAATGAACAACTGTAGACATTTAAGCCATTTGTGTTAAGTCAGGCCGATCACAGCCTATTCACAGAAATCTGGTCGCGTACAAAAAGTACCATTTGTCAGTGCCAAGACCATGCGAATAGCTTCAGTGAGTACAGAAAGAAGTTGAAAGATATGGCATTTTAATCTGACTTTCTCGTATTCCCCTGGAGGTTTTTCTTTCAGCAATTTTTCTTCGTTTTTCTTCATTTTGTTACTTTCTATGATCCATGACTTACGGCCTCATCAATAACGTGTTTACCTATTGGCGAAATCCTGTGTCCTCTCATGTCTTGCTTCGCTAATGTTTTGGAAAATAGACACTGATTTATATTGTAATAATAAAGGGTAGTATGGAACTGAAAGTCTAACCATATAAAATTTAAAGAACGTCGACACTATTCTAAGTGCTTTGATACGATTCTAATTAGAGAAATGTTATTCAGGCGTATAATTGAAATAATTCTGTAACAGGATTACAACACTTCTATTAACGTGTAGTTGTTATTATAAATTATGAAACATACAACTGTGTCCAAAAAATAAGAACAATTCTCAATTTCCGGGGCTTATGGAATTTCAATTTAGTATCTCACAAAACCAAGCGTAACTCAAACACTAATGAATATTTTGACGTCAAATTTCACACAGATGTGAAGGACATTGCCGAAAACCTAAAAAAAAATAAATTGAAATACCATATGCCCGGGAAATTTAAATTGAAAATTGGTCTTACTTTTTGGACACAGTGGTATAAAATTTAGACTATGTCAATATTATTATAAGTGCTTTGATACGTTTCTAATTAGAGAAATGTTATTTAAACGTATAATTAAAATAATTCTGTAACAGGATTGCAACATTTCTATTAACGTGTAGTTGTTATTATAAATTATGAAACATACTACTGTGTCCAAAAAATAAGAACATTTCTCGATTTAAAATTCCCGGGGCTTATGGAATTTCAATTTAGTTTCAATTTAGCATCTCACAAAACCAAGCGTAACTCAAACACTAATGAATATTTTGACATCAAATTTCACACAGATGTGAAGGACAGTGCTGAAAACCTACAAAAAAAAAAAAAAAAAATGAAATACCAGATGCCCGGGAAATTTAAATTGAAAATTGGTCTTACTTTTTGGACACAGTAGTATAAAATTTAAACTATGTCAATACTATTATAAGTGCTTTGATACGTTTCTAATTAGGGAAATGTTATTTAAACGTATACTTGAAATGAACTCTGCAATAGGATTACAGTATTGCTATTGACATGTAGTTGCTAGTATAAATTATATAACATAGTTGTCAATGAATAATGATTAAGTCAATTGCATAATTACTATAGTATAATATAATTATAATTGCTATGGTAATTATGTAGTTAGTTATAGTAATTATAATTATAAAATGTTAATTGCAATAGTAATTATTATTTTATAATTATAATTACTATAGTATACTATACAGAAGCAGTGTTTTAAACACTTTCATATAAGTTGATCGAACATAATATCCTGTTAAAAATTTTGCATTATAATAATTTGCAATATTTTAAAATAAAAAAAAAATAGCATTACGAATATTAATAAACTTAAAATATAAAATTGATAAGAGGTCCTTAGAAATATTATGATAGACTCATAACTAATTTATGCATATACAAGCTTTTTTTCAATTGATTGTAGTAGTAGAGAGAGGATTTTAAAATTCCATGTCGTTCAAATACCACGTGAAACTTTTTGTTCAAAAACTTTATTTAATTTATTTTAATAAATTTTATAAAATTTTGTATATTTAATTAATTTTACAATATGTAACTGACGAGTTTGTCTCTTGAATTTTTAAAGATCTTTTCTCGTCTATGTATTTTAAGTTCCATATTAGATTGCAAACTCGTCTTTTTCTTTAAAAAAATATCCGTACAATAAATACGCAATTTAAAAAAAGTTGAAGATGCATTAAAGAGACAAATTTTATGGTGTAAATTTTCAAACCAAATTTAAAAGTCAATTAAGAGGCATTTTAAAATAATCAATTTTACATAAACACAATACTAATTCTCATTATTTTATTTTGATTGACATGCAAAGAAAATTTGTTTGTTAATAACTCTTATTGTTTGAAATAATTGATTAGTTTATTAATGCTTCAATAAAAGGGAAAAAAATATATTTCATTCATTTATTTACTCTATTTGTACATTAATTTTTTTTTCTTTCCTTTTTAGAAAATTATGTCATCACTAATGTTTAATAATGATAATTTTAATATACTGTTTTATTATTTAAAATACTCGTTTTATAATTAGGAATTATGTCAAATTAAAACAATATACATACCGTTGAGCATTACATTATTCAAAATTCTAAAAAATACATCAATTTTACTTTGCAGTTAGGAATTAGTATTTTATTGTTTGACATATAAAGATCCACATTTGAGAGCACTATAATTAATTAATTCAGTTTGATACTCAAATTTAAATAAATCTTTAAAACATAAAGTATCGTTAATTATATTTTATATTATTAAGCATTAAAATAATGGAAACAATGTATAAATACACGGTAATTTTAGAACTGCGTAACATAAGTCAATAAAGTTTAAATGAATTTATCAATAAATGCATTTAAAAAGAGTAATGAACATCTTGCTAATACACCTCAATTTACATTAATAACCAGTCTTTATCGTGTTTAAAATTTCACCCATCTGATATCAGTTTAATTAATAAGCCATTCCTTCCTCAACCGTAGAAGAAACCTATAGATTCATAATGCATTAACACATTACATAAGATTGTAGATTTCCACCAAACTAATATCTTAATTAACAATGAATCAAAATTAACGAGCTCTCTCTTTCATTAACACAAGTCGGTATAGGCAGCACCTGTGATATTAGCACTCACCTTCAGATGGTCCCAGATGCTAGTTTAGTAATGGCCTGGGTTCTCAATGCTCTTTCCTGCAACGTAGAGTTAATCTCGATGTTAAATATTTATCATTCGATGACATAGCCTCGTATCTACGAATATTTCCGGCGTGCGGATATTATTCGAATGTCAGAACAGACCATGAAATTTGCAGATATTTATGGTAAACAGGTGCAGAGACTCGTACGATTTACAGGGGAATGAATATTGTCTGTAATGTATATTTGCTTGTTGTCATCGATGCCTTTTCTCAAAGCGCATGCAAATGGATATGTTTGAGATTGATGATACGTGTTTAATGGTATGATTTCGAGATTTGATTCTACTCTTTGGTATCATCGAAATTTAATGTTTTTGACATATGAAATTGAATAATAATTTTTCATGTAAGTAACTTGGAAGAATTCAAATGTTACTGCGATTTAAAGATTGTTATAAAGAATATTATTAGGTAAAAAAACGAATTCTAAACTTGAGTGGGGTACAGGTATAGCCAGTTGTGTAACGGGTGGAATTTTGAGAGTTGTTTGAATAATATAATGCAAATTAGATGCTCCATTATTGATGTAATGCAAACTGTACAGAGACAAACATTGGAAGTAAAATCTTTTCAAGAGATTGAGAAAATTAGCTATTAATACGAAACCATCTAGATGTCATACAGGTGGGATGATTCGATTCAGCATAGGGAACGTTGGCTGATCAAAGTAGATTCTGTGATAAATGGTTTAAAATTTAACGGATCCACGAAGGACGAATCCATGCACAGAAGTATAAATACTCAATTTAAACTAATTTTTTATTTTACATATACGCAAAATTAGGAGCACTCAAGTCATCAATTCATGGGCACTCCAGTACTTTTTACCATGTCCTCATATCGATAAAATGCACTACAATTATTAAAAAGTCATAGGCCGATTAAAGTCACACAAAAGACAGTTTGGGGAATCCATCATACCCATTGTATAGAAGTGGTCAAGTAAAAAGTCATGGGCAGTCCAACATCCATTATTGAGGCAATGCAAACTTTACCGCGACAAACATTTGAAAGCAAATCTTTTCAACGGATTGAGAAAATTAGAGAGTGATACGAAGCCATCTAGATGTCATCCAGTTTGGATGATTCGATTCAGCATAGTAAATGGTGGCTCATCGAAGTAGTTTTTGTGTTAAGTGGTTAACAATGCAAAGTATTCACGAAGGACGAATCCATGCATGGAAGTATAAATACTATCCGTCTCAAAATAATGTTTTGTTTTACAAGGCGCCGAAAATTGGCGCCTAAGCCATTAGCCACGAGCTCTCCAGTACTTTTTGACCATGTCCCCATACCAAGAAAGTGCACTACCGTTATTTAAATGTTCAAAAGTCATAGGCGGACTAGAGTAACACAGAATACAGTTTGAGGAATCCAACACGCCAATTCTATACGGATAGTCATGTAAACCGTCATGACAAGTCAAACGTCTATATAGAGCCACCACTGTCTATGTCTTGGAAAACTGGGAATAGTTCTCTCCTCCCCCAGAATTCCCCATCTCATATCTCCTCGAAATAATGTACTAGAATACAAATTAGAATTTAAAATAAAGAATTGGTTGCCTCCATGAATATCCTTATATAAAATTAGAAAATTTAAAAATTGGACAAATTAAAGGTTTGTATGTAAAGTATTGTTGATTTTAGGTACAAAAATTAAACAAAATAAATTGGATAATGTATGTAGCAAATTAGAATGCATTGGTATTGTGCCATTTTATAAAGAATAACACGTTTTTATTATTTAATAAAAAACCCATGATTTTAAATATTTATTCACTTTTAATTAAAAAATTAAAAAATACCTAAAAAAAAATGAAATTTCCAGACTTAGAAAGTATTCGTACACTCGAAAAATGTAAATTTATTATCTTGATTTAGCGTGTTCAATCGTCATAAGCAATCTGTATTTATCTCTATGATCAATCTCAGACTACAAATCATCACGTTATAGGTAAATTTTTATTCTAAATTAGAATGTGATTGTAACTTTTTTTAAAATTAATCAAAGATTCAAAAATTTGATGAAAGATAACAACATAGAAAAAGATTCAATTCTAGTTTATTCAGATTTATATTTCAAAACTTAGAGAAACATTTCATTTAATGCTGTTTATATAAATGTAAATAAGTAAACATTAGAAATATTAAAAAAATATTTGTAAATTTTATTTATTTTATAATTTTCTTTACCCAAAGACAATAGTGTCAGTTCCGTTTAAAAACATATTTGGCAAACGTTTCCTTCAGGAATTCAAAACGTATATTAAATAATTTCAAAAAAAAAAAAAAAAAAAAAAAAAAAAAAAACCCATTTTAATATCGCGTTCTACGAAACAGTTATATTGCTGCAAAATATGCATTAACATTATCTGCGATATTTGGATCAATGAGTTTTAGTAGAAATATTCATTTAATTTAATTATGAATGTAAAAAATATTCACAGATATAAAAAAAAAACACGCTAAGCAGTAAAGATTTGACTAATTACTTTATACTTGCTCACTTCAAAAATAGGACCCAATATTGAAAATTTTCTTAAAATAATGCAGTATCATATCTCAAAATTTGTTATTATTATATTATTTATTTTTATCGTTTTTATTATTTAATTTATTATTTAATAATACTATTTTTATTTAATTTAATTTTATTATCTTTAATTTGAATTATCTGGGGGGAAAATTAAAATTAAATTAAATTAAATTAATTATCATTAATTTAAGTAATCATTTAATTAAAATTATCATTTTTTATTGATTAATTTTATTATTTTTTTAAAATTTATACAAATTATTTAATAATAATTATTTGCGTTTTCAATGAACAAGTTATAGGGATTATATTCGACCTGCGGATACACGTCTGCCTATGAATATATGTGGCAATGACTATGTGAGTACAATGAGTATTCCCTAATACAAAATAAGAATAAAAATTTACATTATTATAATGTTAAGTAGAAAATTAAATAAATTTTCACAGTGGCTGTTTTGTATAATAGATATCATTTATCAGAGAAACTAGTTTTCAAATTTCAATTTATTATAAGAATTTTAATACATAATTTCAAATAAATGTTAAATTATTTTTCAATATTGATAATAGTGAAATCCCATATACTTATGTTTAAATTTTAATAGTTCATTTACACAGTCTGTTATATATTACATTTTAGACCAACAAATATAAATCAAGAGCGTGATTATAATAAAAGGTATTATATTTAAAATATAAATTATGGTCTAAAAGTAAATTAATCATAAAGGATGTAGTGAAGATTTGATTAGCGTTTATGAGGTATTTCATTTATATCATAAAATACTACAAAAGAAAAGATAAATAACTGGTAATTTCATAATATAGTAAATGCAAAAGCATTAAATATAGCTATATTTAGATATATGAACAATAATAAGATTACCACTAATTATTTTTCGTAGTCTTATTAATTAAGGTAATTTTCCGATCTATGCTTAAGTAAGTTATACTATTAACGTATCTAATACGCTAATGCAAAACGCAATTTATCAGGAAATTGCCAAGTTGCCAAGTTGCCTAGTAGACATAATTTCCTTACGCAGGAAACATGCGAGCAAATTCTTGCAGACATTCCTCCTGATGAAGTGCGTTGTTGAAAGAAGATGAATTCAATATAAGAAGATACAGATTGATCATTCTGGTCGAGATTTAAGCTCTGGCGCGGGTAAGCAAAATCCTCATGCCGCATGTAAAATAAATGGATTAGAGTTTTGCGTCTTCAGAGATGCCCGGTTAGAAAGAGGGTTCGTCCTAAACTAGATTTTTCTTTTCTTCTATTTCAGAACTTTTCCATTCAGCATTTCGAAAATAGAAAAATCCATCCCTGGCGGGAGGAATATTTTAATACAGGGGGAAGGCAGTGAGGACGGAAGATTCGAAGTCATTTCGTAAATGATTTGCGAAATCCCAGGCTACGTTTTGAATGCACCATCAGCAACTTCGGGATGAGGCGCTCTAAAAGTGATCACGGCAAACTGAAATTACGGCCAGAAAACTTTCCAGAAAACGTCTGAAAGACTGGATTACCATCTCCGGGATAAACAGATGCTAAGAATTAGGGGCCGTCTTGAAAATGAATGCGAGGCAATTCAAGGTCGTAGGAATATTTATTGGGGAGGGGTAGCATGGGAATGATGGATGGAAGATTCGGAAAAGAAAATATTGTATGGATAATATTTAATCTAACATATATATTAAATGCAAAATATAAATCAAAAGAAAACTTTTATACACGGTACATTGCATAAAAGCTTAATATAGATATTTGATTAACATCTTTAACAGATATTTGATTAACATCTTTAACAGATATTTGATTAACATCTTTAACAGATATTTGATTATCATCTTCATGTAATGGAATTAAAGATATCCCTGGACCTTCCTACTTACAATAAGAACTGATAGAATCTGTCTGAATAATTTAAAAATAACCTGGTGCCATAGGACATCCGGTATCAGGACAGAGGAATGGATATAAACGATCAATGAAGACACATACATCAATTGAAAAACTGGCACTCATGGCAAGTTTAACTGTATAATCATAAATATATTTATACATACGATTTGTTATCATCAATAAATATGTGAGGGAGAGCCATGGTTTGATTTGTAGCTCTACGGTCATTTTTTGTACACTTTAGGCTAATTGCACCGGAACCTACAGTTTAACGTGGGAGAGAGGATGAGTCTTTTATCTAATAACAAAAACTACGCAAGAACAAACCATCTGTCTTCAGAGCTACACAATACAATAGTTATTTAAGGAAACATGAGACATATGTTATTCTTAAAAGAAGATAAACAGTCAATCAGCATCTTTTATTTTAAATCAATAGTGAGTTATTGACCGCATAAGTATGAATGGATACTGAGAAAAAGTACTTTTCTAATATTTTTCTTTCTAATATTTAAATAAATATTCAACTTTATAAATAGGTTTTATTTAATTATAGATCTACTAGTAGCATAGCAGTCCTGCTATTTTTGTATTTGTAGTGACGGTATATGTTTCAGAACACTACTTGCAAAAATCGTGTAAAAAGTTTCTAACATTCCTGATGTTTGTATCTCTAAATGGCTTAATTGCATAATAAAAAAAAATCAATATTTTTTTCTCATAATCATCAAATTTATTATATTAATCTCTAAGAGTTATATCTAAGAATCATGGCATCCCTCTTTTTCTAAAGTATGGTATTGCTGCAATTAAATATTCAAAAGTATATAACAAACTTTTGATTAATATTTGATTAGATTAACTTTTGATTTTTGATAATATATTTCTTAGTTAAATAAACTTTTGTGAAGAGTTTAAGTTTTAAATTTATGGAAGGATTGCAGTTTCTAAAGTTTTCAAGGAAAGTAATGAGATAATTTATTGATTTTTCATATTTCTTATTTCATATAGAATTAGATGCAATAAATACATTTATAGAACTTTATACAATAGTTATAGCTCATTTAATACTTAATCAATGTCTAAAAGTCAAAATTCTTTCATAATATATAATTAATATGGCATAATATTTCAAGGACGATTATTTAGAAAAATTATGCAATTAATTCAAAATGTACATTAAATATTCGGTATATCTTGTTTACATTTATTAAAATTGCTTTGACTTATGAGTATTTAAAATTTTGAGATGTATTGATTAAAGTAAAAATTATTAATATTTGTAAAATATAAAGTAAAATTATTTAATAACTTTACTGCAGTCAACTAATGTTAATTTATTTAATAGGCAATTCTGATTTGGTTTACTCCAAAAGTCAGAGTACTAAAATGTATCATAACAATAGAAAAATAACTGGCATAATAAATGCAAAAACATGTAATAATACGTCACGTGCAATACCAATCAGTCATCTATACTGTAACTCACAATGTAGCAATTACATAAATAATGGCTCAAAGTTTTGAAACCACAAAACAACATAACTTACGCAAATGAATTTATTCAAAACGCAGCTAGCGTGCATTAATTTATAAAATGACAAATATTCAAGGAAAACTTTGAACAGAATGGTTTAAAAGCATATTTTTTGTAGCAATTGTTGCATTATAAATAAAAAATTTGCTACATTGAAAATCAATAAAATCAATAACAATGAGTAATTGCTTGGTAAAAGTTACCAAAATCACTGTAATTTTATCATTCACTATATTTGAGGGTTAAAAGTGATATTTGTTTTAAAATTAAAAGAAAAAAAGGAAAACTATTCTTGTTCTTACAGAAAGTAAAAATGTGCAATTATTTTAAAAATTAACAATAAAATGTATTGTAAAAAGTAATAAAGTCTAATATATAATATATAGTGTAATATATATTCTATAGTGTCATAAATAATATATAGTATAATGTTTAATCTACAGTGTAATACATAATATATAGTGTAATATATATTCTATAGTGTCATAAATAATCTATAGTATAATGTTTAATCTGTAGTGTAATATATAATATATAGTATAATGTGTAATATATAGTGTAATAAATAATTAAAATAAAGCGCAATATACAATCAAAAATAAAAATAAATAGAAAGTTGAATCTAACCGCTGTAGCATTAGAAGACTAATTATTAATAGCATTAGAGATTTTGCACACAAAACAAACAATAAACTTTTATTATATCAACATAAGTAAAATCCTTTAGAAATATTATTTCTTTTATGTTATTCATAAATTATTTGAATATATTTAGCTGTTTTATTGGTTTTTAAAAAATGCTTCTTATTATGTTTAATTGTACTGTGGATCTTTAATTTCTTAGTAGTTAATTATCCTTGGCACATGCAAATTTTTTTTTCCATTATCTATTGACAAGAATTATCGAAATTATTTGTAGGAAAACTATCGTTCTTAAAAGATTCACTGTATTATTAAGAAATACATTGATAACACGTAGCAGTAAAAAAAACAAATCGTAATGACCTAAAATAAGGAAATATTTAACATATAAATTAGTAAATAAATACATTACTTTTTAATTTTTATCAAGCATTTCTATAAAGGCCCTGATGACCGAGTGACTAGCGCTCAATGCCACAGGTTTCGTTTCGAGTCCCGGCGATGCCATTGATGTTTTCAGTGGTTCGGCATCCACTTTAAAAAGTAGGTCCCGGCCTAATATGGCTGTTGAGAGTTGGGCGTAGTGGTTACAACCTTACCCAGTAAAAAGAAAAACATCTCTCGTCTCGTAA
Source organism: Caerostris darwini (assembly GCA_021605075.1). Classification (NCBI taxonomy): domain Eukaryota; kingdom Metazoa; phylum Arthropoda; class Arachnida; order Araneae; family Araneidae; genus Caerostris; species Caerostris darwini. The sequence continues at coordinate 239,616 of BPLQ01011836.1, forward strand.
TGTGCCAGTAGGCAGACGGCCTTGGTCCATAAAGAGTCTATTGCGTCAATGATAATAAGGATAATTCTATAAGTTCTAGAAATTTATTAATTTATGATGATGAATATTTAAATGAAAAAGCAAGCTGAAAAATGGTTTATTTTTAAAGTATTCAAAAAATATATTTAAAATGCATTATTTTAAACGACAATTTTATATTGAAATATTTCACTATTTCACTACAGACGACATTATATATTCGAAACTAAAATAAAAATATAAAACTCCAGACTCCTAAATTATGAACTGTCAATCATTTTAATATTTATAAAAATAAATACAAATTTTATTTCCCTAAATCTAAGTTATCGAGACTAACAGAGAAGAGATACATCATGGCGGAATATACTTCTTTTTCTGATTTCCACCGATTCATGGCCGCTGAGCAAAAGAATTTACACGCAAGAAAAACGCTCTTCGATAAAGCCTCGACTCGAAATTCTTGGCTGCAGATCTCACTGGCTGAGAAGAGGAATGGTTCTCTATCTGCTGTTAATCATCACGCTTCATGAAGCACAGCCATTTAATGGAAGTATCTCGCCACACCCATGTCAAGGCACCGTACAAGAAGTCGCAAAAATAAAGACACTGAGCAAAAAAAAGGCATTTGACGAGGTGGTAAAAACAAATAGGGAACATCCTTCGCAGTGAAGTTTTAGGAAACAAATTCACAAGGGTCCATGATCTGGGGATATAGACTTTTGCCAAATAAACTAGTGGAGGTAATGTAATACTTTGGTATACCATGGTATGATTATAATAATGTGATTATAATATCCTACCATTATAATTATACCAAGTTATTGTATAAGATATGATATTGTATCATTATAACATATTATTATAATGATATTTCTTAATTTAGATAATTTGGATACTAATATTTAATTATTGTGGTATAATTATATTCGTATACCATGTTCCTATTTTTATGAAAGAATTAATACTAGAAATAGTTTTTTTCCTGTATTTTATTTCCTTATACTTTATCCCTGAATTTTTTTTTTTTTATTTATTAATTACTATATAAAACAATATATCTAATACACGAGCAAATAATTAATATCTAATTTTAGAAAGAGTTGGATAGTCATATTTATTTTCAGTAATTGTTATTGCAACAATTGCGATGTTACCAATAAGTTATATAGATTTATTTGATTTTTCTGTAATTCTCCTAATATACACTCATGTCCATAAATTAAGGATAATTCAGAATCACACAGAAATATAAAGGCCCTGGAAAAGAAAAATTTCACCTGTAGAATTATCACACACATGTCGAAGAAGAAATGCAAATTTACAGGAAATCACAGGAAACAGGAAATCACCAGATTATCGCGGATAGTACGTCACAATGACGAGAGTGTAAGAGAGGGGTATATAAGGAATGGTGGCAAAGAAGTAAAATTGTTCACAAGCGCTTTAAAAGCCTTTCAGTGCACCATAGTTATGGCATAAATGAAGAATTTGGATGATTTTTTTACGTGGTAGAATTATCGGACGACTGGAATGTGGACGTACCCAGCTGGAAGTATCCGAAGAACTAGGAATCGCCTAGAGTGTCATCTCCAGGCCTTGGCAAAGATTCCAAGATGATGGTCATGTGATTAGATGTTACAGCACAGGTCGCCCCCGAGTTACAACGCCGAATGAGGACCGGTATTTAGCAGTTACTGCCAAAAGAAACAGACGGAGCACAGCATCAGACCTATCTCGTCAGATCTCTTCAGCTACCGGTATGACAGTTTCAAGGCAGACCGTGAAACAGACGCTTAGGGCACATTGGTCTATATGCTCGTAGGCCTGTCAGATGTGTTCCACTTACCGCAACTCACTGTAGCCTGCGCTTAACCTGGATTAGAGAGCATGCATTGTGGACACCGCAACAGTGGTCTGGTGTGATGTTTTCCGACGAGTCCAGGTTTAGTTTGCAGTCTGATTCTCGCCGGACTTTCATATGGAGAGCGCCATGTACCCGTTACCACCAAGAGAACACCATTGAATGACGCCGTTACGGTGGTGCAGGATGGCTCGTTTGGGAAGGAATTATTCTTGGTTCCAGCACTGACCTGCATGTTCAGAGTGTAACAATGACAGGCCACATCTATCGGAATGTCATTCTGGAACAACATGTACGTTTGTTTCGGGGCGCCATGGCTGCTGAATTTCTGTTCATGGATGACAACGCCCGTCCTCACCGTGCAAACATTGTAGACAAATGCCTTTAATTGGAGTATATCACCCGTATGGATTGGCCAGCATACTCACCGGACTTGAATCCAATAGAGCATGTGTGGGATATGCTTGGCCGACGAATTGCAGCCCGTCAACCCCCTCCCACCTGTCAATCGGAACTTCGGAGGGCATTGCTTGATGAGTGGTGTAATATTCCTGAAGGTCAGATTGATAATTTGATACTCAGCTTGCCGAGACGTTGTAAGGCCTGTATTGCATCGTCCGAGAGACATATTCCATATTAACCATCATACTAACCACGTTATACTGTTTTTTGTAAATAGGTTCTTTTTTGAAATTTGCTCCAGGGAGAAAAAATCGCCATTTTTATTAATTATGTCAAACATATAGCATCTTTTTTGCTCTTTACCTTTTGTTCAATAAATAGACTTTACAAATATGTCAAATTTGTTTTGCTTCTGTCTCTTTGTCTGCCTGAACTTCATTATCCTTTATTTATGGACATGAGTGCATATGATGACAATTAAATGTATATTAACATGAAATTGTTGTTTATTAGAATCATCCACATCGGTACAGCAGCCTTTTGGGGAGCAAAAGCCGTCTGCCTACGGGAAGAATTCGAGGCGATAGATGCTTTTTATTCACAAGGTACGGTTGTCAGCAATACCCCAACGTTCTACGGTCATATTAGACCGCAAAGTAAAATTTAATGTTTATTCCGAATCTGTACCAACATCCATGGTACCGCTGGACCCGAAACATTGGATACTGAGGGCCAGAGCACTAATCACTCGGCCATCAGGCCTCCGATTATTAGGATGCATTTAAAAATCCTTTCAATTTGCAAGATAAAAGCGAAGTTTGTATTAGAGTAGTTTTTGTAGGCTATTAACAATACTTTAACACAAATAATAAAAACTTAAGTATAGATTTAAGACTACTTTATCTAAATTCCATAACGTAATTAATACAATTTCAATCTGAAATTTTTTTTTGAGTAAATTTAAATAATTTTAAAATAGATATGACAATATTAATGCAGCAGATTTATGATTTACTAAATAAGTCATACGTCATAAAATTACTAAAATGTTATTTAAATGTCATTCTTCAAGAACATTTAGAAGACTAATAAGAATTGAGAATAAAAATCATAAATTAATATACATAATGCATATCATTAAAATACTAATAAAATATCATCATTTTTTTAAATATTTGAAGTATTCTCTATTATATTTTGTCATGAATATTTAGAAAAAAAAATTATAGATTAAAGATAAGCATAAGCTTCCAAGAATTCAATTAAAAACATTATACCAAATTTCAAATTTAAAAAAAAAAAAGAATTAAGCAGATTATTTTAATTATTTCTTTTAAATAGTTTTCCAAATTAAAGTTATGTGAGAACGGAAGTCTCATTTTAAGATAATTTAACATTAAAATAGTACAATACTAAAAATAATTAATCGGAAAAAAATATATATATTAAATAATTTTTTTGTGGGAAGTAGGCTAATTAACTTCCCTCTTATATTTTAATACACCAAATATTTTTTTTCCTTGACTTAAGAGGAACAACATATTATTATTTTATTTTTTCTTTAAGCTTTAATTTAAAAAAAAAAAACTGAGAAAAGAACAGCAAATATCTTGTTCAAAAAGAACTTCTTTCACCGTTCTGGTTTTTCTAATTGCGTGTTTTTACATTAACCCGGAGTAAGATTTAAAACTAATTAATTTAGCATATTTTCTGTTTTTAGTCCAAAGAAAATAATAATTGAAGTGTTTCGCTGTTAAATTTCAACGTACTGCAGACATGGATTTAATATGATTTAAGTAACCTAGAAATTTAAGAGGAAAGAGAAATTTAAGTAATTATTGAAAAAACTCTCCAAAATGTTTTTTTTTATCAAGATGAACAGCTTAACATTCAGAATGGAGATAGGAAACCCTTTTTAAACTAAATGGATTTTAATTTTTTTTATTTTTATATTGGTTATGAACGGTAAAGTTCGAGAAATGTTTCGAAAATTACAAGTAGCTCAAATAATTAACAATTATATATTAATTAAAATTTATTGTAATGTTTTAAGTAGTGAATATTCATTAGATTTTTATTTAAGCAAGATGACGAGCAGAAGTTGAAAATATTACAAATATTAGTTAAAATATATTTATTAATATAGCAGTTAATGAAAATTCATTTATATAAAAAATAATCAGACAAATCAAGAGAGTTCATTATGATCGACACAACTGACCCACGGGGGCTAATGCCGTCTGCCTACTGTCAGATTTCGAATCATGAGATGTTTACTTTTTACGGAGTACGGTTGTCAGCCCTACGCCCAACGTTCTACAGTCAAAATAGATCAGGAACTGCTCTTTAAAAAGGACTCCAAACCATTAAAAACATCCATGTCACCGCCATGTGGTTCGGCCTGCGGCACCGACCTTCAGAATATATATATTTATTTATTTACGTACATATGCATAAATATATATAATGTGAAATAACAATACATTTAACAAGAGAGTACTAGAAATATATTTACATACATAATAGAAAGGCATAGTTAAAGATAATTAAAAAGACCCGTTCGATATGAGTGTAAAATTCGTACATTAATAAACATAGTACGTCTCTAAAAAAAAAAAACTAATAAAATAACATAATTTTTTTAAAAAATTTGAAATATTCTCTATTCATCCATTCTCTAATATTTAGAAAAAAATTATAGCTTAAAGATAAGCATAAGCTTCCCAGAATTCAATTAAGAACATTATACCAAATTTCAAATTTTTAAAAAAGAATTAAAGAGATTATTTTAATTATTTCTTTTAAATAGTTTTCCAAATTAAAGTTATGTGAGAACGGAAGTCTCATTTTAAGATAATTCAACATTAAAAAGTGCAATACTAAAAATAATGAATTGGGGAAAAAAAAAATATATTAAATAATTTTTTTGTGGGAAGTAGGCTAATTAACTTCCCTCTTATATTTTAATACACCAAATATTTTTTTTCCTTGACTTAAGAGGAACAACATATTATTATTTTATTTTTTTCTTTAAGCATTAATTTAAAAAAAAAAAAAAAAAAAAAACTGAGAAAAGAACAGCAAATATCTTGTTCAAAAAGAACTTCTTTCACCGTTCTGGTTTTCTTAATTGCGTGTTTTTACATTAACCCGGAGTAAGATTTAAAACTAATTAATTTAGCATATTTTGTGTTTTTAGTCCAAAGAAAATAATAATTGAAGTGTTTCGCTGTTAAATTTCAACGCACTGCAGACATGGATTTAATATGATTTAAGTAACCTAGAAATTTAAGAGGAAAGAGAAATTTAAGTAATTATTGAAAAAACTCTCCAAAATGTTTTTTTTTATCAAGATGAACAGCTTAACATTCAGAATGGAGATAGGAAACCCTTTTTAAACTAAATGGATTTTAATTTTTTTTATTTTTATATTGGTTATGAACGGTAAAGTTCGAGAAATGTTTCGAAAATTACAAGTAGCTCAAATAATTAACAATTATATATTAATTAAAATTTATTGTAATGTTTTAAGTAGTGAATATTCATTAGATTTTTATTTAAGCAAGATGACGAGCAGAAGTTGAAAATATTACAAATATTAGTTAAAATATATTTATTAATATAGCAGTTAATGAAAATTCATTTATATAAAAAATAATCAGACAAATCAAGAGAGTTCATTATGATCGACACAACTGACCCACGGGGGCTAATGCCGTCTGCCTACTGTCAGATTTCGAATCATGAGATGTTTACTTTTTACGGAGTACGGTTGTCAGCCCTACGCCCAACGTTCTACAGTCATAATAGATCGGAAACTGCTCTTTAAAAAGGACTCCAAACCATTAAAAACATCCATGTCACCGCCATGTGGTTCGGCCTACGGCACCGATCTTCAGAATATATATATTTATTTATTTATGTACATATGCATAAATATATATAATATGAAAAAAACTAGAATACATTTAACAAGAGAGTACTAGAAATATATTTACATACATAATAGTAAGGCATATTTAAAGATAATTAAAAAGACCCGTTGGATATGAGAGTAAAATTCGTAGATTAATAAACATAATACATATCTTAAAAAAAAAAACTAATAAAATAACATATTGTTTTTAAAAAATTTGAAATATTCTCTATTCATCTATTCTCTAATATTTAGAAAAAAATTATAGCTTAAAGATAAGCATAAGCTTCCCAGAATTCAATTAAGAACATTATACCAAATTTCAAATTTTTTAAAAAAGAATTAAAGAGATTATTTTAATTATTTCTTTTAAATAGTTTTCCAAATTAAAGTTATGTGAGAACGGAAGTCTCATTTTAAGATAATTCAACATTAAAAAGTGCAATACTAAAAATAATGAATTGGGGAAAAAAAATATATTAAATAATTTTTTTGTGGGAAGTAGGCTAATTAACTTCCCTCTTATATTTTAATACACCAAATATTTTTTTTTCCTTGACTTAAGAGGAACAACATATTATTATTTTATTTTTTTCTTTAAGCATTAATTTAAAAAAAAAAAAAACTGAGAAAAGAACAGCAAATATCTTGTTCAAAAAGAACTTCTTTCACCGTTCTGGTTTTTCTAATTGCGTGTTTTTACATTAACCCGGAGTAAGATTTAAAACTAATTAATTTAGCATATTTTGTGTTCTTAGTCCAAAGAAAATAATAATTGAAGTGTTTCGCTGTTAAATTTCAACGTACTGCAGACATGGATTTAATATGATTTAAGTAATCTAGAAATTTAAGAGGAAAGAGAAATTTAAGTAATTATTGAAAAAACTCTCCAAAGTGGTTTTTTTTTGTTTTTTTTATTAAGATGAACAGCTTAACATTCAGAATGGAGATAGGAAACAGTTTTTAAACTAAATGGGTTTTAATTTTTTTTACAGTTATGAATGGTAAAGTTTTGGAAATGTTTCGAAAATTACAAGTAGCTCAAAGAATTGATAATTATATATTAATTAAAAATTATTGTAATGTTTTATGATGAACGTTCATTAGATTTTTATTTAAACAAGTCATTAAAGTTTTCAAGTCAAGTTTTATTTAAGTTTTTACGTTATTTAGAAATTGAAAATATTACAATTATGATTTAAAATATGTTTATTCACTTAAATTCATATAATATAATCATATTCATTTAAATTCATATAATATATTCATATTCATTTTAATTCATACAATATATTCATATTAATTTTAATTCATATAATATTCATAGTCATTTAAATTCATATAATATATTCATATTCATTTAAATTCATTTAAATGTATTTATTCTAAAATTCATTTTTATAAAAAGTAATCAGACAAAGCAATAGAGTTCATAGTTAACATATTTAACATTCAACGTATTGCAGGCATGAATTTAATATGATTTAAGTAATCTAGAAATTTAGGTAATTATTGTAAAAACTCTCCAAAATGTTTTTTTTTGTCAAGATGAACAGCTTAACATTCAGAATGGAGGTAGGAAACAGTTTGTAAACTAAATGGATTTTAATTTTATTTTTTATAGCTGTCATAAGTGAAGTTCTAGAAATGTTTCGAAAATTAGAAGTAGTTCAAATAATTACTAATTATAGATTAATTAAAATTTCTTGTAATCTTTTAAGTGGTGAACATTCATTACGTTTTTATTTAAACACAAGAATGTTAAACAGAAGTTGAAAATATTTCAAACTTATTTATTTGAAATATATTTATTGAAGTTGCAGATAATGGAAACTCATTTATATAAAAAGTAATCAGACAAAACAATAGATATCATAGAAATTTAATATATACAACTAATATATAAAGAAACATTATTACTTGTTTTGAATAGCTTATTAAAAGTTATTTGTGTTTTAAAATCTTTTTAAATCAATTTTGGCTTATTGAAAATCAAGAAGCTAACCAATTTATTCAACTAACTAGTAAATACATTATAGTTAATCCTTATTGATTTTTATTTTAGGTGAAATTATGGTCATCATTTATTATTTCTTTTGCTATTTAAACTCTTTTTAAAATAATTATTTTACTTGATTTAGTTATGTATTTTTGTATTGCCTTTTCATCTAAACTAAATTGGTAATTATTTATATTTATATATTAGTTTATATATACACTCAAGAGCCGAAACATTATGAACACCTATCAACAACGAGTTGGCCCACCTTTGGCGCGCAACGCAGCTTCAACCCGCCTTGGCATGGATAAATACCATCACTTAATACCAGTTAAATACCACTTCCACCTGATCATGTGCCTTCCACGTCATCCAGGCGAGTTCATTGCTAAATGTAGGGGTGGTCATAATGTTTTGTCTCTTGAGTGTATATATATTAAAATATCAGTTAATGAAAATTCCTTTATATAAAAAGTAATCAGACAAAAAAATAGAGATCATTATCATCGGTGCAACTGCCCCATGATGGGCCAAAGCCGTCTGCCTAGTTGAAGATGTTCAGACGAGAGGTGCTTTTTTGATGAGGTAGGGTTCTTTGTCCTACGCCGAACGCTCTACAGCCTAGATCAGGACGTACTGTTTAAAGGGGATTCCAAACCACTACAAACATCCACGGCACTGCTGGGACTCGAAACCTTTGGCAAAGAGCGCCAGGACCTAGTCATTCGGCCTCGGACCCCAATAGAAAACATGGAAATTTAATATATACAGATAATATATAAAGAAATATTGTTACCTGTTTTTAACAGGTTATTAACAGTTTTTTTGTTTTAAAATCTTTTTAAATCAATTTTGACTTATTGAGAATTAAGCAGCTAACCATTTCATTCAACCAACTAGCAAATCCATAATAGTTATTCCTTATTGGTTTTTATTTCAGTTAAATTATGTTTATTTTTCATCATTCCTTGAGTTATTTAAACTATTTTTTTTTAAATAAATTTTTCATTTGACATGTTTTGTTTCATTTTATATAGTTTTTTGTTGACTTTCAATATGAAAGAAACTGGTAAATACTTAAAGTTCACATTTGCTTTAGTTTGACATATAAATGTGTAAAGGCATAAATGTATTAAAAGATAATAATTTTCTTCGATCTTTCTTATTTTTATATAAATGTTCAAAATATGACTAAAATATTAATATTCTCAATAAAAAAATATTTTGACAGAATTGAAATTTTGAAATAAAAATATAACCAGATACAATAGGCAAAATGTGAAAATCCGGAATTCGAATTTTTTTTTTTTTACATCTACCTCAACCAACAAACGCACCTGGTTAGATACTCCATTTAATATACAACAGTATCTCATTTCCTAAAAAAATATCATCGTAAAAGTATCTCATTTTACAAAATTTTAATAATTTCATGCATAAGAAATGCCCTCATGACAAGAGTCATCCTACGAATATCGCAAAAATCTTCCACTCCATATCTCAAAATATGCTTCACAATAAGAACGAAAAAAAAAATGGTTGGTAACAAAATAGTATAAATATGGTAACGAGCAGGAAATCGTCTGACAATCACAATTCTTATCACCCCACTCTTTTACCCCAAACGATATCGGTAGAATGACTCGAATGAACCGGTTCGCGTCATTCGACCCTCCCCCTCCCCCATTTTGGGTTCTATTATTCCCTCTGCAACGCAAACGACAATTGTTCCCGACAGGACCCCTTTACTGGACGTCACTCAGATACCTTCTGTGTCACAGGCCGCTCGAGCTGTCACTTATTGATTTTCCTTTCCTTTTTTTTTCCTGAATCCTTTTTTTCCTTTTTTTTTTCCCCCGGCTCTTCAGAAGTGTCTATTCCTTCCTCTTTGAGATAAAATCCTTCAATTCGTTGGCTTCTTCTGCACAGTTGGCCTCGTGTTTGGGATGTGTTTATGATGGCTTTATTATTCTTTCTGCTCAGGGACTTCATCGAATTCGTGGAATCCTCCAGGGTAAGGTCCCGGAGAAGTGTGATAACCCGGGAAAACTGGATATTGGTCGAGGCTTTATTTCGCAATTGGGATATTCGGGTTGACTTGAGAGTCTTCTCCTTCAAGTTGAAAATGTCCATGTGGAGTTAGAAGCAAAACTAGCACTTTCTTTCTCGAAGATGTCATATGCTTTCAATTTGTTTTTTAAAATTTATTTGTTGTCATATTTCTGTTTAACTGATAAAACGTTACTTAATTCTCGCAGATTTTTTTTTCTTATACAACTATGGATTAAGGATAGTTTAACCACAATAATTTTATATTTGTTAAATGTTGTGAGAATTGATTATATACTAACTACCATCCCATTTTTAAATCAAATTTTATGCGTAAATTAGTTGAGTTTGTTATAAGTTAGTAATTTAGTCAAAACATAATTCTGCATATTTGGTCCAGGAACTACTTATGTTCACTTTCCACACAACTTAATTATTGTTATTTATTTTGTATTTCATCAAATTTAATTTATTTTCTAGAGTAATATCCCCGAGAAGTCCGATATCTCGTGAAAACTTGATAGTGAGTTCTACTTTTTTATATATGTGATATCCTTGTTGAACACAAAAGTTCGACGACGTTATCAAAAATTCATTTAAATGAACGTGCGTTTTAAATTTGTTTTTATGTGTTATTTTTGAACTGATTGCTATCAAACGGACGAAATAGATTTATTTTTATACTAAAGATCATTTTATGTATATTAAGAATTACTTCATGTTAACGAAAATTAACACACTTTTTTCAGGTTTTTTCTTCAAGTTTTAAGTATAATATCAAGAGATATAAATCGCAATAAGTAAATTTATATTAAAAAATAATATACAATTATTAATTCAGCACAGTTGGTCTCGTATTTTGTATACGAATTTATTTTTCTGTTTCCTTTGAAGATTATATTGATTTTGAGGAATTATTGAAATAAATATCCAGAATCTGTTATACATTGCACTAATAAAACACATTTTACCCAATTTTTGAAAGTGGTGCATCTGCAAACAAACACATATTGGCATCGATATTTGGAAAATCAGGAAAATTAAAACTAAGGAAAATATATCTACGTAGATAGAGGAAACACAATTCTAAAAAATAAATCTCGAAATAAAAAGGAAATAACCGCAATATTGAACTAATAGCAATTGAAAATAGTAATGAAACCGTAACAAACATTTAAATTAAAATCTCTATATTATGTTAGGTATGATAACAAAAATATGAAATTACAGTTCTTTAAAAAAATTTTAATGTTTTACAAATAATTTTAGGTCATTTAAAATAAAACTTAAAAAAATTCAATCCAACTAAAGTTTAATTTCTTGATTACAAGCTAATTAAATATTTTTAATTTTTAAAAATACTTGATACTTGTAAACACTTGTATATTTCAAACATACAAGTTACCACTTAATAGCTATAAGCAAAAATACATGCTAATTAAATATCAGTAAGTTTAATTCAATGCTCACTAAACGTTTGTCCAAAATAAATTGTTCATTAAACTAATTTCTGTTGATAGATAACTCTAATAAATGTGCAATTAAACACTGTTTATTTATATTGCAATATAAATTATGAAATTCAATTAATTTAAAGTATCTACAATTTGATCACTTATTTTCAGTATTTAAGAAACCGCGGTATATGCCCCAATTCCACTGGTGTGTGTCACAATTCCACATTATATGCCACTAAGCCACTTACACACTCAGTATATCACTTGATTAACATTTTATAATAATAGTAAAATATAAAAAGTCCTACATTTTCTCTTGAATAGCGTGATAAGTGTCATGTAATTGTAATTTTCGAATTTACATTTCATCACTAATTCAATAAATAATTAAAAAACCCATATATTATTATTTTAAATAATATTGAGAAATAAATCTTCTAATAGTTTATGTATTAACTAAAAGCAATACTTATCAGTTACTGCATGCAAACCAAAGCTGTTATCGTATTTCTATCACATCAGAAACTCTGTAATAAAACAACCATTTTTCGATGAAAGAACGCTTATCTTGCTCTACTAAGATCTCCACAGTTCATTAATGTTTAATTATATGCTATTTTTATAGCCTTAGTAAAAAATCTGACCTTTTTTATTATTTAGTTTTATTAAGGGTGCACTTCACTTGACTTACTTTAAGAAATTCTTCTTAATACATGTGATAAGCGTTATTGTGATAGTATAGAAAAAAAAACTGCAGCAATTTTTTTAACGTGATTATGTCCTGTGCTTTAGAGCATCACAAGGAGGTGCTAAATATAACATAATATCGTGATACTCTCCTTAACTTTAAGAGGAAAGAAGTTTATTTTTATTTTTATTAAAATTCCTTAAAGTTTTTCTATGAGCTTTAAGATTCATATTAATTTGTTTAAGTGTTAATTTAAAGCAAAAGTTTGCAAATGTAAAGAATTTCATTGAAACATATGTTTGTTAATAATTCAAGTATAATTTTTAAAAATGTCAAATATTTTCGTGCTGTATTATAACTTTTATTTATGTATTAGCTATACGTTAACTCGTTTATAATATGTTTTTCTTAAAATTAATATTAATAATAAATTAACTAAGCAACAACACACAACTTGTAATCAAATAACAAATATTTTACTTTTCAATGTATTGTTACAGGAAAATTGTTCAATATTTGTTTATTTGTTTGATTTCTGTTTCAATATTTTCATGTAAAGTGTCTGAAAATGTATAAAAATACACAGCATTTAGAAAAATATTAAAATGAGATGGTAATTTAAAGGAAAGAAAAATTGAATTTAAAAAGACAATTATTTTTGCTTTTTAAATTAATTTAAACATTCATGTTAAGCATAAAGCGTTTATGATATAATATTTTTTAGAATTTCTTAAAATTAAATGGGTGTAATCATCGTCCATTTAGAGATGTAAATTTTAAGATAATTTTTATTTATACATATATATATATATATTTTATATATATATATATATATATATATATATATATATATATATATATATATATATATATATATATATATATATATATATATATATATATATATATATATATATATATATATGTATAAATATATTATATATATATATATATATATATATATATATATATATATTATATATATTATATATATATATATATATATATATATATATATATATATATATATATATATATATATATATATATATATATATATATATATATATATATATATATATATATATATATATATATATATTTATATATATATAAATATTATATATATATATATATATATATATATTTATATATATATAAATATTTATATATATATATATATATATATATATATATATATATATATATATATATATATATATATATATATATATATATATAGATAGATAGATAGATAGATAGATAGATAGATAGATAGATAAAAATGTTAGATACAAAATTAAAAATGTTATATTAATATTATTATACCTTCTCTACAAAATCAAATAATTCTATCAGAATATTAGATAATATGTGCAGATGATTAATGTAATGGAATATGAATTCTTTAAATAAGCATATATACATAAGACAGAAATTACATATTTATTGGCATAAAAAACACAACTAAAAACATATTTACACAATAGTAGACGAATAGAGAATGGTCAAGCGTATAACAGAATTCATTTATATAATAAAAAAGCTACGAAAAATTCGCTGCAATTAACTTTTTACGTGCTTTAATGAGTCCCACCAAATAAAATTACTAAAAACAAATTTAGAAAATTTTTAAAAAATAATTAATTTAAAAATTCGAATTGTACATTATTTGAAGAGATAAAACTGAAAATTATTTAAACAAACACATAAATACATAAACGTCATTCCCTTCAGAAGTAAATCAAAAAAATAATTTTTATATATGGAAGGATGGAAACAAGACATCCAGTAATATAGCAAAATGCCCGTTAAAAATATTTATAATATCATGAAGATAGTTGTATCAAGTCATGGATACTTAAGGAGTGTAATTATTTACATTAAATGTTGTTAATTTATTAAATGTGTTGATATTTTTAATGAATAAAAAATCAAATTTGGATAGTCGTTAAATTTATCACTAAATAATAATATTACTTAATAACATTTGTTGTCTTCTTTTTCTGTTCTTATTAATTCACACACTTCCAGTTGATATATAAAGTATTTATTCACATTCCAACAATACGTATTTTTTGCAACTCCCTGTCAACCACACTCGCGTTCTTTCTTCTGCCCTTGCTGTTACGTTTTTCATCCCCGTATAAGCATTCGCCTTATATGGAGTTACAGGAGGAGGAGAGCCTCTTGGTCGTGGCGCCATCTATTGTCATTCACAATGACAAATAGTTCATACATTCAAAAGTTGGTATATAATCTTACCAATTAATATAATATTGCTTTGTATTTTTACTCTGCAATTTTTAAATTATGTTGCTTAACATGCTAATCTTTTGTTATAGTATAATTAATAATAGTGTAACATAAGGTACATCATATAATATAAAGTAAATTTCATAGTTATGAAACCATCCTTCGTCTGACTCGTTAGCAAGACAGTCCCTGTGGCGTTCAGATGAAAAGTTTAGTTCGCTTACAGTCTCTCACCCGTGAGGAAATTTATTTAGCTCAACCCTGTGCTTTTGAAGAGAAACACATTGGTCTCACTCGTTGATGAAGTATGTTTAACCTTATAATAAGTATATACTTAACATACTTACATATAATTATATACTTATATACTTAACAACCATACGCTTAAACAAGTCACAAATTTAGTCCTTACAGTATTATTAGTAAACCATACAATATTATTATTACAGTAGTAGTATTATTATTAACTTAACAATTATTTGTTGGTTTTTTCTTTTTTTTTCTTATTTAAATGTATTAAATACTCAGTTTAACGTTTAATTACAATATTGTGTCCAAAAAGTAAAACCAATTTTCAATTTAAAATTCCCGGAGATTTTGAAATTTAATTTTTTTTCTTTTTTAGGTTGCTGGCATCTATGTGAAATTTGACGTCAAAATATTCATTATTGCTTGAGTTACGCTTAGCTTTGTGTGACGCTAAAATTGATTTCGTGGTTTTTGAAATGTCTGAATTATTTCAGCAAAGAACTTGCATTAAATTTTGTTGGCGATAACGTATAGAATGTTTGCAGAAGGCATTCGGTGAGCTTTCCTATATCGGAAAGAAATGTTTAGAAGAGGTATAAGAAATTCAAAAAAGACAGAGAACACATTAAAGACGAAGAGACCTCTGGTCGACCATCAACTTCATCCAATGAGGCTCACTTAACCAGAAATTAAAGATTTGGTGCTTGCAAACCTTCGATTTACAATTAGAGACCTTGTTAATAATGTTGGACTTTCAAAAGGATCGGCCATTTCCATTTTGGACTTCAAGCTCGTCAAATCTCGTTTGGTATCGAAAACACTGTATGCGCTAGCTCACATTGCATTTATTCTTCGTGAATGTTTCGCCAAAAGTGAAACCCATATCATTCCACAATCACCATATTCACACCGTGCGACTTCTGGCTATTCCCTAAATTCAAAAGACCACTCCGGAGACAGGATTTAACGTGACTTGAGACAGTTTAACGTAACTTGACTAGACACTTTGAGTCGATTGAAGAGATTTAACGTGAATCGCCGCGCACCTTAAAGGCCATCCCTGCCGATGACTTTTTAGCGTCCATTGAGGATTCGAAAAAAAAAGTTGGCATAAGTGCATTGTGTCCGGAGAGGATTACTTTGAAGGTGATAAAATAAATTTGGAAGGATAAATAAAGAGTTTTTGAAAGAAAAATAAAATTTGTCTTACTTTTTGGGCTCAGTAGTATGTTTGTGGTAAGGGCGCATATCAATAAAAATATTAATTCTAAATCCTGTGACTCAAGTATCTCATTCCAACCACACCCATTACAGTTATAAAAGGCTATTATGATGGTATACAAAAGGGAATGTCACTCAGAAAAAAAATAATTAATAAAAATCATACGCGTGTTTTTTCTTTTGTAATTTTCGCCAAATTTAACATTTTGTTTAGCATCAAAATTCAACTAATGTAAGAAACTGTGAATGAAAGCAGATACTTTAAACAAAGGAAATATTAACAAGACTGAAAGATTTAACAAAGAAAAACTCATTTGAATACAAATGACTGTTCAAAGCGTTATTATTTTATCTTTAAATCATTCAAAATAAAACTTATTTTAAGATACTTTTTAGAAGATTAAAAACGATAAATTTACATCCTTTTCGAAGCAATTTAAATGCAAATGAATGCAATTAATTTTATTGAACAGTTAATGGGTGTACCACATTTAAACTCTCTTCGAATTAAGTTTAGCAAAGTATTCCGACGAGAGTTACAGATTTCAATAATTTAATTCATTATTTATTTTCGATTTAATAAAATATAAATTCATGTAAAATTAATTACTTTCCTTTCAACAAATAATATTTCAGATTTGTTTTTATAATCTAATGAAAGTACTGTGTTCAAAGAAAAATTGAGAAAAAGTAATCCTATTACATTAATAAATAAAATCGACTTGTTAATTTTATCGATTAATGTAATGATTTTATTGACTAGTTAATTCAGATAAATATTCAATAAATATTTCTGTTTAATTAATATATATATATATATACTACTGTGTCCAAAAAGTAAGAACAATTTTCAGTTTAAAATTCTTTAGGCCTACGGAATTGAATATTTTTTCTTACTTAGATTATTGTCCTGTTACCCTGTCCTTGATATCAGTGGGAAAATCTGACATCAAAATATTCATTAGTGTTTGAGTTACGCTTTGCTTTCTGAGACGCTAATAACGATTCCGGCTATTTTTTAAATGTCTGAATTAATTGAGCAAAGAACTTGCAATAAATTTTCTAATAAAAACGTATAAAATGCTGCAGAAGGCATTCGATGAGACATA
The DNA here is from genome assembly GCA_021605075.1 of Caerostris darwini. Classification (NCBI taxonomy): domain Eukaryota; kingdom Metazoa; phylum Arthropoda; class Arachnida; order Araneae; family Araneidae; genus Caerostris; species Caerostris darwini. The sequence goes on from BPLQ01011836.1 coordinate 256,844, forward strand.
TATTGTGTATATATATATATATATATATACATGTATATTTGGAATTTATACATTCGTATAGTTTTCAGAAATAATTCTAATATTTCAGATGTAGCAAAATTTAATCAAGAAAATTAAAATATGCTAACATTTTATTCTTATTTCTATAATGATTACTTATTTATTTAGCCAATATTTTAAATTTAATCTTTTATATGCAATGTAAAACCTTTTTTCCTTTTTACTGGCTTTTTTCAATTAAATATTGAAATTTTTAATTTTAATATTATATTTCTCGATTCATAATAACAAATCTGACATTTCTTTTTTTGCATTTTCAGTATTATTTATTTAGATTGAATATATTAGTTTACTTTTCAAAAATAATGTTCTATTTCCACAATTATATTCCAATTCTTGTAAACTGCAAAAACAGTAAAATTAGCATTAGAAAACAGTTATTTGATCCACATTGCATATTTTCTTTTTATATACTGTTAAAAATAAATTTTATTAATCATAACACTTGTGTTTTGTTTTATATAATATTAATTTAATTTGAAAATTTTAATATTTATGCTGATAAAAAACTTTTTATCAACATAAACTTACTTTACTTTTTATTGAAAATTAAAAATATCTTATTTATAAATCATATACATATAATTACATTTTTTCAATGCAGATTTCCTTTTTTATGACGTTATTAATTTAAGAATACAATCTGATTTTTAATATTATGCTACTCGATTCATAACAACAAATCTTACGTTCCTTTATTGCATTCTCAATATTATTTATTTAACTTGCAAATATCAGTTTACTTTTCAAAATAATATTCTTTCTATTTCCAGAATTATATTCAAATTCTTTTAAACTGCAGAAATACTAAAATTAACTTTTTAAGATACAGTTGTTAGATTCCGAATGTATATATTCTTTCTTTTAATTATATTGCATGAAGTAAAAATAAATTTTATTAATTATAATGCATGCATTTTATTTACATATAATATTAATTTAATTTAAAAGTTTAATATATATACTGATAAAAGCACTTTTTATCAACATAAAGTTACTTTATTTCTTAATAAAACTTTAAAATATTTTACTTATAAATACATTATTGTAATGCAGATTTTCCTTTTTTATGAAATTATTAATTTAAGTATAAAATCTGAATTTTAATATTATTACATCAGTTTACTTTTTAAAATAATGTTCTTTCTATTTTCATAATTTCCCAAACTTACAAACTACAGAAATACTAAAATTAGCTTTAGAAAAATATTATATGATCCATATTACATATTTTCTTTCTTTTAATAACATTATAAAGTGGTAAAAATACATTTTATTAATCATAACACATGTATTTTATTTACAAATATTATTAATTAATCTTGAAATATTTAATATTTATTGTAGTGAAAAATTTTTTTATCAGTTGCTTTATTTCCTATTGAAAATTAAAAATATCTTATTTAGCAAATCATATACATATAATAAAATTATCGTAATGCAGATTTTAATTTTTATATAAATTTATTTTATTTATTTTTATATAGGTATAAAGTTATTATGCTTTTCGATTCATAATAACGAATACCTTTCTTTATTGCATTATCAGTATTATTTATTTAACTTTAAAATATAATATTACTTTTTTAAATAATATTCTTTCCATTTTCACAATAATTTTCCCATTCTTGTAAACTGCAGAAACATTAAAATTTGCTTTGGACCACATTACATATTTTCTTTATTTTAATTACATTATAAAGTCGAAAAAATAAATTTTATTAATCATAACACATGCATTTTATTTACATGTAATATTAATTTAACTTGAAAAGTTTAATATTTATGCTGGTAAAAACCCTGTTTATCACCATAAAGTTGCTTTATTTATTATTAAAACTTTAAAATGACTTATTTATCGATCATATATCTATAATTAAATTATTGTAATGCAGATTTTCATTTTTTATAAAGTTATTATTTTAAGTATAAAATCTGAAATTTAATATTCTGCTCGGTTCATAATAAAAATTCCTTCCTTTATTGCATTCTTTGTGTTATTTATTTAACTTTAAAATATCAGTTTACTTTTATAAATAATATTCACTTTCCACAGTTATAATACCATTCCTACAGACTACAAAAACTTTAAAATGTGCTTTGTAGAAACAGTTATTTGATCCATATTACATATTTTCTTTCTTTTAATTATATCGCATAATTGTAAAAATAAATTTTGTTAATCATAACACATGCATTTTATTTGCATATAGTATAAATTTAACTTGAAATGTTTAATATTTATGCTGGTAAAATTTTTTTTTAACAACATAAAATTAATTTATTTGCTATTGCTTTTGCTATTTTTTTATTTGCTATTGTTATTTGCTTTATTTAATATTTTATTTCTTTTAATTGCATTTAAAAATGGTAAAAATAAACTTTATTGATCATAATACAAGTATTTTATTTGCATATAATATTAATTTAACTTTAATATTTATTCTGTTAAAAAATTTTTTATCAGTACAAATTTGCTTTATTTCTTACTACAAACTACAAATATCTTATTTATAAATCATATACATATAATTAAATTATTGTAATGCAGATTTTCTTTTTTTATGACGTTATTAAATTAAGTACAAAATCTCAATTTTAATATTATACAGAAACAATAAAATTAACTTTTGAAAACAGTTATTTGATCCATATTTCATATTTTCTTTCTCTTAATAGCATTGCATAGTGATAAAAATAAATTTTATTAATCATAATGCATGAATTTAATTTGCATAAATATTAATGTAACTTGAAAAGTTTAATACTTGTGCTGGTAAAAAAAAAGCATTTTATCAACGTAAAGTTACTTTATTTCTTATTAAAAATATAAATATCTTATTTACAAATCATATAAATGTAATTAAATTATTGTAATGCAGATTTTCTTTTTTAAGACGTCATTAATTTAAGTGTAAAAACACCATTTTAATATTAAGCTTCTCTGTCCATAATAACAAATACCTTTTTCTATTGCACTATCAGTGTTATTTATTTACCTTGAATATATCAGTTTACTTTTTTTAATAATATTGTTTAATTTCCACGATTCCATTCTTGTAATCTGCAATCTCGATTTCCGTTCTTGTAAACTGCAGAAGCAGTAAAATTAGCTTTAGGAAATAGTTTATCTACATTTTATTTCTTTTAATTGCATTACATAATGGTAAAAAAAAAAAAAAATAATATAAAAATTAGAATTTTTTAACGTAAAAAAATTAATATTTATGCTGGTAAAAACACTTTTTATCACCATAAAGTTACTTTATTTCTTACTGAAAAATATAAATATCTTATTTATAAGTCATATAAATATAATGAAATTATCGTCATGCAGATTTTCATTTTTTAGACAGACAATTACCGTTAATTTAAGTAAAAACACTGAAATTAAATTCCGTTTATTAAACCTCTACATGTCCGAAAAGCTCTTTAATGCCGAAAGGCCTTGCCCTTTACCTCTTATTCGATTTTCCGAATGAGTATTAATCCTCCCATCCAGGAAAGATAAAATAAGAGGACTAAATTGAAAGCGTACAGCGGCAGCAAACAACACAGGAACTTTTACTAACTTCTTGGAAACACTCCAATAGCCCAATCCCCAGAGACCAATTTCTACCATAGTCCGATTATAACACAGCGGGAACCAGGAACCCCACAGGAAAATAACAGCCAAACAAACACCTTCCGGGACCAGAGCGGACTTCCTGCATTTGTGTATTTATTATTATTATGTTTTTTCTTGCTTTTTTTGGCCAATGGTGCGATGTGTATTTATGCGATACCGCTGGGACCGGGTCTATGGCTTGTTAGTCCGATCTGGACAGTATGAATTATTATTTTTGTTGGGATTTTTCCTGTATATTCGGGGCTGGTATATCGGTACGAGATTTGTCAGCTGGGTTGGACGGTGATGTGTCGGCTCGTTACGAGGAACGACCTATTCGGTGGACTTATTTGTTTGCTTTTTGTTGTTGTTGTTGAGTGTTCTTGTTTGCCCAGGCTTTAGGCCTGATAATGATCATCGGGATCGGGAAATAGTATCAGGGCTAAAGGAAATAAATGTTGGTTACAGATCAAGAATAAATATCGTTACATATAACAAATCTGTAAAATTGATAAAAAAAGAGCATAAACCTTTTGTGGCAAATTATTTAGCACGTTTTGAATTTTCAGCGTTGATCCCCAAATAATCATAATTTATGCAAATGATCGATAACAGGAAAATAACATAGTAATAAGTATAAGTAACATAGGCAATAGCTAAAAGTAAAAATATAAATAACTTAAGAAATAACAATGGCAAATAGCAATAGTATAAGTAACATAGGTAATAGCAAACTAGGCAATGATACATATTTGAGCATAAATATATCTGAAAAATACAATCAAAATTGAGCTTGGAAGAAAAGTTGTTTAGTGTTTTGTGTGAATTTAAGTATATATCTTAAAAATGTTTACAATACGGAAATAAATAATTGGCATGTATAATAAAAAATTGTTATTTGAATTATCAATAATTTTATTTTTTTATTTTCAAAGTATCAGATCAAATTAAATTGGTATAAAATGTAGAATAAAGTATTTTTTTTACACAAGCGAGGATTTGATTAAATATAGATACAGAATATTTTACGACAAAATAATTGGAATTTTATTCTACATAATATAAAGCTCAAAATTATAAATTCATTTTTTTACTAAATAGAGCAGCAGTTTTTTGCTCTTACACTTGTAATATTATACATTCGATGATATAATATAAAATTTAGAATTTGTTAATAATATTAATTTAGAATTTCTTAATACTATTAATTTTAAAAATATCAATAATAATGGTGATAATCATTATCCCTATTACTTTGTGATAGTAAAGAAAATGAGGAAAATTTCTACAGATAATCCATTGAAACATATTTGTAAAATTGTGAAATAAAAGTCTTCAAATTTCAATGGATTTTTAATTTTACTTAATGGAAATATTTATATTCATCGTAAAATTTTGTGTACTTTAATTGGCAGGAATTTGTATTTTTTTACAGTGAACTGCGAGATTATTTGATACATTTTAAAAATTAATAATGGTTGCCAAAGTGTAACAATAATCAACTTAATTTATGCAACTTTAACTTATATATTTATCATTTTTAAGGCCTTACATAGATTAATTGCAGTCTGGGAATCTTAATAATATGGCCTTAATATTTATTTGCGGTTAAACAAAAAGTAAAAATACTATATCATGTTTCAAACCTCCTAATTAGACAATTAAATGAAGGGTGAAATATGCTTTACTAATTAGGTATTATTGGATTTTAGATTAGTTGGAAATTCTAATTTCAGTTCTTCATTGGATACTGAATGTCTAGAAGTGTTTTTTCTTTTAAGAAATCCTCTAAGAGAATATAATTCATTGAAAGGAACAATTAGTTTTCTAAATTATATGACCAAACTTTACACTGCAAAGAATGTCCTAAATTCAATAAAAAAAAATGTGCGTAGTTCTAATTATCATGTTTAAATATTGGCAATGAACCAAATTAACGTTTAAAAGATTGTTGTAAAATATGACAGATATTTACAGAAAAAAAATAATAATGTTTAAAATAAAATAAAATTTTGTTCCAAGTTATGGAATCTTGTTATTTAGTCTTGTTACTTTGTTATTGTTTTGCTTTTGTTATTTAAAGCAATACTAGGAATTATCAAGTAACAAGAATTAGCATATTATGCAACAATCTAACCAGTTTTCAAGCGTCAGTAAAAAAATATAGTATATATATAATAAAAATTTTATACTTGTAATTTTGTAAGAAAAAAATTAAAAACTGTATCATGGTACTTTTGTTTAGAAGATATAACTTATTTATTTTTTTTTAGTAACACAATACAAGTATATTTATTTTTCGTATTTATAATATATGCTTGAAACAACATGTTTACTTTTACTTTTGATAAATTATTAAATATTATTTTGTTTTAATAGAACATGAATCAAAAAGTTTCAAAAGATCAGCAATTCGGCTAAATTTGTAAATTCGTATGAAAAAATCACAAAATAATTCCTATGCAAAAAAACAGTATTTGTATAATATGCACCAATGATTTTTTTTTAATTTAAATTTTCATACATATAAAATTCTGAGCTATTTCCCTAGATGCTGGCACAATATCGCTGAAATAAGCTTGCCAGTTTCTTTTCTGCAGTCTCAAAAATAATATCAGTATACGTTTTAGAAAACCAGAATGATGGCCCAGTGCGGAAATAAGAAAAGCAAAGGAAAGATATTTGTGATGGGGAAAAAAAAGATATATTAATCCTCAAAATACCTGCATAGAATCTGACTTCATGGGATCAATATTTTTTCTACTTTCGGCCATTTTTCATCGTCTTTATTTATTTTTGGTTTGTTTATTTGTATTTAAGTGATATGTACGATTTTTACTTTCTATATAAAATTCAGAAAAAAGTGAGGAATAAAAAGCCTTTTACCTTTTGTCCCAGATATTTTTCTTCGAAAAAATGTTTTTCTTAAATTTATGTTTTTGTAAAATAATTGTTCTCATGGGTTAAGTTTTTAAGAAAAAATACAAGGATAGAGCATTGTGTTGCTAAATTCTTCTCAAAAGCAACATTTTATTTGGTTTTGAGGCTTATGTATTTAGATTTACAGGATTAATGTATGTATCAATGTAGAATATGTACCCTGATTCTGATATGTACTGTACCTGAGTTTTTTATTCCACTATCACTCAAAAAAAAATTATTTTACATTTTTAAATGACAATCATTTGTATATATCTGCATTTCCAAAAACTGAAGAAGAATAAAAAGGTTTTGGATAAACAACAGCAATAAAACTAAGAAAATGTGCATAAAAATTATGTATGTTATATGAAACTGAAGTAGAAACTAAGTATGGAAATATCGAGATAACTATGTTTTAGAATGTGTACTTTCAACATTGCATATCAGAAAAATACGATGCAGAACCACGAGGGATATAAAAGCATGTCAGTCTCAGTCATATGTAGCAAGATGGTTGAATGTTAGAATTCCTGTAATTTATATGTATTTTTAAGTATATTTTTGTAGAAAAACTTTTTAAGAGCTGTATCATCTTGTGTATTTACAAAACGTGATATAACAGCATTGGTTTTATTTTGTGCCGAATTTGTACAGCACTGTTCATCTCAATATTGTTGCCATTTTTCCTATAAATCCAATAGAAATTTCCTATACACAATATATGTTTTATTTTCCTTAATCTTTTGGAAATACGCATAAGAAAACATAAATAATTTAAATATATTTTTTATTTAATTGGTTCGTAATTATTTCGGATAATGTTTTAAAAAAGTAAATGAATATCGTTAATACATGATACGGATTATGTGCTGTCATATCTGAGTAACAGGCTGTTTTCATTAGTACAAAATATTAAATGCATGTAATATAGCTACCCACAAAAAGCTCGTCTACTATCAAATTTGATTGATGTGTTTATTATACACTGAAGTGACAAAAGTCATGGGATAGCAATATGCAATTTTCAGATGGCAGTAGCATCGCGTAGAACAAGTATAAATGCGCAGTGCTTTCGCAGAGATTTCATTTCTGTTCAAGTTATTCATGTGAAGAGGTTTTGAAGTGATGATGACCGCACGACGGGAATTAACAGACTTTGAACGCGGAATGTTAGTTGGAGCTAGACGCATGGGTCATGCCATTTCGGAAAGCGTGAGGGAATTCAACATTCCCAGATCCACTGTGTGAAGAGTGTGCCGAGAGTATGAAATTTCAGGCATAACATCCCACCATGGACAGCGCAGTGGTCGACCGCCTGCACTTAACGACCGAGACCGGCGACGTCTGCAAAGAGTCGTAAATTCTAACAGACAAGCAACAATGCGTCAAATAACCGCAGAAATCAATGTGGGACGTACAAGGGACTTGTCTGTTTGAACTGGGCGGATAAATTTGGCTTTGTTGGGTTATTCCAGCAGAAGACCGACTCGAGTGCCTTTACTGACAGAACGACATCGCTTGCAGCGACTCTCGTGGGCACGTGAGCATATCGGTTGGTCCCTAGATGAATGGAAAACCGTGGCCTGGGCCGATGAGTCACGATTTCAGTTGGTAAGAGCTGATGGTAGGGTTCGAGTGTGGCGCAGACCCCACGAAGCCATGGACCCAGACTGTCAGCAAGACACTGTTCAAGCTGGTGGTGGCTCCGTAATGGTGTGGGCTGTTTTTGCATGGCATGGACTTGGTCCTCTGGTGCGACTGGACCAAACATTGACTGGAAATGCTTATGTTCAGCTACTTGGAGATCACTTGCAGCCATTCATTGACTTCATGTACCCAAACAAAGATGGGATTTTTATGGATGACAATGCGTTATGTCACCGGGCCACAACTGTTCGCGATTGGTTTGAAGAACATTCTGGACAATTCCAACGAATGATCTGGCCACCTAGATCGCCCGACATGAATCCCATCGAGCATTTATGGGACATCATCGAGAGGTCTGTTCGTGCCCAAAATCCTGCGCCATCAACGCTTTCACAATTATCGATACAACATGGCTCAATATTCCTGCAGAAGACTTCCAACGACTTGTTGAGTCCATGCCACGTCGAGTTGCTGCACTTCGCCGGGCGAAAGGAGGGCCGACACGATATTAAGAGGTATCCCATGACTGTTGTCACTTCAGTGTATATTTGTCAAATAAACTACATTCCTTTCTCTTGGGAATGAAATGCAAAAAAAAAAAAAAAAAAAATACTACACTCTGTATTGTGCTTGTAGCACAATACATGGATACATGGAACTTTACATGGATTTAATATAACTAAACATGGGTGCAATGCAATTAAAACTATTATTTTTATTTCTTAACAGAAGGGTTAGAAAGGGATTTATCAGTGGTGATCAGTACCAAAAAGAATCATTCTAAAATCTTTGCTCCATACATTGAACATCTAAAGAAAATAATGAAACCGAAAACTGAACCTCTCTCAGAATCTATCCAGTGCTCTTTTTTTCACTCTAGAAAGCAATAGAGCAAAGCAATCTTATCATTTATATCATTACCATACCTTTTGTCCTCCTTGAATTCAAGCGCCGTCAGAAAGTTCTATACTCCAACATCTGTTCCAACATTCTTCATGAATTTCAGATGAAAGCAAAATCGTAGCAAGTACCGAACCTTTTTGTCGATAAGAATTTCTTTTTATCTTCTTATTTTGTTGAGATTTTCATTAAAGCTTGTCTTGGAGAAGGAATTGTATTATACGAAAGAAAGGAAGAAGTCTCAAAACTATCGAATATATATTTGAGAAAGATACTTTCCTTTCTTGATTGTTACATTTAACTCAAACTGCTGTCGCGAATAAAAGCTGTAGCGTTATATTATGTGCTAGGGTGTTCAATTCAGAAGCTTTCGATCGTAAATTTATCATTAAAAAATTTAAATATTACAAAAAAAAAAAGTACAAAAAAAAAATTTGTTTTCATTTTTCTAGGCCAAGAAACTATGGAAAATTTAAAAAACTTCAAAATAGAGTAAACAATTATAATTTGCTTAATAGTTTTTGAAAATATTTAGAACCATAATACATTATTATAAATTATTAATGTTGATCTAAATTTATGAAAGTTTTCTATTTTACTTCATAAAGTCATTAAGTATTTAAAAAAGTAAATATAAATATTATGCAAAATACTTTTTTATATTTCTACACAAATTTTACAAATTAGTTTGGATCTGAAGAATAAAAGATTTCTGACATTTTATTACTTCTTTAAAAAATTTTAATTTTCGTGTCTTTAAAAATTTATTTTAATTTCTTTCATTTTTTTAATGAAAGAATTCTCTTTCAATTATAAATTCATTCCATATGTAAATTATTTATTGTTCATGTCGTTATAAACAGAAAAAAAAATATTTTTTCTGTATTCAACGAAATCAAATATATAAAAAAAAAATTTGTAATACATTTTTTTAAGTGGAATAGATATTTTTTTATTTGCTAAACATTGTAACATGTTTATGAATTTACATAGTTTAGTTATTTTCTTTTCGTTTCTTTTGGAATATTTAATTGATAATTTTACGAGAAACGGAAGGATAATGCTTCAAATGTACCCCATTGAATTTACTTGCTTGTGTTTTCGTTTTGATTACCCAATAAATTTTTCTTATGCACAAACGAGAGAGTGCTGATTAATACTAATGTGTTAGAACTAACTAGTAAGCAACGTAAGTTAGTAACTAAATAAGTAAATAACTGTTGAAAATTCCAGCATTGCATATATTATTTCAATTGATAAATGTGGGTGCAGCGTAGTAGGATTATAATGCACCCTGATGTACTTACGATGTACCCTGGATACCTTTGGATATGCCATATATTTGGGGCTGTTAGCATGAAATTTTAAGCCTTAACCCTTACTGACAAAGATTTAAATAAGAAACTTATGTAACGTTAAGCGATACGCTCCGATATTTATAAACTTTAAATATTTGTATCATTTTAAAAATAATTATCATAAGACCATTCAAAGCATTTGACAACAATCCCCAAAAGTAATTACTTTTAGTACAGCATCTCCAACTTAAACCAGTTTATATTGCTGGAATTTGTTAAGCCTAGTAGCATTTAATTATTTCTGTGGATAAGGAAATTATCGTATTTGTAATTTGCGCAAAATTAGTAAATCACGTCCTGTCCTCTCTGCAGTTCCACGACGACCTTACAATTTAAACCCTTCATTAGAATTACATATAAATCCAACTCGGCGTGTAAATTCTAGTTCATATTAGTTGAGTCCTCGTATTGAGTAAACAGATTAAATTACTGTTTGCACGTAAGCACTTGTGGAGGAGGCGTGGCCACAGTGCATTAGTCGATATTGTATTACTGATATATAAAACTTTATTGGGATATTGCTGTTTGTTGACATCTATATATGTCACTCAGAACATATTTTTCCATTTGTTAATATTAATTTTTATGATATTATTTACAAATTGCTTTTTCTGATTTATTTCTAGTTCTTAAAAATATTTCATGATCGACTAATAATAAATATATAATTTCTATAATTATTTATGATTGTATTTCAAAATATTTTTGCCAAAATTAATGGGTTTAATAATGGTGTGAAGAATTGCTGTGTAAATTTCATAAATGATACATGAGGATTTTAACTAGATTGATTAACATAATTTTAACTTTTATGCATTATTTTTAAAATTTTAACAATCTTATTATGTTTTTAAATATGCCTTAAGAATAATATTGTAAGAAAATTCAATAAAAATAAATAATGTATTGACACTTTTCTTATACTACCAATGTTTAATTGATTAAATATATGTATATTGTAATGCATTATCTTGGTAGAATTTAATAACATAATGTTACCTTTTATGTAAAATTTTCAAAATTTTAACAATCTTATTCGGTTTTTAAATATACATTAAAAATAAAATTACAAAAGAAATTAATAAAAATAAATAATTTATTGATACTTTTTTATACTACCAAAGTTTAATTGATTATTTATATGTATATTTTAATGTATTATCTTGGATGAATTTAGAAGAAGATTGAACTGTGAATTAATTGCCTACACACCCTAGAAAAAGCAGTAGTCATTGATAAAAGTAAAATAGTGACCCTTCTTAACAAAATTTTGATAGAAATTTTCTTAAAAATACGCATTATATTTACAAAATATGTTCACAGTGATAAATTATTTCGATAATAACATACTAGGTTAAAAAATGAAACCTCATCCCACTTTAGAACCTTTTTTTTTATACAGGAAATCCTTCAAAGAAAATTATTAAATTATCCATTAAGATTCAATTAGCGATACATTGCTTAAAATATGTCATTATGGAATCCTTCTAAGTGCATTCTCCATAAAAATAAAAATAAAAAATCTTTTGAGATTTTTTTTATTACATTATATTTATTACATTTTTGTTACATTATTATATTTACTACTTTTTATTACATTATTATATTTATTTCATTTTTCTATTGCAAAAGAAATTAAATTTGTGTAGTTTATTTTTTCAAATTATTATATATTTATTAGCATTATATTAACATTGAATTTTTTAACTGATTCACCACTAAAGCAACATTTTATAATAGATTAAAGCGTAGTTATTAATAAATTTATATTTTGCAAATTATGTGCAATTCAGCACTTTAAATAAATTAAAGAACACTAGAATAAATATAAACAAATGAACCATCAATCCAATTAATTTTAATATCATCTGATCTGGTTTCTAATTATCTAATTATACTATTTATTTTAATGTGTAATTTAGTTGTGTTAAAATCTGCAAATTAATAGATTTAATAAATTGTAATTAACAAACAGTGTATTTTAATATATCTATATAATGCAATTAGTCTGTTAATCTATTGATGTTAAACAAAAAATTCAAAAACAATTTAAATTTGAACTAAATTTGAAATAACAAGGTTTAATGGTTTTAGTGAATTGTTCCCAGAAAAAGATGTCAACATGGAAAAGTTATAAGATGTCGTGGAATCCTTCTAAGTGCATTCATAAAAAAATTAAAAAAATCTCAAATGTTATTTCTTTTTTGCAGATTATTGTATATTTAATAACATTATATCAAAATGAAGTTTTTTAATCGATTTGCCACTAAAGCAACATTTTATAAAAGATTAAAGTGTAGTTATTAATAAATTTATACTTTGCAAAAATTATATGAAATTCACCACTTTAAACAAATTAAAAAACTTTACTATAAATTTAAGCAAATTAATAACCAATTTAAATTAAAATATGATATGATATCTATTCTAATAACATATTTATACTATTTAATTTAACGTATAATTTAATTAAAATCTGTAAATCAAAAGATTTAATATATTGTATTTAATAAACTGTACATTGTAATGTGTCTATATAATGTAAATAGTATGTTTGCAAATTGTTATATATTTAATAGCATAAAATCAAAATGGAGATTTTTAATTTATTAGCCACTAAATCTGCATTGTATAAGAGATTAAAGTGTAGCTATTAACAAATTTATATTTTGCAAAATTATATGCAATTCAGCACTTTAAACAAATTAAAAAAGGCTAGTAATAAATTTAAACAAATTAATCATCAATTCAAATAATTTTAATTTAAAATATCAACTGATCTTTTTTCTAATCATCTAATTGTTGTTATTGTTTTTGTTATCGTGTCCATGGATTTAAAATATAAATATCAAAGTTATATCAAGTAAAAAGTCTTCACGATAGCGGCCGCTAGCAATAAATCATCTAATCATAATATTTATATTAATACACAACTTAGTTGTGTTAAAATCTGCAAATTAATATATTTAATGAATTGTAATTAATAAACAGCGTATTTTAATGTAATTAGTCTATAATGCAATTAGTCTGTTAATCTATTGATGCTAAACAAAAAATTCCAAAACAATTACAATTTAAACTAAATTTGAAATGGGAAGTCTTAACAGTTTTAGTGAATTTTTCGAGTAAAGTGTCCCTCCCACCTTTTGAATTATCGTGTAAAATAGTTCGAAATTTTCATAATCGTCTCAGATTCTTCCATCCAGCTCCATGTAATTGAAGCCGAGTTAGAACATTTTAAAATAAAAGAAGTTTTCGTGAGAAGAAGAAATTAATATAAATTTCTGTCATCCCCAGGTTATTCATTAATAATCCCTGCATCCCACATGCAATTAGAAGTTAATAATCATTATATTAACATGGAGTTTTTTAACAGATTCAACCACTACAGCAACATTTTATAATAGTGTAGTTAATCATAACCTTAGGTATTATCTTATACAAAATCTGTAAAAAAAATACTTAATTTAACTATGCTACTATCTCGATTAAAGTGTAGCTAATAAAAAATTTATAATTTGCAATTTATATCAATTCAGCATTTTAAACAACACTAATAATAAATTTAAGCAAATAAATAATCAATTCACTTAATTTTAATTTAAAATATGATCTCTTTTCTAATCACCTATTTATACTCCTAATTTACTTAAATGCATAAATTAGCTGTGTTAAAACTGTAAATGAATAGATTTAATATATTATAATTAATAAAGTGTGTATTATAGCGTGTCTATATAATATAATTAGTCTGTTAATCTACATTTTGATATTAAACAAAAAATTCAAAACCAATTTCAATTTAAACTAAATTTGAATTGGCAAGGTTTAACAGTTTTAGTGAATTTTTCCGAGTAAAGTGTCCCTCCCACCTTTTGAATTATCGTGTAAAATAGTTCGAAATTTTTATAATCGGCTCAGATTCTTCCATCCAGCCTCCATGTAAATGAAGCCGAGTTCGAAAATTTTAAAATAAAAGAAGCTTTCGTGAGAAGAAGAAATTAATATCAATTTCTGTCATCCCCAGGTTATTCATTAATAATCCCTGCATCCCAAATGCAATTAAAAGTTAATAATCCAGGCACATTATCTAAAAATAAGTACGTAATAAAGTCCCCAGAATCGCTTTAGATCTATAAAACTCTTCTTTTCCTGTTGTCCGTGTTCAATTTTTAGTATTTTGCTGAAGCAACTTTTTTTTATTCGATGGCTTGGCTGTTTAGTATTTTGTCTGTATGAAGCTAGAGAGAGATAGCAATAGTTTTAAATAATGTGATTCAATTATTACGATAAAAAAAATGGTAGATTGTTCCCTAATTAGATTTTCAGCACAAGAGGCTTGATGATGAACAATCTCAACTCTATATTTTATAATTAGCTTATTTAAACTTTCATCACAAATGGGGAAGTATAAGTCGTCAGAGACCCCTTTCTAGAGGATTAGTACAGTTATTAATTAAAACTCTTGAGCAAAATGAATCTCTTTCCAGAATTTTCAGAGAAAAATTATTCTACCCAAGTGACATATAATTTTCTTCCTGGAGCCTGTTTTCGAAAGATTAGAAGAATCATTTGGGATTTATACTCAACGTCTCGATGAAATTAAAATTGGCTTATCGATACAGTTGCATCGTTAAAGTAGGTATTTTTTTTTTACTGATTTTTTATAAGATAATACCTAAGGCTATGATTACCTACAAATTGGTATCTGAAGAGAGGTATTCTTTACAGATAATGAATTTATCGCTACGTAGGCGAAGGCTACTCAGCAAATTACCAGATTACTTTTTACTGATAACTTTAAAAAATGGTTTCTTTGCTCAAATGGAGTTGTTTCATGTTATTTATTTAAGATTATCTGACTTTTTTGTTGGCTCCAATAAGATTATTTTTTTAGAAGTGAAGAAATAAATTACAGAAGATTTAACAATATATTTAGTTTATTAATTTAGTTGAAGTTCTTGTAATTATGAGAGAATATATATATATATATATATATATTAAATATGCTCGATGAAATTAAAATTGGTTTATCGATACAGTAGCATTGTTAAAGTATATATTTTTTTTCACTGAATTTTTTATAAGATAATACCAAAGGCTAGATTACCTATAAATTGATATATGAAGAAAGGTATTCTTTACAGATAATGAATTTATCTCTACGTAGGCGAGGCTACTTAGCAAATTACCAGATTACTTTTTACTGATAACTTTAATTTTTTTTTTTTTTTTTTTTTGCTCAAATGGAGTTGTTTCATGTTAATTATTTAAGTTTATGGAACTTTTTTGTAGGCTCCTGCGATATTCTTTTCTTACAAATGAATTACAGAAGATTTAACAATTAATTTAATTTATTAATTTATTTGAAGTTCTTGTAATTATGTTGGAATATATATATACAAGTTCGATGAAATTAAAATTGGCTTATCGATATAGTAGCATCGTTAAAACAGGTATTTTTTGTACTGATTTTTTATAAGATAATACCTAAGTCTATGATTGCTAAGGCTATGAATTGGTATCTGAAGAGAGGTATTCTTTACAGAAAATGAATTTATCTCTTCGTAGGCAAAGGCTACTCAGCAAATTACAGGATTACTTTTTAATGATAACTTTAAAAAATGGTTTCTTTACTAAAATAGAGTTGTTTCATGTTATTTTGTTATTTATTCATCATAATACAGCAATGTATTTTTATGTGTTAAATAGTTTCGTGTTTCATTAGCATATCGTATATAAGATTGACACAAATACATTTTACAAGGTATCTTAAACAATGAATAAACATTATTTAATGCAATTTGCTACTTAATTGTTTTTATAGTTTCTAATAACTTGTTTCTTTTTTCTCATACTTTTGACATTTTTTTAGAAATATTATTCATAATTTAATTGCTTTAAGAAAAAATTTAATGTTTTTATAATTTTTTAATATTTTCATTCAAATTTAATCCATTTTAGCAGACATGTTCCAGTATGTATTTTAAATACTGAAAAAATCAATAAAATTAGAATAAAGTATTCTGATAACTTATGCAATAAATTCTATCACAATCTTTATAAATGCAATTTATCTTTCTACTCTAAAATGGAAATATTTTCTTCTTACTGCCAAACACTGACAAATGAAGACAACTTTGATCAAATTAAGGTTAAATGTTATTTGTTATAACAACCATTAATAGTATTATTCAATTAGACTGAAAAAAATTCATTTTTCTTTATCGCAAAACAAGTTTCTTTCATTACTATTACTTACATGTTTACAGTTCCTAAATAAATCTAGTTCTGACAAGTTTCATTTATTTGACATTTACTTTTCAGAAATATTTAAACGTAGACACTGTCTAGACTCTAAAATATACACTGAATGACAATAATCAGTCACCTCTGTGAAACTTCCATATGAGAGTGAAAAAAATTGAAAGGCGCGATTATTGAAAGGTGGAGAATAATAACATTATTGCAAAATATATATATGGAAAGATTGCACACGTATAGAATAATACATAAATCTTGCGTATAAATATTGATATATGCGATAAATTTTTGAACGAAGTATTACATTGATGATAATATTTATATTCAATATTTTTTTAACCATTTGCATTTCATATGTTTCGAAATAGTTTTTAAACATAGCATTTCTATTGCAAAAAACAATTTGAAGAAATATTTAAATTGTTTAATATAATTTAGCTTTGAAACAGAGTTAACGCTATTAATAATAATTAAAATAATTGTAAAGACATATTTTAAACAATTCACTTTGTGTGGTACTTTAATTTAGCAGTATATTTGAACTATTTAATTATTTAAAGTTAAATAAATATAAACATTTCTGATATCAAAGCATTTACCACATATCCATAAATAACATCTGACTTGTTTGTTAGTATTACAAGTTAATTATCGTGGAAAATGTAATACGTATTTTTTGTCATACGTAATAAAATATTTGACACAAAAAAGGAATTAATAAAATAATGTAGGCTTGTAATTTGAAATAGTATAGGTCAAACTTAAAACCTTTATAATGTAGTAATGCATATTATATATGGTAAACTGTAATGTATCAAAAAATAAATATAACCTTTAGCTATTTTTAAGATAAATAATTCCTGAAAAGAACTTAAAATCAATTTATTAATTTACATGAAGTTACAAAAAATTGTACACATAAATTGAATTTATGTTATAATATTATAATATATAATTGATTTTATTTATTATAATTATAATATTAATATTTTTATATTATAATATATCTATTATATCTATATCTATATATGTTCATTATAATAGCAGAAATTTGAAAAAAAATGTCCAATCAAAATTTTCTCAACATTAGTTATTTATTATATACCAGATAATCAGTAGATACAACAATCCAAGAATGCAGATTGAAATATTTAATAAAGTCTCCTACAGGAGAAAAAATTACAATAATACTTTATAGAATATTTTCAGATAAAACTATCCTGTTTTTCATGCTTTTGCATTCAGTATTGGTGTAAAGATGGAAAACACCATCTTTAGTGGTATTATATAGTGGAGATACGAAATGTTTAATTACAAAATGCCAGATTTTCATTTACAAAATAATGACTGCAGAAAAAGTAATCAGAAGAAAAACAATGATTCTCTTTTCATGATAACTAATATTCATCAGTCAGTTCTGAGATGTGTTAAAATGTAGCATTCCTTTCCAATGAGTTTCATGATATAAAAATTTCAATTCTAAAAGCACATTGTTAAAATTGCAACAACAATCACACTGGCATCTAAGAAAATTGCTTTTGATTTATGAATAAAACTTTACTGCGAAAAATGCACAAATGCTGTTTACAAAGTACCTACTCGTATTTTAAAACGTTGCTAACAGTAAATGCTTTCAAAAGATTTCTAGAAACACTCAGCTTGGTTAAATCATTTTTATGTTTCAAAAGTACAAATGTATTGATCGTTAAAAGAACAGAAAAAGCGTTAGATTGATTGACTAACACGCTAGTCTTTCAACGATGCCGGAATATAAATTCCTTGTCATACGTGGTTTGACTGTGCGTGAAAGATTTAAGGAACTTGTAAAATATTCTTGCTTCACCTGATACAGAATTCAGAAAATGTAGTCATATTTTACTTTTAGGATTTAGATGGGAAATGAACAGTGTGTTCTCTTTAAAACTCATTTGTTTTTAAGACTATTTTTTATCATAATTTCTGAAATACGATGAGAAAATGTTATTTATGTGGTTGTCGAATCAGCAAATGGCAAAGATGTTTGCAAATGGTTTTGAAATGAAAATGTTCTCCGTTTGATATTCAAAATTTGCAAAACTGTAAGGTACTTTAATATTTTTAAAGTATATTATTTGACATATAATCTCATTAAATAAAAAGTAAATTTTTAATATATAACAAAATTTTAATTATTATTTAATAATTATTTCATTATTTTTTAATAATTTGAGTGTCATAGTTTCTTAAATAATGCATTCTTTACAAAATAATTTAATCCCAAAGTAGATTTGTACTATCCTATTTTTGTTTAAATTTTTCTTTAAATATTGTTTTCAAAATCAGTTACCTCGGTATTAATACCAGAAATGTGCACATATTTTAGATTTTCTTTTCTTTTGATTATGTAAAACTTCATTAAAATATTTTATAAATTCTTTTATATGCAATTTGGTTGTTATTATTTTACTGTCCTTTACTTTTTTTTTTTGTTATATTTACTTTGTGCATTCTAAATAACTAAATTTTTACATTTATGTTTTCAAAATCAATTTCAGAATTAAAATTAGAATTTCGCGATCTTTAATATTATTATTAATAATAATATTATTTAGTTCATATGTATTTTACTACAGTATGGGCAGGACCTAAGTGGCAGGCAAGGCAGGCGACTGCTTAAGGCTGCAAAATTCAGGAGCAACAAAACCGCCTAAAATATATGATAACACTAAACCACCCACAAAAATATATTTCGCACACTTAATCTGGGAAGTTAATGCAAAATTTATAATATACGACTGTCCATCGTCTAGTTTTTGTTTCATAATCATTTGATATATTATTTTTAATCATAATAATTATAATGTTTAATCATAATAATTATAATGTTTAATCATAATAATTATAATGTTTAATCATAATAATTATAATGTTTAATCATATCAATTTAGCCAGCGTAATCGATGTAGAAAAAAGTTCAAATTGACTACAACACGTCTTTGCGTTATGACCACAAAAGAGGGACTCTGTATCTGAAGAAGTTATTCGGAATTTCGCAGAAAAAATACTTCGAAAGAGATGGTTTTACTTTAGATTTAGAATTTGTATATTATTGTAATAGTTCGGCGTATTATGTCGTGTCAGTATGGTTATATATCGTGCCAATATTGGAAATAGGTATTTGTAAATATTCTTTTTGATTAAGGTAAACTTTTCTACAATCATTATATAATTGTGTTATATTTATGGTATATTTCATGTGTGTCCTCATGAAGGGCGTGCTTGATGGTCACTAGCCCATACCGGATGCGAACACTATATATTCAAAGGGATGACGTATTTTTAACAATTTATTTTGTAAATATTAATAAACACATTTTACTTATATTTTGCATTGTTTTAAATTTATTTCATGTGCTTCCTTATCCATTCTGTATAAGTCTCTGAAAGCATTCGAACCTATAGGTTTATATGTGGTATGAGTTATTGCGGATTTTAGTTATGTTATTAAATGGGTTATTACGGAATTCTTAGTAATTAGAGTGTGTATTGGGAAGGCGGTTTAGTGTGTTCCATTTAGGTACGAGTTATTGTATATTTATAAGAGTTTAAAGTTGGTTGTATAACAATACCACATAAAAATTGTTGCCGTGGCCAGAATCTTCAGAAAATTTCTTAATTTTAATAGTTAGGGTACAACAATTATTTAAAAAGTATATTTATATTATCTCTGAAAATAACAGTTTTTGTACGTTGTCGTTAACTCGTTAAAAATGTAAAATTGTTTTTCAATTATACATTTTCGTATATTTGTATTAGTATTATAGTCCTAATTCTTAATTCAATTATATATAATTTTCCTGTTGAACATATTTTATTTATTTATTATTATTTTTTTTATCTTGGAGTGCTGAATTTGTTGGGTTTACCAACGGCGGCCTAAACGCTGGGTGCAATTCGACTTCAATTTAAGAAACCTATTTTTTTAGAGGGGGAAATTCAAAATATTTTGCTCCCGTTAGAAAATTATGTAAATTTGTATATGTATACAAGAATTTTACAATTTTAAACAATATCATCTTACAAGGCATATGTTATTCTAACGCTTGCTTGCTTAGTGCTTTTGAGTAATTTTCGGTAACCCCTAAAAATGTTTTTTCACTCAACATGAAGAAAACTTCACTAATCATGTTGTATGCATTGCAACATATCTATAAACATGTTATAATCCATTTAAAATATATTTTTCTTGTACGTGCTCATTTAGGTATTATAGAAGCAAAACAATTTAATGCATTACGTCGGATAAATTAAAGAATAAATCATTATAAAACTAATAAATATTTAAACACACATATTTACGAATCATTTTGTAGAATATTTATATATTTTATAAATTTCAAGTTTTAATGATGAGTGAATTTTATTCAAACTTTTTATTCATCAACTTCCTAGATTTAAACCTTCTTTTTCTAAATGAATTATTCTATTTTTGAGTTTAAAATTACTTAACACAAAAATCCTAAAAATTACAGTTCTTCGAATACGTACATGAATCATAATGTAATTTATAAACTGCTTAGATGAAATGATTCACGCTATGGGGAATTCTTAGGAAATTTCATAGAAATTTTTCCCAACCTTTTCTTAAAATCAAAGAAAAATTAATTATCTGTTGAAATGAATTACGTCAAGAACTCAGTTTTAAATATGATATATTGTTTTCTACAAAATGTTCATAAATTTAGGAACGTTCTAGTTCTTATTAAAAATCATTCTATATATAATTTATTATAAGATTATGAGGAATTAAATTTTTCCAATCTGGTTTTAATATGGCTAAATTTTATTTATATTTAATATGTTTAATAAGTAGAAATTTAAGCAGCTCATCATAGTTTTTGTTTTGGTGCCAAAATAAAATTTATAAATAAACATTGCAATTTGATTTGAAGGTACTAGAGAAAATCAATTGAAAGAATTAGGGATAGTAGATTCTACGAATTTCATTATTAGGTTAAAATTCCAGGCTAATATTTTTAATAAAAAATATTTACATCTGGATTTTAATGTATTTTTACTTCTACATGATTGTATAAACAATTGTCTTCTGAAAGATATTTCAATAAATGTAATTTACTAAACCAAATTACTAAAGACAAACTTTAGATCTGCTGCAAATCAAAAATGACTAGTTTTATTAGAACAGGCAAAACCTTTCTTATTAAATGCAAGTTGAATTCTGATTAAAATGGACAAAAGTAATTTATTCTTCATTTTCATTTCATTTAATATTCTTTATTTGAGAAAATATATTTCTGGCTTTTGTGTATTTTCTGTTTAAATATTGTGCTGAATAGTTTCCATTCAACCATGACAAAGGTTTATGATCCCTGAATTTAAATATTCAGCAAGGAATTTGAATACCCATAAATACAAAACCAAAAAAAATAGTTAAAATATATTATTATTTTAATAATTTCCATAACGATATAAAATATTGCTGTAAAATTTAGGCACTTCTTTTATTAATTTCATTTATAATATTTTTCGTCATTAAAATTCACAAAAAAATTAAACAATAAATATTGTTGTACATAAAAAGAAATCGGTGTATTGAGATAGATAGTACAGGGTGGTTATAAATAAAATGACCTTACTCAAACCCCTCTAGAACCCGATCTGCCTAACGAATTTTGATGAAACTTAGTATATACGGTATATGAACCACGGGGAAAAGATTTCTGCAATAAAAATAATAGTTGAAATTTTGACCATCAAGAGGCCATTTTCAAAATTCCCTTATGCAAATTAGTAAAACGTATCAAGATATTTACAGTCAGGGCCATAAAATCATTCTACGTGCCTTTGTCATGGTTAATCATGTCTTACAGAAGAAAGATCGAGCTTCACTGATAAAACTGTTTCATCAGAACTGCAGCAATAGCTTAGCTGAATTGAGTGAGTATCTACGTTTAAAGGGATTACGAAAAGGCCCAATGTCGAAGAGGAATTAAGACTTTACCTGAGTTGAAATCCAGCATTACACGCCATGTTACTGAAATCCCTCGAGACTTTCTTCGCTTTGCCATTGAACACGCTTTCAACAAATAAATAAAGCACACGTTGAGCATATTCTATTCTATACTTGAATAAATTTTAAATGGTTCTGACAAATTTTTTGTCCTCCTTTAGGCGCCCCAATTCTCCTTGGTGGTCAAAATTTGAAGAAAAAAAAAATATTGCAGAAATCTTTTCCCCATGGTCCATATACCATGTATATCAAGTTTCCTCAAAATCCGTTAGGTACAGCGGGCTCGAGAAGGCTCTGAATAGGGTCACTTTAATTATAACCATTTTGTATGTTGAGTAGCCAAACTTGAAGATTACAGTTCAAAATTCGTCAAAAGAAGTTATAGCGAAACATATACTCCTATGACGGGAATATTCAAAATAAATTATAAAGCAGAAAATGTCTTCCATTGGCACAAAAATGTAGGATGGCAATACTGTGAACGTTATTTGCGAAGATATTTGTTTAAAATGTGATGGTAAATATTAAGAGAAATGTAGCAGGTTATCCATGGTGATCTCTGAGTATCATTGAATCTGTTATATATTTGACTTTGTAATAATGGCGTATTACCCAAGACCAAAGTTCCTGGAATTCAAAAACATTTCACATACAGAAAAGCAAATTAGAAAAAAGTTCTGTTAAATAGATCGAAGCAAAACTATCGGCGATATTTCATGTCAGAAGTTTAAAAACTTGACCTGTTCTCCTTAAAATTTACTAACCTTCAGGGCAAACAAAACAATGGTACAACACATAACCTCAACCTTCCACCAAAAAAAAAAAAGCAGTACATGTTTTCTCTTAACGTATGCAATAGTTCTTTCTGTCTGGTTATGTTTCACCTATTCAAATCTTTCTTTTCTTTCAGTTTATTTTGAAACAGCATTTTGGAAAAGGAAAAAAAAAATTTAGGTACAAACTTTTGTGAATTCGACTTTATTTACATAAAATTGTATGCAAAGGCCCTGAAGCCTGAATAAATTCATAGGGAAAAGAAGTGACTGCAGCAGCAAATATCAAATGCTTACAACACGAAAAAAAAACATGCAACAACAAAAAAAAAAATGTATTACTTGGTAAAACTCTTGAGCACGTAGAGTATTTTCACAAAAAAGTGTTATTTCGAAAAGTTTGTTGTTCCCTTGTTACATTCATAAGTAAATTCAGGAGAGAAGTGCAAGAATATACACTTAAATTGAATCCATTTTTCTAAGTAAAATACAACCTATTGAAACGAAAGTAAATAGCTACATAAGCCTGAGTGAGGAAGAAAATTCATAAGTACATCTCACGTGATTTTTTCTCATGCATTTATTTTATGAAAAGAAGCAATTTAGGTCTGCTCTCGTGAAAAGCTAATTCACTTATTTTTTTATTATTATTATGTTTGAAAGGATCCATTTTATTGAAAATAACAGATACAAGGCTTTACATTTAAGCAAAAAATTTGTTAATCTTAAAACTGTCGAATACAAATCGATACACTAGAAGAAATTAATATTTATCAAGCTCTTTCTGTACAATGAACTCAAATTGCATAACTAATTTACGATTTGTCTTTCTTTTATAAGTATATACCTTAATTTAAAATTTTCAATATTTAAAGCCTAGTAGTCCAAATAATTCTGAAAATGTTATATTTATAGCGATTTTAAAATATGTTATAGGAAACACATTATTTAGTTTATCAATCTCTTTTTGTACAATGAACTCAAATTTGATAATATTATTTATCATATACATTAACCCATGGCTTCCTTTTATAATATATACCATAATTTAAAATTTTCATTATTTAAAGTATAGCATTCCAAATAATTTTAAAAATGTAATGTAATGTATGTATGAAAATGTAATATAATAAATGTAATGTATTTTAAAAATGCAAATTAATTTTTAACGTCATTTCTAAAATTTATCACCACATTCAAATTTCCTAAGTACATTTTACGTGATTTTTTTCTCGTGCATTTATTGTATGAAAAGAAGCAATTTAGGCCTGCTTTCGTGAAAAGCTAACTTACTTGAATTTCTCTTTATTATTATTATTTTTGAAAGGCTCTACTTTATTGAAAATAACAAATGCAGGGCTTTCAATTTAAATAAAAAATTTGTTAATCTCAAAACTGTCGAATACAAATCGATACACTAAAAGCAACTCATATTTATGAAGCTCTTTCTGTACAATTAACTCAAATTGCATAATATGATTCACGATATGCATTGACCCATGGCTTTCTCTTATAAGTATATCCCTTAATTTAAAATTTTCAATATTTAAAGCCTAGTAGTCCAAATAATTCTGAAAATGTTATATTTATAGCTATTTTAAAATTTGTTATAGGAAGCACATTATTTAGTTTATCAATCTCTTTTTGTACAATGAACTCAAATTTGATAACATGATTTATGATATGCATTAACCCATGGCTTCCTTTTATAATATATGCCATAATTTAAAATTTTCATTATTTAAAGTATAGTATTCCAAATAATTTTAAAAAAGTAATTTTTAAAAATGTAATGTAATGTATGTATAAAAATGTAATGTAATAAATGTAATGTAGTTTAAAAATGCAAAATAATTTTTAATGTCATTTCTAAAATTTATCACCACATTCAAAATTTATAAGTACCTTTTACGTGATTTTTTTTTCTCATGCATTTATTGTATGAAAAGAAGCAATTTAGGTCTGCTTTCGTGAAAAGCTAATTCACTTGTACTTCTTTTTTTTTAATTTTATTATTATTATTATTGAAAGGCTCTACTTTATTAAAAATAACAGATGCAAGGCTTTACATTTAAATAAAAAATTTTTTGCCCTTAAAACTCTTAAATACAAATCGATACACTAAAAGCAATTAATATTTATCAAGCTCTTTTTCAATTCCTACTATAAGTTCGCACTCTCCCTATATATATCTAGTTCAAATTTTCAATCGTTAATAAAATAATTATTATTCTTCCACTCAAGTTCAAATACATTTTTTGAACTTGTAGTGAATGACACTTGATGTTAATACAGTGTTTTCAAATATTAATTCATTAGTTAAATTTAATTAAGTAATTTTAGTTTTTTTTTTTTTTAAGATTTAAGTAGCATGTATCTAATAATAGATGGATCCAGATGTAAGAGGAAAATTTCAACTTTATTTGTAGCGGACTTTTCTCAATATATTGAAAAAGAAGTAGGAATTGATTTTAAAATAATTTTTTTTTTATATTACTTGTTTGTACAATGATCTCAAATTGCTTAATATGATTTACTATATGCATTAACCCATGGCTTCCTTTTATAAGTATATACCATAATTTAAAATTTTCCATATTTAAAGCATAGTACTCCAAATGTTATATTTATAATGATTTTGAAATTTGGTATAGGAAACATATTATTTAGTTAATCAAAAAGCTTAATTTTTAATGCAACTTCTAAAATGTATCAGCACGTTCAAAATAATGCATTATCATTGTACAGCTTACAAGATTATACAGCATGGCATGTCTATTATTCATGTGCTTCATATTCATGAATAATAATTATCTTTTATGCATGATTATTTATTAAAGTTTATTAATAAATATTAGAGAATAGTTTTACGTATTTGTCAAATTAATTGATGGAAGATGAATATGTAGATCATTGTGTACAGAAAATTAAAACGTGATCCATTCGTTCCAGATAAATAAAATATACATAGTTTGCTGTGCTGTACATTTATTATTTATTACAGTAATAAATAAATTATCGTAAATGACAAAGTCCACATGGGTTAAAGTTAATTTATCAAAAATGTTTTATATTTAATATATTTAGCATTTATAATCTTAACTTTTAGGTAAAATAGACTGTTTAGTAAAAGTATTTTTAGTATTAAATGAATTAAACACAATTTAAATGAAATGTGAAATTTATAGTGCGATAGAGATAAAAAAATTGTAATACATATACATGAGTATAACTTTTTAAATATTAAAAATATTTAAAACCTTAATGCATATATTTTATAATTTTATATGTTAATTAATATAACTATCTAAATCGGGGGTGTCTAACCAGCGGCCCGCCTTGGACATTTTTCCGGCTTATGAGATTTATCAGACTTTTACAAAATATATTTATTTTATAATGGCCAAAGTGGGGAAACCCAAAGAAATACGAAAAATGCATTATGTATGCATCCGTATATTTAAAAATTAAGTGTCGAAATTATGCGAAAAAAATAACTTTGATTTTACAATAATATTCTTGCGAATATATGACAGATATTAGAGAGTTTTTTACCGTACGTTTTACCGTGTTCCGTTATTTTTCTCCCTAGCGCGCATGCTCGTAGGAAACCTGTTTCCTATGAACATGCGCGCTAGGGAGAAAATAACGGACGTCCTGTTTTAACGTACGGTATTTTATTATTGCCTGTTTTATTTATGAGTTTACAGTTAGGAGCTCGCAGAATAATTAAATTATATTCTGCGAATTCATGATAGTACGCATCTTGGAACATCT
The DNA here is from genome assembly GCA_021605075.1 of Caerostris darwini. Taxonomy (NCBI): domain Eukaryota; kingdom Metazoa; phylum Arthropoda; class Arachnida; order Araneae; family Araneidae; genus Caerostris; species Caerostris darwini. The sequence continues at coordinate 284,162 of BPLQ01011836.1, forward strand.
AAGATAACAGGTTCTATGTTTCACTTTAAGTGACCATCCCTAGATACACATAGTTGATTGTTGATAGCTTTTGATGCAACTTACAAGTACAAATCGTTTTTTTTTTTTTTTTCTAAAAGGAAATTGACCAAACACAAAACACGCTCAATCATAACAAACGCTAACCTGCAACACCCATTACGATGTGCAAATATTTGGATTGAGATCGATTTGCAAAAACTAATTGAAAGAGTGGAGAAACAAATATCACACTAGTAAAATAAATATATTTTAATAATTTCCTTTTTTTATTTCGTTTATATTTCATTTTTAGTGTTATATATATTTATTTCTAATGTGCTTTTAGTATCATTATTATTATTATGTTTATCCATGTTTACGTATAAGAATAATAGTAAACACAAAAATAATAACTCATTATTTTTAAAATTTTCACTCCAAAAATGTCTATACTGGGTCTAAATCTAATATTGGAATATATAATTTTATATGCGGCCCGCGGAGTTATGATGCTTTCCGAAGTTGCTCGCAAGACCATTTGGGCTGGCCACCCCTGATCTAAATAATGATTTTAGTGAGATATATTCAGATTTAATGTAATGTTTCAAAGTCAGTGAGAAAAGACTGGAATGAAGCTTACCTGTAACTTTTCTGGAAGAGATTAGTAGAAGGATAAATAGATATTGAAGTATGCCCATTGTAGAAATGTTTTACACTGGTTGAGTTCTTTTAAACACTGAGTCTTTGATAGAGTCTCTTTATTCACATCCAAAGTGCGGACAGTTCATCAAGAGTTCTTGTGGCCTGTATATACTTTTAATGAAGATTTAGCAGTGAGGATTTTAAAAAGTTATATGTCTTTAATATACATTTTTTATTTGGTTTTGATCTGTTTCTTTGTTGTAAACTGTTGAATCACTCCTGTCACTTCATCTTTAATTCTGCAAGAAAACATTTGAATTAAAAGAAAATTTAGAATTAAAAAAAATAAAATAATGCAAATTAAATCAAATATTACAGTGCTATGAAAGATTTATTTTATTAGTTTTTGAAAATAATAAACAAAACTGTGAAAATATTTTCCAACTTTAAAGAAATTGTTCTAAATTGTCTATGCAATAATTCTTTTTTAGATTCACAAAAGTTATGGATAATTTTTCCTTTTAAAAATTTTATTGCGGAAATATATTTTTTTGTCTAGATGCATAATTAAAATGACATATTAAAAGTATATAGTATTAAAACACATACATATTAAAAATAACATACAAATTAAATATAAGACATACATATAAAACATACATATAAAAAACATGCATATTAAAAATAAACTGAATACTTAAATGTATGATTATATTACTCGATATATATTCCATGCATAAATCATTTTTGTTTAAAAATTCAAGATCTTCCTAGTTATATAATACGCTAACTATCATGTAAAAGTGCAACAGTGACTGTTATAAAAAATTATTCGATGCTGAGGAGAATGTGACCAAAATACACTCAAGTCCATAAATTAAGGATAATTCAGAATCTCACAGAAATTGAACTCTAAAATAAAAATTTCACCTGTAGAATCATCACACACACATCTTAAAGAAGAATATGAAAATTACAGGAAACCACCAGATGGCGCCGATAGTACGTCACAATGACGAGAGTGTAAGAGAGGGGTATATAAGGAATGGTGGCAAAGGAGGAAAATTGTTCACAAGCGCTTTAAAAGCCTTTCAGTGCAATAACCGCATAGTTATGGCACAAAGGAAGCATTTGGATGATTTTTACGTGGTAGAATTATCGGAATTAATTAACGGAATGTGGACGTACCCTGCTGGAAGTATCCGAGGAACTTGGAATCGCTTAGAGTGTCATATCCAGGCATTGGCAACGATTCCAAGATGATGGTAATGTGAGTAGATGTTACAGCACAGGTCTCCCCCGAGTTACAACGCCGAATGACGACCGGTATTTAGCAATTACTGCCAAAAGAAACAGACGGAGCACAGCAACAGACCTGTCTCGTCAGCTCTCTTCAACTACCGGTACGACAGTTTCAAGGCAGACCGTGTACAGACGCTTACGGCACATTGGTCTATATGCTCGTAGGCCTGTCAGATGTGTTCCACTTACCGCAACTCACTGTCGGAGTAGAGAGCATGCATTGTGGACACCGCAACAGTGGTCTGGTGTGATGTTTTCCGACGAGTCCAGGTTTAGTTTGCAGTCTGATTCTCGCCGGACTTTCATATGCAGAGCGCCAGGTACCCGTTACCACCAAGAGAACATCATTGAACGACACCGTTACGGTGGTGCAGGATGGCTCGTTTGGGGAGGAATTATTCTTGGTTCTAGAACTGACTTGCATGTTCAGAGTGTAACGATGACAGGCCACATCTATCGGGATGTCATTCTGGAACAACATGTAAGTTTGTTTCGGGGCACCATGGGTGCTGAATTTCTGTTTATGGATGACAACGCCCGTCCTCCCCGTGCAAACAGTGTAGACGAATGCCTTCAATTGGAGGATTTCTCCCGTATGGATTGGCCAGCATACTCACCGGACTTGAATCCAATTGAGCATGTGTGGGATATGCTTGACCGACGAATTGCAGCCCGTCAACCCTCTCCCACCTGTCAACCGGAACTTTGGAGGGCATTGCTTGATGAGTGGTGTAATATTCCCCAAGATCATATTGATTATTTGATACTCAGCATGCCTAGGCGTTGTAAGGCCTGTATTGCATCGTCCGGGACACATACTCCATATTAACTATCATACTAACCATGTTATACTGTTTTTTGTAAATAGGTTCTTTTTTGAAATTTGCTCCAGGGAGTAAAAATCGCAATTTTTATTAATTATGTCAAACATATAGCATCTTTTTTGCTCTTTACCTTTTGTTTAATAAATAGACTTTACAAATAAGTCAAATCTGTTTTGCTTCTGTCTCTTTCTTTGCCTGAACTTCATTATCCTTTATTTATGGACATGAGTGTACTTGAATCTAGATTTCTAATGCTTGGTAACTGGTTTTCTACATTTAGTGATATCAAATTGTTAATTCTTGACGCTCTCCTAAATCAAAGCAATAGCCTCTTTTTTTAGTGTAGTACAGCTCTACAATCTACAACTATGTATCTATAGTAGGATTACTCAGTGATTTGATAATATAGTACTTGGAATTGAAAAAAATACACATTCACAAGATATATATCAGCCTCTCTTCAGCCAGTTGTCACTTATATTTTGGATTTCATGGATAACTACATAAATAGTTTGAAATTCTGTGGACAACATCTAATTTATTTAAATATATATATATATATATATATACATTTGTAAAATAATTATCAGAAACAATTCATTTTATTTATGTGAAATTTACTTATTTAATATAACTAATGAATTTTTCAGTAATGTAATTTAGTTCTATAACTAATGAATATGTTAGTATTTTTTTAGTACTGTGATTTGTTAGTAATTTTTAGTTTAACAGAAATGCACTTATTTAATATAACTAATGAATTTTTATACAATCGTATATTATCAATTTTTGTTATAATAAAAATTTAAACGCTCTTCTTACTAGACCAAACTTTTAAAAGTTTATTTAATAACAACAAATTTATAGAGGTTGTTTAGCTGAATACATTTAATAATCGAAGAATAATATTTATTTATTTAAATATTATATATCGTTTTTAGTGTAGTGTTTGTTCATGTTTGCTTAAAAGAAGATAACATCTATGATGCAGTTTTATTTTTATGCACGCTTGACTCCTTAGTATTTATTTTTGAAGAGTGTGATGAGGAAACTGAACAAAACGCTGATTTCACTCTCCGTATATTTGTATCTTGAGTATTCTTAGAAAATTATTTGAGTTTTGCCATTAAAAAAATATAAAAATTGCAAATGAGGCATACATTCTTCTGTAAGCCAACGAAATTATACCGAAGGCTAGTGTAAGTGATATTATTTTGAAAATATTAATACATAGACCGATTAATGTTAATTGTAATTAAAAAATGAACTTTAAAATGTAATATAATATAATTTAGAATTTAGAAACTTGTGTACATAAAGATGATGAGTCCCATTTACATGCAATAAAATCAAGTCACATACGTTACCTTATACCTACTTCGCAGATGTTACTCCAATCATTATGTTTCCATCATTTCTCTTCTCGCATATTTAAAATATGCAATATATATATATATATATATATATATATATATATATATATATATATAATATATACTGTAGAACAATTAAATAAAGATAAATACCATAAATATGAAGACAAATATATCTATCTTTTCAAATTTTTTAGTTTAGTTTAGAATTTCTGTGGTTATAGTTAATTAGGTGAATTATCGTTGTATTATAAGATTGATAATTATGATGATTCAATAATTAGCAAAGAAGTTCCTCTTAAATCTGCATTCACTTTACATAATAGCATTACTATGGCAATTAAAAGCTTTCAAGGAAAATGAAAAGAGTATGAGTTCAGATCGAATTTAACAATAAAAGCTTTTTAACGTTTTACATTTTGATAAATTTTACATCAGTTAAGTACACTTCAAAGAATCCTCTCACATTTCATGCAAATGCAAATGTATTTTCTAATTTATCATCTAACAATAAGAGCTCACATACTTTATATCACGGATTTGATTAAAATCATAAGTATATTTTACGAATAGTGCATTAGCTGCACAGACTAGAAGGATGCATTTCTGAATAATTTTCGATAAAATTGAGTTTTGAAGTTTTTAAATTCTTCCAGACAATTAAAGATTTACTTCGTCATGTCATAATCCAAATTGTACGATTTATTCTTTCTTCGAAATGGGCAGCAAATGAATTCTTCATACAATAAAAATATTATAATTATAATAATTATATTATAATTACAAATATTACTTATATTATAATTATAAAAATACAATAATTCTTAAATTCTTCAATACAATTAAAGATTTACTTAGTATGGTCGTGACCAAGTTGTAGGATTTATGCTTTCTTCGAGACGGATAGCAAATGAATTTTTCCATACAATAAAAATACAATAATTATTATAATTATATTATAATATTAAAATTGTATTATAAATATAAAAATATTACTTATATTATAATTATATTATAAATATAAAAACCTTACTTTTGTTATAATGATAAAAATATAATACTTCTTAAATTCTTCTATACAATTAAAGATTTGTTTCGTGAAGCATAAATCGTACAATTTGGGACACGACTTGACGACGTAAATCTTTAATTGTATGGACGAATTTAGAATTTTCAAAACTCAACTTTATCGAAAAATATTCAGAAGTGTATCCTTCTATGTCTAGTTAATGCATTATTCGCAAAATATAATTTTAATTTTAATCAAATCCGTAATAGAAGATGTGTGAGTTCTTATTGTTAGATGATAAATTAGAAAATGTATTTGCATAAAATGTGAGAGGATTCTTTGAAGTGTACTTAACTGATGGAAAACGTATATACTAATTTATCAAAATGTAAAACATTAAAAAGCTACTATTGTTAAATTCGATCTTAAGTCATAGAATGCTTTTCATTTTCCTCGAAAACTGTTAATTATTATAGTTGTACTGTTATGTATAGTGCGTGCAAGTGTAACAGTAACTTTGTTGATATTTATTGAATCCTCAAATTTATCAATCTTATAATACATGACTATTCACATGAAAATTTTATATTCTTACATACAATTAAAAACTTGTGTCGTCAGGTAGTGATCCAAATTGTACTCTTTATGCTATCTTTGAGATGGATAGCAAATTACCAACTTTTTTATTGTTTGCAAGATACTGTCATTTTATCACTCAAAAATATATACATTCTAGAAAATAAATTGTATATATACATATATATAGACAATATTTACAAAAGATGTTATAAATTAACTATTTTGGATGCTTAATGAAAATATACAAAAGAAGTTATACGCATTTCGACGACAGTTGCTCATTAGAATAACAAGTTGCATTCATTATAATTAAGTGTAATTTTTTTGCTTTTTACATAAATGAATACAGTCAAACTTATTAACTTACAGTCAAGTTTATTTAATTACTTGTTAAAATTCTTACACTTTGAAAGAAACATAAGGCTGGAACCATAAAAAAAAAATAAAAGCATGAAAAAGAAGCACTAGAAGCTATAAATTAGCATGCAATAGAAGCATAAAAAACCAAATCTTAGCATAAAAAAGAAGCATAAAAAGCTGTGGTTTGAAAGAAGCTTGTTTACATTTAATTGGAGGCGAAGTCATAATATTCTTTTGTGCTTTTCTTGAAATTTGTCCTTTTGATATGTTTCTCAGAAAATTGTATACATTTAATTGTTGTTATTTTTCATTTCTTTTGTGGACTGATTAAATATCATATTACAACACACAGCATGTTTACATTTAATTGGATGTGAAGTCATAGTATTCTTTCGCACTTTTCTTAGAAAACTGTATACATTTAATTGTCGTGATGTTCCATATCATTGGTTGACTGATTAAATATTGTATTACAATGAATTCAAATTTATTTCTAAATATAATTAAAAAAAACTAGTTATTTTGATCTTCTGTTTTTGTACTGAAAAAGTAATAGTAATACTCTATCAATCTTTTTCACAAGATTGAAATACAGTTTTTAACCTTTCATGGTTGTTCATATTAATTAAGTCATGAATATTAAATTTCTTTTCATATTTTATAATAAGTAACATCGTTAAATATCATACGGCATTTATCATTCAGAGAAGTTTAATTAGTTGAAGCCAATAATTCATATGCAGATATATCAGATGTAGTTTCCAAACTTCAAACAGCTTCAGGTTATTTGAAATGCTTAAACTTAAAATTCCTCAACTTATAAGGACTTCGTTGAATATTTGCAATTACTAAACATTTGAAATTAAGATTAAATTGGTTATTCGATAAGCCAGAAGCACTCAAGAAACTATTAGCAAAATTGCAGAAGTTAATGCGATGACACAGTACTTCTCCAAATCGGTTTGAGAACTATTTGGATCGATAGAGAAGTCGCTTAATTACGTCTTTATTGGGTCTCATTTTTGGAGATCTGTTATTAATTTCCTCTACAAAAATTCGGAAGCATTTCTTTGCTCAGAATTCTAGAAAATCAAGTATGATTTTTTGATTTTAAAAGTAAATATGAATCAAACCAGTCAGGTCAGACATTTTTAATTTGTTTATTCTTCCAAAATAAATAATTAAGCATCTGATGTTATATATATTATAAATATTTATCGCAAATGATTCTCTGATTAAATAAAAACAGTTCAATTTCAGTGAAGATTTATTTTTTAGAGTTACTAATTGTGTGGTTATCTACCAGTAGTTGGCCCACCATTGGGAAAATGCAAAAATGACGAAAAAGAAGAACAACAATTGTGCAATTATTGCTTTTTAAAAATTCGTAAATATATATATATTTTAAGAAATTCAGCAACAATATTTATTATATATATTTAAAGCCTTTATTAAAATTATAATTTAATGAGGCAGTAACTCACTATGGTTTGAGGCAATATCTATGTACTTGTTTGGACTATTATCCAAAACAGACAAACAATGAATCTCTATTACAGAGGATCCGGCTACGCTTTGTCCTTCAACAAATTTGCTTTATATTCAATATTAGACAAAATTTAATGTCAGTTTACTTTCTCCGAACTAGTAAGGTGGAAAGCAAAAACAGAGATTTCCAATTCCATCTAACAATCCTTGTAGAAGAAGAATATGACAACCAGCATTCAAAATTCGCAGTTGTTTGTAACGCCGTAAATAAGGTTATAAGTGAAATCATGGATGATATACATGCCTTATTAGAATTTTGTAGATAATTATGGACTATTGAAGAACCGTTCAATATTTCAAAGCTGTGATGGAAAATGACAACTACGTAGCATAAATCACTCCGTACCTAAAAAGATTTGCAAATATCACTAACAACATAAGTGACAGAAATTAACTGAAACCAGATCAAAGGAAGCATCAGTTTGACAAGAAACGGCGACAAGTATGTTAATACGATATGAGACTTGGTAACTTTACACTAATGAAAAAGACTTCATTGTTCATTCCGAAGGAGATGATTCATATTTTGTGCTAACTGAGAAATTGGCCGTACCCTGTTATTGCAAGCCTTGACAAACCATCGGACCCATAGCGACATATCACACTTCTCTAACATACTTCATAGACAATAAAACTTTATCGGTTATCAATTACAAATAAAGTGGCGGTCTACCACAACGTTCTATGGGGTCACATATTGATCAGTACTTCAATCTGATTGGAAAAAGGGTTTGAAAGACCAGTCTCTTTGCTCAAACATCTAAAAAGACAAAACCTAAAACGATACTACATGAGCTGAATTTTCTTTCAATTCTAACTAATTGCCGGAAATTCAGTGGAGCCAGAGCCGGATATTGTAACCGTTCCGTTCTTTTATCTGATAACACCGACTGTAGGACATCAGCACCGCTGTCTTTATATTGACTGAATTACTCCGTAGAAAAAATTGCCCTGTGTTATTGAATGTCACAGGTTTCTTTTTATTTATTAACTTTTGATGTTTTTTCGTATATATTTACAAATTATACGAAAAAAAAATTGTTTTATAAATTAAGCTAATCATAATTAACCCAATTTCCTTCCTTCACAAGTTAAAAAAATAAAAATAATTTTTATTTACCCTTGTTATTTGCATGAGCCAATTATGTATGATACTCTATTATTATTTCTTTTGAAGATTTTGTTAATTTTAACATTGGAATAGGATGGCGTTAACATCTTTTTCCAATGTATCGTTGGAATAGGATGTAATGTTGTATTTTTAAAAAGAGCCATTAATTTTTTATTACATTGTATATTGAATGAAAACTTAAATTTACCGGTAAATAAACAAAATTAATTCTTTAGTAGGGAAATTAAATATAGAACAACATGGTAGTTTTCTTATTTTTTGAAATAACGAGATTGATATTTTATTCTATATAAATAAATTATATAGCTTTTATTAAATAATTGAAATTTTAATAAATTAAAAACTTCATGTAGAATATATAACATAATTATAAAGGATTTTATTATAAAATCATTCCTTTCATTTAACCTAAAACTGCCTCTGCATTAAGTATTTCCATTCAGCCTGAGAAACCAAGCAGGTGTTCTTTAGTACATTGATACATTCCACTCAATAGAGATCAACGAATCCCAAACAGAGCTTCATAGATTTCATCATGGTTCCATAATCGCAGAGTGTGCAAATTCAGCAATCGATTTTAGGGATAATGCTCATAATCTGTTTTACGGATGCACGATTGGAATAGAGATAATATGCATTTGCTGATGGTTGGGGCTGGATGCCTATTAGCAGAGGTTGTAAACCGTACTGAGCCGGCTTACGCAATCTGAACAGGGCGAAAACAGATGTTAATATTTGATGGGATTACGTAGAGAATGGTGTAAGTTAACGTGTGCTCACTTTGGAACATTAAAGATCAAAAGAAAGGTAGGAATAGGAATAGTATATTAAATAAAATCAATGCTGGATCCATTGAATTGATGAATTGATTAACATATTATGAAACAAAATAATATACATATTATAATTTATTTATTACAGAAAGTATAGAAAATAACAATGCATATATATTTTAACCTTAAAAGTCTAATTGTGATTTTGTTTTTAATCATCAAGTGATAATGTACTTAAAATTATTACATTTTCTTTTATATTACATTAATAATATGTTTCCATAAAATTTAACAGTTCTAATAATGTATTTTATTTATAATTCTATCAATAATGTGATATATATATATATATATATATATATATATATATATATATATACACACAGAGAGAGAGAGAGATGCATGAATGTATTAAATGAAAAAATAAGTGAATACCCATAAATCATCAGTTTTGAATTTATTTAAACAATTAACTCTAAAACTTTGTGTGGTTAATTGTAAATAAAAATGTCGGTATAAAACAAATAATTTTGCAGAGCTTATACTTAAAATTGCAACTTCATTTTATATTTATCGTAATTATTTCTAGCAAAATTTCGTACTTAGGTTGGAGATTACAATTTTTTCAAGCTACAAGAGATTAATTATATATATATATATATATATCATTAAATACAGAGAGAGACAGAAATTTATGTATGTATAACATTTCTTAGGGAATATTTTAATAGCAAATTATATGAGTATCTAACCCTACAATAAACATAAAATCGTACATAAAAGAATATGGCAAAGGTGAAACCTTAATAACAAACTGACAAAACTTACTTCATGTTAATTTTGTTTACAATTATTCCCGTATGGATAACTTAAATTTTAGGTTCACTGTAGAGTTGCAAGAAAAATACCCTCGGGATGATAAAAAAAAAAAGTAACGCTCAGTATCGTCAGTTTCCAAGACATCCTGTTTCACACCATAATGCGGTAAGGTTGGGCAATTTGCAAAGGTTTACTTTTTTTCTAAAACTAAATCTTTCCCCAGTTGGTTATTACTAGAAATGGCTTGGACGATAAATAATTCTATGCAGCCGTGCACTGAAAATATTTCTTATAAGGGAGCTTTCATGGATCTGAAATTCATAAAACATTTAAGCTAAAAGACAAATATATTGTTTAATTATCAATACAAGTTCAAATATAAAATAATTTATGATTTGTATTTATTTATTATGAATTAATCACATCCGTTTATTTTTATAAACTTCGTTGTCAGTAAGAAATGATAGAATAAATATTCTTTTAACTAAAGTTAATGTACCTATAAATATTTTAATATCATTATTCTGGCCTCGGGAGTTGGAATAGCATTAACTGAAGTTTTACTTTCCAAGAAGACTTTCAGGTATTATTCAAGAAATGATTTCAAGAATAGTTAGCTGTTTTATAATCAAGAAATTAATTTGAAGAATAGTTAACTGCCTACATTCAAGGAATGATTCGAAGAATCGTTAGTTGTTTTTATTTAGTTAGATGATTTAGAGAACAGTTTTCCGCATTTACTGCAATGCGACTCGAAAATTGCACTAACAACTAAATAGTTAGACAATTGGATTTCGGAAAATCTTTGTCATGATATCTACCGAATTTACTCATTAATTTTACAAAAGGTTACTTTGGCGTATATCACTAAGAAATTAAATAATTACCTCTATGTAAGCTAACAAGTATGCACTTTTACCCGGGCATAAGAAGGTGCTTGGATTAAGTTAAAAAATTTATTTTAGAGAATGCTAAAAAAGGAAGATAAACGTATGATTAATAAATGACACGTAAACTTTCATACAAAGGAAAAAACATATTTTTCATTCATGCAAATTTAAAGGTTTTATTTTCTTAATATAATTGCCTCAAACCTTTCAATATATAGTTTCAGAAGAAAATTTTGTAACAAACAAAATAATTAAAATAAGGGCTAGAAAAAAAATTTTCATCAAATTGTCATTAAAATTTCTTTTATTTTACAAACATAAATCAATTATTTAATTAATGATTTTTATTGTTGCTATCTAAATACAATATTTTCACACAATTTATATTCATTCATGTATATTTGAAAATGTAAATCCTATATCCCCCACATATTTAAATTTAAAATAATTAATTGCATAAATTTTAAAAACGAAAATCAGTATTAACTATAATCAAACTCTTTAAAATTCAAAAGATAACATGTTTTTACAAACTGGCAAAGGTTAACAAGGATCAGAAAAAGTATTTTCGTCAAAATGTCAATAAAATTTCTTTCATTTTACAAATATTAATAAATTATTTATTAAATGGGTTTTAATGGGGTTTTTTTAACTATCAAAATGAAATTTTTGCACCCAAGTTTTATTTATTCATATATATTGTGAAATGTAATTTTCTCCAACATATTTACCACCGAAATATTTAATTGAATTGTTTTTTAAATATACAAATCAGTATTTGATAAATTTACTTAAAATACAAAAGATAAAATGTTTTTACAATTAGGCAAAAATTACTTAAATTTCTCATTTTTTTTTTGTTTAAATTTCCCCATATAGATAAGTTAAATTTTAGGCCCACATTTTTAAGTCTAAAAGTGATGTAAGGAACATAGCATTTGAATTTTGCAAAAAGAATTCATGCTTGGGGGAACATTAAAACTAATATTATTAATCATTATATATATCCTCCACAGATTTGGCCTTTCATAAATCATAAAATAACCTTAAGTTTCATTAATAAGTCTATAATTTCATTAATCATTTCATTAATCATATCATTAATCAATAGTCCATTCCTTGTAGTTTGAAACTAAAAAAAAAATCTTCACTTTAAATGTTTCTCTGTACAGTAAATAAAATGTTATCTTCAATATTTCTAAGGAATCTATTATCATAAATTTCCGTACAATTCTATTGAGTGCACTTTATAGTATATGTTACGAATTTGTATACTACTCCAGACCTAAGACTCAGATAGATATTCACGGTATGTCTGAGGGACAACTCTGATCAACGCGAATGTATTCGCAGGCACTCAGATCTCGGAAAGACCTTGAGATCGTGCGTCTGGATGAATTAATGGTTATGATTTTAGGTCATCGCAATTACCATCCAACGGAGCAACGCACTTCCCTTCTCAAATCGCATTACCCACTTGGAACCGTTCCCAATTCACCCTGAAACCACCAAAGATCAACACCATAACTATTCCACGAGAATTCGAAGGTTCCAAGGCGTTCTAATCCTGTTCACTCAGAGGAACACACCCTCCTTTGAACAATGCCTAGTCCGCTTCCCCCTTCAACATTCGTAGGAAACAGTCAGCCGAGCTTGTTCTGCGAATTAAAGCAGTTTGGTATCCCTTCACTCCACCCTCCCTTTCGTTCTCTAGACCCCTTCCATCCCCCCCACTCATCTTTGACGACCGTTACAGTTACGGTTTCTATTGATTTCGCAAGATCGGCAGAAACTGTAGCTTAAGAGAGATAGAGAGGGGACGATTTGGTGTATGAAGAGTTTGCCGTTGAAAGACCTCTGAATCAAAGAGGACAACCGTAAATCACCCAGCAGGACCACGATTACGTGATTATTCGAAATTTCCGCGGATATTTTACGGATATTCGAGTGACACGAAACGAAGCTCATTTCGGGGTGGTAATGGAACACTTAAATAGCTTATTACCCCCAGACGGACATTGTGCTCTGTTGCAATGTATTTGGGTAACTGCTTTCGGAGCGGGACATTGTAATCTCTTTAATGCCAAATGACGCGCAATGCCCTCTCATGCCGATAAATTTAACCCATATCGAAAGATACTAGCTGGAAATAAACTGTAATTGACACTTTGATTTTTTTAAATTATATTTTAATCTGAAATCGAGATAACAAATGAATGTTTAAAAATGGTTTATTAAGAATAGGCATCAAATAATTATAATAGTACTTTTTCTTGATATTTTCATTTTCATTATTCACTACCGATAGTACTGTGCCTAAAAAAGTAAAACCAATTATTTTTTTTTTCAAAAAAATCTTTATTTATTCTTCCAAATTTATTTAATCGAATATGGGTTTCATTTTTGGCGAAAAAGGCATTGAAGAATCAATTCAGTGTGAACTGGCGCCTTCAGTGTTTTCGGTACCAATCGAGATTTGACGCGTTTGATACCCTGACCGAACCCTTTGAAATTCCAACATCATAAGCAAGGTCTCTAATTGTAAATCGACGGTTTGCACACATCAAATCTTTAATTTTTTGGATGCGAGCTTTGTCAGTTAAGGTTGATGGTCGACAGAAGGCTCTTCGTCTTCTACGCGTTCTCTGCCTTCTTTGTACTGTTTATACCACTTCTAAACATTTATTTCCGATACAGGAATACTCACCTTCTGCAACATTCTATAAGTTTCCGAAAATAAAATTTAATGCAAGGTCTTTGCTCAATTACATCAGACATTTCAAAAATCGCCGGAATCAGTTTTAGCTTCTCAGAAAGCCAAGCGTAACTGACACATCAGAATAACAGATGATTCTAAATTAATCCAGAACTTAATGTGTTACAATAGATTCATAAATCAAGTAGTAAGTAATATTTTTTGTCAGAATTTTCAGCAATAACTGTAGTTACAGAGGATATTTTAATTTAATGTAAATGATTTTGCAATAAATTATATAGGTTGTGAATTAATTACGAATTTTGAAAAGAGTGGTATTACTAAAAATGATCTTTAGAGCTGTACTGGTACTTCTAGCTAAGAAACTTCTTTATCGGAAATGTATTTAAAGAGGCAAAAGAAATAGTAATAATATTTTTTTATTTAGATAATATTAGCAATAATTTATAGATATCATGTTAATGCATTACATGCTTACTTATGTAATCCATGAACCAACATACACATCATATTAATGAATATATATTTATAATCCATTACAAGGTAAATAATTCATACAATAAAAACTAAAGGCATTTAATTTAAAGAAAAGAATAAGTTTTATAATACATTAGAATAATAAGAAAAATGAATATCTTTATAGTGATATGGGAACAAAATATTTAAATATAAATTTATATTTTAGAATATTTTACAGTATGAGTCATAATTTATTTTTATTTATATGAATCTCATTTTCCCAGAAAAATACAGTTACTGCAAGCGTTATATTTCATAAAAAAGAAATTTATTATATTTATTTAATCTGCAACAAAAATATTGAATTAGTTTTCTTTGAAATCAACATACAATAAAAACTAATTCACCATTTATGTAGGATCTTTCATCTTACAAGCAAAAAATGAAATAACGTACATAAATAATTCAATTCATAAGAAAATTGAATTTTTTCTCATATTTCAATAAAAAAACTACGCTGTCAATTCTAAAGAAAAATCGTATTTCTTTTTAACTTAAATTTAGAATGTTTGAAATTCATGAATTGTTGATTGAATGTCCAAGTTGTTTTTTTGGAAGAAAGCTAATCTGGGTTCAGAAACAAATGCCGCTTGAAATATTTACATTGAAAGTATTTCTAGCTTAGATAATATGTGAAAAAATAAAATTGAAATAAAATAAATAAAAATAACGTAATTCTATATCGGTTCTCTTTTTACAAGAAGACAAGCTGATTTCAAAATTATCTCTCTTGTAAATATTCTGATTATCTCTCTAGTATTATCCATACTGAAAGGATTTTCAAAGATTCTGCATGTATATCGAATTCTTTCAAATATTATTTCGGATTCGGTGAAATCTCATTTCTTTGAAATAAACACCTTATGTATCAAACTCACGCCTGAATCAAACTATCTTTTCGCTCTTTAGTTTACCATTCTGAATTAATTAACTGACTTCAGAATTGAATAATCTTTAGAATAAAATAATCAGTTGCTAGCTAAATAATGAAAAGCAAACATTTATAAACATTAAACATGTATTAATCACTGAAAGGCATGTTTTTAAATAACGTTCCATTTTTAGACTTCTGAAATTTCCTATGTAATATAATAATCAAAATAATTGATAGCACCGATTCAATTAAGAGTAACAGGAATGAAATTTCTTTTTGGTTCCTCTTTATATGCCTTAATTGAAAGTTCGCAAATCTCTTAATTATAGGTTTATATGGTGATCTTATTTTCATTAGAATTATTATTTTGTTAATCATTACGAACTTAAGAATATCGCAAATCAATCAGTTCAACACGATTGCCTTTATACTCTTTAAAATTCAGATAGTCGAAACATAAGCTAGAACTTGTTTTATTTTCAGGACTCGATTTGTCATCATTCGTCAAATCCCTCCCCCCACTTTGAGAAGCCATTTGTTTAAAATTGCTATTGTATAAATTAACTCACTTAATTTCTAAAATAGAAAACGCATGCACACATGCAAAGTGATAGTAATAACTTTATATTCTTCGTATTTCATCACTGTACTTAGATTTATGTAGCCCACTACAAATTGAAAAGGTGAATGTAGTGCATCGTCGGGCCTCATGTAGGCCATGAACATCTCATCAACAGTTGTTGAGAGAGGACACTTTATTCCTGGAGGATTTTAGGAAGAACTGCTCTATGTTTGCATGTTTTATAGGAGAAAATTCAGAAACTCTCGCGTTGATAACAGTTTGACTATTGATGTAAGATGCTTTAAAAACTTTATCCCAATCGCCATGGCTCCAATCACTTCTGAAAGTAATGACTTTAACATTGATGACAAGGATTCGAGCATGCTCTCCTGCGAGCTAGCTGTGCCTGTGACTATTGAGACATGAGACGGATAATAATAGTTGCTGGTATATAAGATTCATGTTAGTTGTGTTCATCTTACAAAGGGTAAAACATTATCAAGAACTATACACAAAGAAAATATATAAAAAAAAATAGGGATATAAAATTGTCCTATGGTATTTCATAAGTGCTATAAGTGGCGAAAGCCAAATTTCGAATTTTTCAAACCATTTGGAGGTTAAAAAACTAGTTTTCAAGATGAAAGTGAGTGTACTTTTGATGTGGCACATATTTGAAAATTAAACCCACAATAGTTTTCCCTGAAACCATTTTATCGATACTTATTATCGACTATTAACACTTTAAATTATCAAACATAATTGGATACTGTATCGACACATTAAACAATCGAATATAAATGGGACTGGACTTAGAATATTAAATATTCCAAAGACATTTTTGTTTTTATTTTATTCTGCTAAACTAATGTTTTGTGAATTAATAAAGTATATTAAAATTTTAGTTTTATAATTTTATTTTTATTTTAGTAATTTAAATAGTGTTAATTTTTCGAGTTTCGATGTTTTATCTTTACCGTATAAAATTTCTTACAATTATCACTAGGATGGTACATTATTTTATATCTATACGTCACGTAATATATTACGTATATACACTCAAGAGCCAAAACATTGTGACCACCTGCCAATAACGAGTTGGCCCTCCTTTGGCGCGCAACACAGCTTCAACCCGCCTTGGCATGGATTAACACCACCACTTAATACCAGTTAAATACCACTTCCACCTGATCACGTGCCTTACACGTCATCCAGGCGAGTTCATTGCAAAATGTAGGGGTGATCATAATGTTTTGGCTCTTGAGTGTATATCTCAATGAAATGTATCTCATTTAAATAAAGGGAGCTATTTCCTTTTGGAAGACATTCATATGATAGCAAGTTTCAATAGAAATCCTTCAGAAAAATACATTTAGGCAGAGGCGATATTTCGACTATCACAATATTATTAAAATCTACCGGTTTTTTAAGGCAATGGCTGCAATGCACGCTACCAGTGGTTTATAAATATTGACAAAAATATTTGTCTTATATTATTGAGTATGATTTGAAAAAGGAACTGGTCCTATATTTTAGTACAAATAAAAATAAGGAAATGCTAAAAATAAAAGCAAAAACATTCAGAGAAAATAAATAAAAGATGAATAAATAAAATTCTGAGACTCAAAATAACAAACACTGTGTCAGGAGAAAAAAAACCACATTTTTTCATAGAAATAGGAAAAAAAAATACGCTGTAAGTCTTTGTTGACTTTGATTGATCAAGTGAGATCCGGGAGATGAAAAATACAAGTAAATATAAAAAGTGTTTTGAGTTTTATTCATTTTATGGATCACAACAAAATAATGTGCTTTAGGTTTCAACATAAATGTGTGATTTCTATCAGAAACAACTTCTTTATATACTTTCCTTTCATATCTATCATTGAAAATCTATAAAATTCATACAAGAAAAATGAAATTCATAAATGTTTATAAACATGAAATAAATCGACCAGTTTTACTATATTATATATTTTTGCGATATGCTATCATTCGAATAGTGTTAAAATGAGGTTCTATTTTTTTTAACCTTGTTCCATTAATTTGTCATTCCTTTCTACTATAAATTTTCAGAAAAAGGGCATTTCCAAAACGATTTTAAGACTAAATAATATATTTTTATAGTAAATATATTGCAGTTTATTGAAGAATATGAGGTATCAATTCTTCTATATAATTAGAAAAAGTTCCCCACATAAATAATGTTAGAGGTAAAATACAGTTATGTATTTTATTTAAAACTCTAATTTAAAATATACTGCATAGATTTATTACAAAAATGTCAATATTTTAATATATTTATTGTGTCATTTATTAAATTTAAATAATATATTTTCTACAGTAAATATATTGCTGTTTATTGAAGTTAAATGAGGAGTCAATTTTTCTATATAATTACAATAAGTTTTTCGAATAAATAATATTACAGATAAAATACTGTAATGTATTTTATTCATATCCCAATTTTAAAATATACTGCATAGATTTATTACGGAAAAAAAAAACTCTTGAAACAATATATCATTAAATTTTAAGAATGTTCTGATGTATTCAACACATTGAAATATACCATACAAAAAATCTTAAACATTAAGAGAGAGAAAAAAGAAAGGAAATGATAACAAAGAGAAATAAAAAGAAACTTAAATTATGTATAAAAAAATCCTTAAACTCTATTACCAATTGAGAATTTAAAATAAAATTTATTGACGTCTTCAAAATTATCTCCTTTGAAACAAGTTGAAGTCTTTGTCTAAGTTTTTCTTATTTGATTAATTGCATAAACACATTATTTAAATATTTAAAAGACATGATGATAAATTATAACTAGTGCACAACAAACTTTCTTAACTATAATTTAAAACGATATATATTGATTTGTAAAAAAATCTTTGATATTAACTATTAAAATCAATGCTGAAAGAATAAAAGCAATGTTCTTAAATACATGATTGTGATTCTTTTATTGGTTGGACAAAAAAAAAAATAAAGAATTTAAATGACTTTTCTTGTAAATAGAATAAATTTGTCGAATAAAATAAAAAATTATCAGAGAAACTTTTACTGTACACCAGTTTAAGTTTAGGAAAATCATTAGCTTTCGTAGATGTCCAACAGAACCATGTAGAAAAACCTAAGTGAAAACTAATGGTCTCATAAATGAATTTGAAAAGTCTACAATACGGCGATCTGTGTTGTTGTTTGAAAGATTCAGCTATTTAATGGAAACAGTAAGTTGAATCAAGATCATTTGATGATACACAGAAGTAAATAAAACAATAGATGGCCTCCAGACTTTGTGTTTTTTCGGAAGTTAATTTATTGAAAATAAAAAGATATATCATTGCTGAAGTACACATTACGAAAACGACAATTGGGTTCCTATTGTTGAACACGATGGTTAAAGTAGTGATAATCAAATATATTGGTATTCAATTTAGTTGTTATTTAAGAAATTTATCAAAGAAATTGCTAAAATATAATTGTTTTGAAAAAGATATCGTTTCTTAGTTCTACAGACATAAATAACAAACGTAAGAAAGTTCTAAAAATGACTGAGACGATGAAAAATTTTAGAAATAAGAGCTTGTTCAAGTATAAGAAGTGCCAAAGTAACTTAAATTGAAAAAAATAATACTGGGCACACTATGGCGTTATGTAATTTTTTTCGAAAATGAAGGAAAAAGCAGATGTACGTTAATGCATTCAAACAACAGATTTACTTGATGTACAAGGTATCAAACTGAAATTTAATTTTTGAAGGGAAGGAAAATATATATATAAAAATAATGATGGAGAAAGCAGAGTTAATGTTTGCATAACAGAAATTATTCTCTCTTTTATCTGCTTATAGTAAAAATTGAAAAAGCACATATCAAATACATTTACCTACTCACACGCCCACATACTTATCCACACAAACACACCTATTTATATATATATATAAAGGTCACATATTCATACCCACGTGTGAGTATATGTATATACACATATGTATATGTGTATTTGTGTGCGCAAAATATTGTCAAAAATTTATGTTAATATAAAATGTGTTTTTTATTAAAAGGCTGGGGAAATTTTGCTTTAAATGTTTAAAATTAAATTTTTTTTTAATTTATTTTATTGGAAGATAAGTTAAAAAATATGTTTTTAAGAAGTTTTATTTCATAGTGGTTAATTTTTTAGTTGCATTTTACTATTCTGTCAAATTTATTTTTCGACACAAATCACCAATATCTTAGGTGTTTCATCTACAAATTTATATGTACTACAGTACATATAATTTTGTAGATTGATCAAATCGCTCAGATTGTGTAACTATACATTCTTTAAATTAATGTATTTTATACAATTCCCAATATTTTATCAAAACTGACTAAAGATAAATAGTTAAATAAAATCTATTTAGAATACAATTGTTTGACAATGATTCAAATATTTTACGTATAAAATTTATTGCCATCATGTGCTTATTAAAACGCTACTTCCTTTTATTTATTTATACACAGAATTAAACAATTATTTTAGTTTTTGAGCATTTTTTTTTGAAGTGGGAAAAGTTAGTTAATAATGAGTAAAAAATGATTTTGCTAGAAGTACGAGATCCTTCCACCATAAAGATTTTAATTTTATCATTATTTTTAATTGATTCCTGCTAAAAAAAAAAGAATATGCGCAGCCTATATATGCACGATAGTGCGCAGTGAAGAATGCAAACGGATTAAAGTATTTTTCTTGATAAAAGATATTCTAAAAATCTGATAAAAAAATGGCGGGTTTTTATTCGAAGTGAGGAAACAAATAAACTATCAAATAAACCAAAATCTATCAAATATACCAATAATCAAAAATTGACAAAAATTACCTAAATAATACTTTTGAACAGTTATGTTGTTTTCAAATCTATTCATAAACATAGAACATGTACATAACATAACACATGTCTTCAAGCAAAAATTAGCAGAAAAAATTATTGAATAAAATAAACCAAAAATAACAGCATCAGCAACACGAGAAATTACACCTATCATTACCATCAATATTTACTGGCCATCAATTTCTAATACCCATTGAAGCAACTTCATCACGAAAAGATCATAAACATTGTAATTTGTTTATCACAAAAAAGAAAAGATTCATTTTATCAGCGTGATAACTACCGTGTGGCGTTAATGTGTTGAACATTTTACCATCATATGATGCAAAACTATTAAACTGAATTTCTCAATTTATTTTCAATGTATAACTTTATTGAACTAAATAAAATTCTTGATGTACGCTATGTTGGCTTTTTGTTTCATCATTTTGAAGTATTTCTATCTATAAAACCATTTGGTGATATGGAATGATTTTCCAATTTTTGGAATAATACAAATGAATTAAAAAATAAATATATCAAACGTATTTGTATTTTAAATACTTAAAAGTTTAATATATGAAGCAAAATAAGGGTGAATCTTCCAAAACAGTTTTCTAAGTATAAAAGTAGGTTTTTGTAAGTAGACAAAAGCAAAAATGTTAATTAGGTTTTTATAAGTAGATTTGTAAGTAGACAAAAGCAAACACGTTAAGTAGATTTTTGTCAGTAGATTTGTAAGTAGACAAAAGCAAAACCGTTAAGTAGGTTTCTGTAAGTAAACAAAAGCAAAAATGTTAAGTTGATTTTTGTAAGTAAACAAAATCAAAAACGTTAAGTAGGTTTTTGTAAGTAGACAAGTGCAAAAAAAAAAAAAAATATCTACAGATTTTTCTTCATCAAAATTTACTATATATTTCTCAAATTAATCCATATAATTTAGCCTTATTATTTATATATAATCCTAGGCTCACGAATGCAGCCTTCCAGGAATACCTATCTCCCACTTCTACTATCTATCCATGGTGTCTTGCACCAGCTTCTGCTCTAAGATTGATACAGCGGTATATACAAAGCTATTTCCTAGCTATTGTCACCCAAGTTCAGAAACTCGAAGCTGTCTCGCTGCATAATTTAAGGGGAAGTCAGAATATAATTCGGGACGTGTTTGTATGTCATAGTAGAGTGCTTGGATTCAGAGTTATAATGAACACTTGGAAAATTCTATGCTAAAGCGAGTGATATTATATTTCCTCTGGATTTTGATTAATCTTCGTTTTCAGTATGTAATAAATTATGTCACAGGTCAATAAATATGCTATTACTTTTATCTTATCCTTATAATGCAGAATATTTATTGTTTATTTAATAAAAATATAAAATTAATAACCGATATAAGAAAGTTATTCACTTGATGTTAACAAATTTTATTTTTTATATTTAAATCATTTAAGGAAATATAACGAATTGCTTTTTTTAAATATTCAAAGTCAATTTGCTTCTCTTACAAAATGAGTTTTTGTTAAATTTACACATTAGAAAAGAAATATTGCTTATGTATTTGTTCTAAAAAAACATGGAATTGTTATTACTAAATAAATAAAACAAGTTAAAACAGATAAATTAATATGGAATAGATCAGAATCTGTAGTAATTTTTTTTGCAATATACAATGTATTTTTGTTATCTTTTATATGCTTAAAGTTTATATTAACTAATTATTTTTTTGTAAATCTTTAAATGTATATTTTTTTCTAAAAAAAAGGAAAACACGACGTGAAAAATTCGTTTTGAAAATATCATGATGTTTAAATAAAACATTTAGTAATTTCTTAAAAGATGCATAAAAACTCATTTAATTTTTAAAATTTACTATATTATTCAAGTTATAACAGTACAAAATTACATTAAAATAAAATACTTTTTGAAGATTTTTTTTTTGTTTTTGTTTTACGTTCAGTCTGAGAAAAACCTTCACTTTTAGAATATTCTTGTTTATAAAGAATTATTATAATATATAAAAGGCATTTTTAATTTTATCGTTTAGACATTGTTAATATTTAAATGCTACTCTGTTGAATTGGTCTATACTACACTCTCCACGCTGTACAATTTCTTTTCATAATTCTTTTATCTCTTTATTGATGATAAATTCTTTAAATGGAAATTAAACGAAAAAAAAAAATCACTTTAGTTACTTTTCGTTTACTTTTGAAGTGTTAGTACGTTACTTCTTGAAATGAATTCAATCTTTTGTGACAGTATCTTTAAATTTAATTTATACCTTTCAAGTTAGATATTTATTTCCTCGTTAGATCTTTAATTCTCAAAAAAATAAATCGATAAAAACACCAAATAGCAAGCTTCATTCTATTCGTTAAAATCCTTTCAATCTAAAGTATATTTCTTAAAAGACTGTGACGTAACATCTTGCTGTAATCTTTTCCTTATGGTAAAAGTTTCTGCTCCGACCTAACCACAAGTTAACTGACAGAATAGTGATGAATGAACCATAAGTGGGCCATTCAGTAGCTTGATAATGTCTTAGTTCGTATTTTTTTCTCTGGAATAGGAAACATCGTTAAGATACAACGCAGTGTTAAACATATTGTTTTGCTGCATATGTTGCATGACAGGATTGTGATCAATGAAACGTCAGTCTGGAACACTCAGACGTGTAAAAGATATATGGACTTGACATTTAATTAGTTCGCAACCACATTTTACACTTTTATGGCGACAGTGTACTTCCAAATTTATTTCTTAAAAGTTTTTACTTTTACTATTTCATTTTCACTACTAAATTACGACAATGTTTAAAGTCTGATTCCTTTAAAAAAGGAGAAAATTGTATTGAATTTATTAAAAATTGAATAAAAACAATTGGTAGTTTCAAATTTTTAAAATTTGCATCCTCTTTGGCAGAAAAATTGGTTGTCAATTTCTGTTTGTAGAATATTATGAAAAATTAAACCAAATAAAATGTAGAGTCCATTTAAATTAATTTATATAGTGACAGTAATTATCGACAAATTATATAGTGGCAGAATAAGTATAAATATCTTTTCAATTGCAAAATAAACAGAATAGCATGCAATCCGAAACACAGATGGTGACAACCAAGAATATATCTTATTTAAATGTTCAAGTTAGGGGTCTTATTCCTGGAATATATCTTTATTGCGTTTTCTATGGCAGAAGAGTTTATCTCAAAATTACAAATCCAATTACTTTATCAAATGATCATATTCTAGCTTAAAACGGTTGGCGATTGGAATTATCTTTACCATAATACGATTTTTTAAAAATTAGGGGTATTTTGAGTTTGTTTTTCTTCGTCACACAGAAGAATTAACTTCTCTGAACGCCATAGAAATAATATTAAAAACTCTAATTTACAAAATGAACAATTGAAATCTATAAACTACGAAATTATCTATACATTTCAGTTACTGGCATATCAGAACTGAAATGAACGTTGAACTTGAAACTTAATCTCTTTGTACATATCTTGTAAGCCATTGATGATATCGCTATTTCTAGTAAGAAGAAAAGGCCTTATAATTAATCTTTGAATCATTTGCACAAATTTGGCCAATAATATAATGATTGTATAAATTTTGGTGGAGGGTAATTACTTTCCAGAGTCCAGAGCAAGAGGATTGTATTTAGAAGAAAAGAAAATGCGGAATTCACAATGGACCATACTTGAAATACCAAGAGATCTCAGAGCAATGTATGAAACGATATATATATATATATATATATACAAATATATATACTTGAAAGAATTATCAGTGGTATATGTATATATATATATATATATTCCAATATATATATACCACTGATAATTCTTTCAAGTATGAAAGTAGGACTTATGTCTATGTCTTAGTGTATTCTTATTCTTTTAAAGTCGTTACTGTAAAGAAAAACAATATATATATTTTTTAATGTGAGATGCAACTTTTTCTTCTAAAAGTGAAAATGTGTTAAATGGAGTTATTCTTTTAAATTTCGTTTTAAAGAAATTTTCTTTGCATTGTCAGAACTTTTTCACCTTATTTTAAAAAGAATAAATCTTTAATCGTATAGTTACTTAGTTAAACTCAACCTTCACTAATATTTACAGTAATAATCAATGTATACTCTGCTAAATTACTTTAATGCAAAATTTCCTGCGAAAATTTTTTCCTGCGTTAAGCCACGTACTTTAGAAAATTCCTGTGAACCTTATATGTAAGTATTTTAAGTTTTATTTTTAATTAATTAATTTATTTTTGTCAGGAATGTATGTAAAGAATTTTCACTTGATTAATGCATGTGCATTTTTGGTGTTAAAAAATACATATGCATTTTTCACTTTAAAATCGTAAAATATCTTTTGCATGCATCTACTTTCCAAGTAAAAAAATGATTAATCATTATCGCCTTACAATTAATAATAATACTTGTCTTGTATTTGGGATTTTTTACCATCCATTTTACAACGCTTTTTGAATTATGGACTAAGATTTGTGTTTGAAAGAATCAAAAGAATAGAACTGAAATCAAAGCCTGCATATACGTGGTATTTGAAAGAAAAGTAGTTTTAAACACAGATTGAATTTATCGATTTATATAAATATTTTCATTTTTTTTTTTTTTTTTTTAATATTTTCTTTTACTTAATCACTTATTGACATTTTTCTAAAAATATATTCATACACTCTGCAGAATGGTGAATAAAGTCACCATGTAATTGAACCTCACTTCTATTTAAAACAGTTAATTAATTAATTTCAAAAAATTGTTTTAAAGCTAATGTTTTTAAAAGTCGTAAAAGTTACAAAATAATAAAAAAGAAAGGTTTTACTTTTGTTATGCTATAATAAAACTAAAACTAAAACAGCTAAATAAACACATAATATATAAAAATCATAACCTTTCTCCTTAAAATTTAATCAATGTCGAAATTTTTGATTATGATAATTTAATTTATTTCTGATTATAGTATATATATGCCATGCTTTGAAAACCTTTAAAATATGTTAATTAGAAAATATTTCAAATCTGGCAAAAACTATTTTTCTGGTTATTTTGTTTGGTTCTTTGAATTATTATTCTGTAAATTGAGAACATTACAAAGAAATTATTTGTTGTTTCAGGTATTTTTGAAACATTTAATTCTTTATTGTTGCCTTTGAATTTAATATGTTAATTAAGTAGTTCCATTAACTAATTAAATATTAAAAATGTGGTACCTTTTATACCGATAATCTTATAACGGTCTTTTTGATGTATTTTTTTTCAGAAAGTTTTGTACTTTTTCTTTATTGAATATACGTTCAACATTATATTGAAATAGCATTTTGAAAAGCTTATTGTTTGTATTTAAAATTATTTTTTTAAACTATATGATATTTGGAAATATTTTGTAATTGCCTTTTTTTAAACTAAGCCTAATATAAAACAATTAGTTCCACAAATTTTGATAAAAACTCATATCAGTGTAATGTGCAGTATATAGAAAAATACAGAAATATAATTAAAATTATGCATAAATTATTTATATGCAAAAGGCACACATAAATTGAAAGATCAGTGCTTTGACAATGTAAACAATTAAGTGTTTTTACAACTTATTAAAACATTTTACCTTTACCCCTGTTTATTTTACCTGTTTCCTTTTTTATCTAGAACATTTTCTTTATTTTACCTCTTTTTTAAGATTTACTCTCTCACTTCGGTTTTAGTTGTAAGATATTATTGCATTTTACAATAAAAAACACCTCTTATTGGTATTTGGGCGCAAATATTGTTTGATATATTGCCTTTATGCGAAATATTTATTAAATTGTATGTTTTTATGATTCTTCTTGTATATAAATAATTGCAAATGAATCATGTATCCCCAATAAGAGGCCATCTTTTTCCACTGAATTGATTTTTGATACGTCAAATTGTGTCCCATTATTAACAATGTTAATTTGATTCTGGGTAAAATAAGTTAGCAGCAATAACATTCGTAAGCAATATAGAATAGTATTTTAATGTCTGTAAATTTTCTTCAATATTTCTTTTCTTCTAAGGCTTGCAAAACTATCCGATATAACACTTTTGACTGCTAAGTTTCCTAGCAATATATGTAATAAATTATGTATATTAAATTACGAAAGATAGATGTAGAAATAAAAGCATTACATTGCCATAAATAATTTTTGTCCTTGTTATATTTTTTAATCATATGAATACTATTAATCTCAATTTCCAAATACTTTTTGTACAGATACTTGAAATTCTAAGCACGTATACTTGTGATTAAACTGATCTCCACTATACATTAATCCTCGTAAGTTAATTATGTCTCTTTTTTTTTTTTTTTTTTGGCAATTTTCCTAGAATTAACTAATTAAGAAAGATTTTATTATTTTTAACAATTTTGAATAGAGACGATAAATGTTAAAGGATTTAAGAAACATATTTTTAAAGTGAATTAATCCTGCAATTTGTAGAAAATGATATTAACAAAATTTAAAATTTTAGTTATTTTTGAAGCCTTTTTTAAATTAATGTTTCTGCCCAGTATATACCACTTTAATAGTTAAATAATAACATCTTTTATAGAAGTAAATGTTAAAATTGTTGCGGTTAAGGCTAAAAAACATTTTTAATAACCTTAAAAGATTAAAAACAATTTTTGGATTACTTAGAGAACATATAATTCATTTTTTTTAAATCTACATATTCATTTAATAATTACTAAACGAATATTAAATTGTGAGACAAAAATATAATTTTATGTATCTTTGATCTCATGCATTTACGTAACTGAACATTTGTGTGATTAATTTCATTTCATAGGACAATTTTTTAAAAGTATTTTCATCACACATATTTATATTGATTAAAATAAAATAAAAGAATCATATTATTATGAAGAAATAAAGAAATCTTTATGTTTAAAGATTATATTTGAAATAAATTAATAACTTCTAAATCATTGATACCGAAAACCTTGAATAATTGAACCGAAATCATTGATATTGAAACCTTTTATTAGTCAAAATTTTATTATATTATTATGAAAAAATAAAGAACTTTTTATGTTTAAAGATTATATTTGAAATAAATTAATAAGTTTTAAATCATTGATAAACCTTTTTTTAGTCACAATTTTCTTTTTATTATAGAATTAATTTTTGATATACCATTGGAAATAAAACAAGCATAACATATTTAATAATTTAGTTTAATAGTTAAATTGACTTTTCTCATCAATTTTTAAATAAAAATAAATTCATTTATCTTAATTTTAAGAACAAAAATATTTTTAACACGTTTTCTGTCTATGAATGCGTGAACAATTTAATTATTACCTAAAAATTCAATGTTAATCAAAGTAAAAAATTAATATTCCTTATATGTTAGAAGGAATGGATGAAATATGGCCATCGATTTCTGTGTATGCTGAGAATAATTTTGTGCCCAACATATTTTAATCGGCGAATCTACTCTAAGCAAACTACAGAATAGAAAATAACAGATGTTGCCTTTCTCATAGGTATCTTAACTCACAAGTAAATAATGTTTGTTTGTCAATAAACCATTTTTTATAAAGATAACCTTTTTCCAAAAACTGAAAACATTTATAAAAAAATAATGTAGTCAACAAGTAAATTGAAAATGAAAATAAAAATAATATCTTGATAGATATTAAATGATTCAGCTCTGTTAATTAAAATTAAAAGATTTATTTTCATTGGAAAAGTAAGATGAATTCGACTTAATTTGGCATGCTGGTGAACAGATGGAAGGTTTCCGTAGGTAATAAAATCATTTAAAACAGTGCTTAGATATTAAATATAAAAAAAAATGGTTATAAAAGTAAATATTTTAATTCATAAATGAACATATATTAATATTGTAAATTAAAATTTATTTTCCATTGTAGAACAATTCTGATTATTCAATTTCTGCAAAATAACAAAAAATAAAATTCAAATCGAACATATCAAAGATGGCTTCCATTATTAGGCAGGATATTTTGGGTGAGAAATCTTCAACAGAACATCTGAAGACAAAAAAATATCAAAAGTACTTAGCTTCAAACAGTATCACACATATGTATCTTTGGATATATGAATTAATATCAGATGAAGTCAATAATAAAACTGAGAAGCACTCAATGATATCACTCTATACATTTCGTAAGTGTGATTTAAAAAAAATATATATATAGTATTACCATTACATTCCTTCATAAATGCTGAAGATTTAAAAATAAATATTAGATGTTACTAATATACGATGGATCTTATCATTATGTTGATAGAATAATGTAAGATAATGTAATAAGAATAATGTGTTCCATTGGGAAACAAATGGCTACTAGACTAAACCTAATATGTGATATACCTACATTCAGTAGTTGATTTTCTTTGTTTTCTGCTGGAGTACAACTACTGCCGTTGGTATTTTTTTATAGAATATGGTTAGTTACAAGTTTTCCAACCAAACATTTTATAATGAAAACCGATCTCCATTGTTTAACTAGAACTATGAATCAAAATAAACAAAAATAAATAAAGACATGAAGTACTTCATTTTACTTTTTTGCGCATTAGGCCATTAGTTTTATTGAAGCTTCTGTTCACTACTGATATGCATACATTTGATGATGTGTTATCCAAAAGTAATATCATGAAATGATGAAATACCATCTGGGGCATTATTGCAACTATCACTAAGTTTATTCTTATCTCAAATTCAGGCAATCATTTATTAAATTTGCATGTTTTTTGTGAAGTCGTGTGATGTTTTTAAATGAAATTTTCTAGATATCTTTTCAAAACTTGTCCGTTAAAACATCTTTTGTTATGTAATTGTTTCACTTTTTCATGGAATTGTGTGCGTATATCATATTTAAATGATGTGGAAGTTTATATTCCAACATATTTATAACATATCCGTATTTTCATATAATATATCCGTATTTTCATATAACATATCCGTATTTTCATATAACATATCCGTATTTTCCTATTCCGAATAGTCTTTCTTGATAATTTTAATCAACAAGCTATAGTGTGAGTAATTTAGTTGATGGTTTTCTAAATAAAAACGATTAATAAAAATATTCTCTGTATTTTTTTTAAAAATTAATTACAATTTCGATTAAAAATAACAAAGTAACTTAAATTTAATAAATTAATGAAGCCGATCAACAAATTTACTGTAACTTTATATTTTTATCAGGGTTTATAAAGACAACTTCACATTTTATTTAGTTGAAAATGAATTTCTTTCTTGTGCATTTTTAAAAATTTCTGTAATTAGAAAAAAAAATGTTTCTTTAATGAAGTGCATCCTTAAAATAATTTTAATTAGAGTGCCATGTTGCAATTTGTTGCTCTAAATGTTTTTTGTAAGTCAAAGAATATATTCTTTTTATGCATCCGCTTATTTCTTTTTCTTTTTGATGAATAAAACATTGTCTCGAATTATTGCATGGGATGTTCCAATATTTTTTCTTGCAATTTTCTAAATGAAACCGTTAACTATCTCGCATACGAGGATTTCTTGTTTTATAATTTTTTGGTTTATTTTTCTTCTAAGTATCACATATAAGAAAAAAAATATTTTCTCGTTGCTAGCAAACTGGTACAGGTTTGCTCAAGCAAAATTAATATAACTCTTAAATTAATCAATATTTTTACGCTTCTAAAATCGTCATTGACTCCTTCATAAACTTTTATGATATTTCACTATTATAGAAAGCGTATTTAAAAATAAATATACGCAGTACCGATTCTTCATTTATTGATGTATGTTAAATACAGCATTTTTATACATAAATATTGTTTATATTACCACATAATTTATGAAACGAATTGATTCTTTTTTACCAACTTTGTTGTTTATAACTATTTAAGTTTTAAAAGAAGAAAATGAAGAATATCTTATAAACCTTTTTTCACCTACAAAAATATAAACTATTTTTTTTGCGAATTTTTTTTTTTTTGTTTAAACGTGGTTGAATAGATGCAGAAGATATTCTGGCAATTTTCTAAACCAATTCCGTTAGCTGTCTGATATGCAATAGTTTATCTTATTGATTTTTGTTTACCTTTCTTGTAGGTTTCAGGTATAAAAATTGATTTATTTTGTCTGGCGAATTGGAACAAATTTGTTTACAGGGAAAAATAATGATTTTTGTTTAAATTCAACAATCTTTATCAGCTTCTAAAACCTTCTTTCCCACCATTAATATATTTTATTACTTTAAATAAACTTTTATTTTACCATATTAGTATTGAAGACTCATTAAAGATATTAATATGTGCAATACAAATTCGTCGTTTACTGTGATGTCAATTACTCCTGCGCAAAAAATTATTTGTAGTATCTTATTTCTTACATAACAATTTGGTTCTCTTATTTAGTTACTTTAAAATTATATAATTAATTGCATTTTTTATAAAAGAGGAAATCTATATCAGAGGAAAGTCAGGAATAAAGTTTTGGTAGCAAAAATAAGCTTTCTTGTACAGAAAATGGTAATTATTTAGGAATTACCTATATTGATCTAGGTACAATTAAGAAAAATATAATTGATTAAGCTACAAAAAAAATAAAGTAATTTTTTTTACAAAATTTCGAGGGTATTTAAAATACGCCATTGTTTTATAAAAATAACTTAACATCTGGTTTGTGTTAAGTAATTTTCATTGCCAAAATTTTCTAAATATAATATATAATTATTTAAGATTATTTTTTTAAGAAATCTTCTAGGAATTAATTGAAAATTATTTCATTTATGCAAATATAATGAAATTATATTAGAAACACCAATTCAATTTTTTTCAATGATTTTTAAAGTACAACTAAACGTAATAAATGGAAAAAATTATAGATGTAAATTTTATATATAATTAAATTAATATAGTGTTTTCGATTGCTGGATTCCTAGATCTGATGTTAATTGCCACTTTAATGAGTGATACAAAGCAGATTCAGTTACAATAGGTAAATCACCGGGGGCTTAGAACCTCAGCGAGGGACCTAGGTGATCTAACATTTATTGCCACTAGAACGAACGGTGGGTGAATTTTCAACAAACCCACTCCTGCTCCAATCTATAGAAAGGATATTCAACCCTACATATTATCATGCTTACCGTGCTTAATTTTAATATTTTATTCTCGTATTTATCGTGCTCGATATATACGTGAATAAAATATTAAAATTTTACCTCAAAAAGCACACACTATTTATTCCTTTAATGATTTAATTTATGTTCTTTCTCAGAAATAGAAATTTTTATATTCTGACCATGACAGCAGATATTAAAGCATCTCATATAAAACCATTTATTTACAAATTGCTCCTCCTTTCATTGAAATAAAAAATGCGGCATGCAACAACAACAAAAAAAAATAACAAATTAATGCGCAAGAAAAGAAAAAAAAAACAGCTTTAACTACATGATTAACATCATACAACTGCAATAACAGCTGTAGGTTGTCACCGAATAATCTCTACACAAACAGCGACAAGAACATGAAAGCAAATTAAAAAAAATTCCGTTCCTCATGTTTATACCTTTTTGTTGGTGAATAATTTTTGAAACTTCAAAATGATTAACGACTTTCAGACCGAATGAATTAAAGTTTTTTGAAAGAGTTTAATGAAAAAGCTGTCATAATACGTGAGTGGCGGTCCAATCTCCACACCACGATACACCCTGCTCCTTTTTTGCAATCTAATTTTTCACGCATCGCCTCCCTTCTCGATATCCTGCGAGACAGCAATTTTTCCTGAAGGAATTGATGCTTATGGGAAGCTATTGATATTTAATTTGTAGAATGGGTTGCACGGAAGGGAATGAGGATATTTTTAGATCTGTTCCTTCTTTTACGATCGGCTGAACTTCGATGCAAAAATTGTCCTTCATCGATTTCTTTGGACTGAGGGAATTTATAAACATGGTACACAAATATTAGCGACTGAGCTTTTGTGGAATAAAATATTTAGTTTATAAACTACAGAAGCCGGATTCGAAACACAATTAGTGGAATAGTATATAAAGCTTACTTATTTAAGCATGAGAACAATAAATCTTTGGATGGATTGTCTTTACGAGGAGGATTGAAGTATTGTATGATCGCAAGACAACCATGTTTGGGGGGATGTTCACTCAAAAATGTGGTTATTTAATATAAGGGATATGTCCTGTGGTATATCTTGCATAATGTTGAGTTTCGCATTACTATTCGATCAAATGAAAAACGTTACTATAATATAATATATATATTTTTCAAATTTCGATATATCCTTTCTCGATATCCTGTGAGACATCAATTTTTCCTGAAGGAATTGATGCTTATGGGAAGCTATTGATATTTAATTTGTAGAATGGGTGGCACGAAAGGGAAGGAGGATATTTTTAGATCTGTTCCTTCTTTTACGATCGGCTGAGCTTCGATGCAAAAATCGCCCTTCATCGATTTCTTTGAGCTGTTAGGGAATTTATAAACATGATACACAAATATTATCGAAGGAGCTGCTTGGATATAGAATATTCAGTTTATAAACTACAGAAGCTGGATTCGAAATACAATTAGTGAAACAGAATATAAAGCTTACTTATCTAGGCTTAAGCACAATAAATCTTTTGACCGAGTTGTCTTTACGAGGAAGATTGAAGGATTTCATGATTGTCATCTGGGTGATCATCCAGATGACCATCTTTGGGAGCGATGTTCCTTCAAAAATACAGTTATTTAAAGTAAGGGAAATGTCCTTATAATTAAATAATTAAATAAAATTTCCTAATTATCTTTTTTGCCTTATGTATTACGGATGTTTTTCTCCAAGATATGAATGGATTACTAAAAATCAAGAAATGAAAGAACAAAGAATACGAAAGTGAAATGGAGAAAAATAAACCACAGATGGTATCCTTATCGAACCAATCTTCTTTATCATCTTTTGATACACCACCAGCAGAAATAAACTTTTACGTGGATCTGTGGCCGGACATGAATATTTCTTCTTCTACGCCTGAATTTTCGATTCATTTGGGTCGTGGTTGTGTCTGGACCATAAAAGAGTACCAGAGTATCAATACTATTCCTTTTCAAGACAGGCTAACAAAAGAATTTCTTATCTGTTCAACTTACTGAGAAGCTTAAAAGATAACCTCAAAAAAAAAAAACTAATATGACAACAAATCACGCATCTAACTACAGATAAAATATAAGAATATAAAAGTATCAGACTCCTAAATTGAAGTAAAATGTTTTACTTGAAGGAACATGCTTTTCAAAACTTTGTAGAAAGTTATCGTAAAGACTAGCATGCATATTTAGATCCATTTGCAGCTGTGTCTGACAATGAAACAGGCCTTTTTGATATCTTATTGTTGGTACTAATTTTTCTAATTGAATAAATTTGTTATGCGTATGAGAATAACTTGTTTTTAAATTTGATAACATTAAAGAGCAGTCATTTTTTATTTTTCATTTTCTGTCAGAAATCGGTTTCGAATTTAGATTTGCATAAAAATATGTCAGAAGTATTTGAAAAAAAATCGTATTTCTACTGAAATTTTCATTAATTTTGGTAGTGGGATAATCAATAACATTGAGTTTACTGACATTCATATTAGTCACTACGATCCATTAAACGGTGAGTGTTTTATATCGCTAACAAAATGTCTTAAATTAATAAAAACGCATTTTAAATATAAATAATTGTGATGATAAATGCTTTCTTTACTTTATACTTAAGAAATTATTTCCAGCAAAGTATCATAAAAACAATCCTGCTTCTTACAAAAAACGTCTAAAATATTTAAATTTTTCATATTTGAAATTTCCTGTAGTGATTTGAAAAATATAGCCTTAGTAATAATGCTAATGGTTTTTTAAAAAAATATGTCTTTCCAATTTATTTGAGTAAAAGAAATATATCAAAGAAAGTTGATTTATTTCTTTACAAAATAACCTAATTTTTTATAATAAATTTTAACAGCTTATTGTTCAAAAAAGATAGCTGCAGTTTCAAAGGCAAAAATTATTTAATGGATTTAAGAAGGAAGGAAACACTGAAATCCCACCAAATATTTTGTTTATTAAATAAATCTCAGAAATTGTAAATGCGTTCTTTAAATAATAAAATTCTAAAATTTAGTTTTTAATCAAAAATGTTTAAAGGTCCTTTTTGCATTTATGCAGATTTTGAATGCCTTACACTATCACTTCATAGTACTTTACCAAAAAAAAAAAAAAAAGTTTCAGTGTTTGAAATAAAAAGCATAAGCCAATTTACTATGCATTTTTCCTCATTGAAAACAACAAAATTGTTTTACATAAACACTATCGTGGATCAGATTGCATTGGGAATTTTTGTCTAAAAACCTTGAAGTAAAGATTTAAAAATTTATAGAGAAATATATTCTCCTAACAAAATAAGATTCAATAAAATCTAAAAAAGGCCACTTATTCAGAAAAGATTTCAAAGCAACTGACATCATTGTCCGTAATCACTGTCACTACTCCGTATAATTTTTAAGCTTGCAAATCAACACCATGCAACTTAAATTACAAGCAATCCCATTTCATACCAGTTGCTTTACTTAAATTTATCAATTATGACGGCCATTTAATTATCATAAATATTCACAAATGTTTGGAAAAAAAGATTAAAGTTATACAATAAACACAAAAAAATTACAACTTTCACTATTAGAAACTTGAGGTTTCTAGATAGTTACTATTTTTCTCAGTTCATTTTCATCTCTTTCTAAACTAAAAAAAAATAATAATAATTGAAAGAATATAATTAAAATTTACTATTTTTATTCAGTATTTTAATGGAATACAGCATGCTGAACTGTTGCTAGGAAATTGAATTTTCATAGATGATTACTTAATACTGAAGTTATGATGATTACTTAATACTGAAGTATTAGTTGAGAAAAAGCTTCCTCCCAAAAACTGCTTTTATAATAATTGAAATGGAGAAGATATATGAGACTATGATTAACTTCATGCTCTAAATGAATTGTAGAAATTCAGATGTTACATGTTTGAAGATTATTTCAAACTGTATTTATTCGTGGACTTTTATATTAGCAGCAGATATATTTAGTAATTTTAGAGATATAACACATCGTTTGTATCACTTTGAAGCCTCACAAATTATGTCAGCACCAGATTTAGCATGGAGTACTGGTTTAAAATGACAGATGTGCAACCTGAACACATATGTATAACTTAAAAGGCTTACAATTTATATCAGCACCAGATTTAATATGTAGTGCTGGTTTAAAAATGACAGATGTGCAATTTGAACTTTTAACAGACGTGATATGTACATAATACTTAGAAGAGGAATGTATATTATTTATAAAATATATTTCTAGTGCAATAATCAGTATATGTCTGAAACGTATGATAATAAGAGACCTCGTAAATATATTGTATCTGTAGATATTAATAATTTATAGGGTTTTTCAAGGACTGCTAACCAACCATTTTCTGAATTTAAGTGGTTAAATAATGAAGAAATAAATCAACTAGACTTAATAAGCATTTCATCTGATTCTGGAAAAGATGATATTTCTGAATCTCCTTATTTCCGAAATTTCCTGTAATTTTTGAAGTTTATTTTGAATACCCTAAGAATTTATATGACTTTCATATATGTATTTGTAATATATGTATATGTATTTTTGAAAGTTATCTCTATATCGAAAACAAGCATTAGAAATAATAATTTTAAATTTAATTATACAAGCAAAAAAAAAATAAATAAACTATTACCTAAGTTATTTAATAAGCAGAATTAAATAAATCATTAACTTAAATTTACAATTTTATATAAATCAAGGATTAAAACTGAAAACAATTCACCAACAAACACCAATCTTGGTTAATTTTTTTCTTCTTTTTTCTAATGCAGCTGGCAAATACTTAGAAAATTGTCTTGGATGCCTTAAGGCAAGCGCTGCACAGACGTTAATCGCATGGCATTACCCAAGGGCCGCGTGCAACTTGAAGATAAGCCACGGACGTGGAGTAACAATGACCCCGCAACACTCTACGAACATATTAGACCGAGACCTACGGTTTAAAGTGGATTCAGAACCACTGCAAACATTCATGGCACCACCGGGACTCGAACCCTAAACCTGTGGTACCGAGTGCCAGAGCGCTAGCTACTCGACCATTCAGGCCCATCTTGGTTAAAAGCATATGCAGAATTTAATACGTTGAAAAGAAAAGAATCTAAAAATGAATTTGATAAATGAATTTGATAAATCAATTTTTCAAATTAATTATTAATAGTTTTCCATCAAAGCTGCAAAAGCAAATAGATGTCAAAATTTTTGTAACCAAACGTCAATACATAAACCAGTTATCAGTCATCTTGAATATTTTCTATAATAAACGAAAATTGCTTTTTGTTGAAAAAGAGGAAATCAAATTTATTCTTTAATAAACCAATTTATATAGGCTATAAGTTTTCAGAACTTTCTAAACTTTACATGCATAAATTATTTGTATATTATAAAATTATTTATTGTATATAGATACATATTCAGCCATGCTAGAAATGAAATGTGAAGACATATATTAAGACTTTGCAAAAAATTTACCTCCAATTTTTGATTTTTCTAACTATTCTAAAAGACATGAACTACATATTACACTTAATGGAGCCTGAATGGCCGAGTGGCTAGCGCTCGGTGCCACAGATTTCGGGTTCGAGTCTCGGCGGTGCCATGGATATGTGTAGTGGTTGGGAATCCACTTTAAACCGTAGGTCCAGGTCTAATAGGATCGTAGAGCGTTGCGGGGGCATTGTTACTCCGCGTCGGTATCGTCAAGTTACACGGGCCCGCTGGGTAATGCAAAGTGAGTAACGTCTGTGCAGCGCTAGCCTTAAGGCATCCAAGACCAAGTTGTCTAAGTGTTTGCCAGCTGCTTTAGAAAGGATATTAATCTTAATGAAAATAAACTTGAGTTCTTTAAAGAGGAAGCAAGATGGATACTAATTAAAGAATTTTGAATTTTAAAGCCAAAATGTGATAAAAGCATAAAGATTGCTAAGGGAATAAAGCGATCTGAAGTTTAAAAAAATTAATCATACTATAGCTGTAAATGGCTTGAAAATATATGAAATGCACGGTGCTGTCAACATCAGATATTAAGTCGAAATCATGAAATCAGCACTAATGCTGTGAATAAAGAATCTTTGTGTTCATTTTGTCATAAAAAAATATGTTTTAAATGAAGGTATTAATTGTATCTTATATATACATAATTCATTATCACCTGATAATAATACTGTTAAGACAATATCTAAAACATTAGATAGCTGTAGTTTTTTTAATTTTTATCGATGAATAAATTTAACAAGCTTCTTTTAACTAATTTTTGTAGTTTGTTACATTATATATGTAAACATATTTAATCTTGTATGAAATTTTAACATAAAAAATAAATTTTTTTAAAGAAAAAGTCCCGTAGCCCAACAAAAATATATACATATCGGAAACCAGAATTAAACAGTCCAACCAGACACGAACTAGAAATGAAAAGTGAAGAAATTATGGACATTTTTTTAGCTGGCTATTATCCTTTGAAATCCTTTTACTTTGTAAATAATTTGTAAAGATCAGTTAATTATATTATCGACTTCAAATATTTTTCTTTTGTAAATTAAAAACAAATTATAAAACTCTTTCTCAGTGATATTATTTAAACAATGAAAAAGTACATAAGCATCAACTTACTTAACCTGCTAAGAACATTTCACATGGCGTTTAATTCACTGGGTTTCAAGTAGATTGAACAAATTATATTTAGAACATGATATCAAAGTTTGAAGGTGATATATGATTTGCTCTTCCAGTGTTTTGACGTTTTAACATAAAAATAACAACAAAAAAGTAATTTCCTGTCTGAGTATGTTTTTACTGTTTCAAAAGCTTCCGCGTAGATAAAATAGCGTTTATTAAGTGACATTAAAAAACACCACCATGCTTAACTAATCAAAAGGAATAACTATTTATTCGTTTGTATAAAGTGTTTGAAATCAATAAAATATCTTATTAAAACAAAATTTATTGTGCTGGTTGTATGAAACAACATTTTATCAATTAATTTTAACAAAAATGATGCTAACACAAAGGTCCCGAAGAAAGTTAATTACATGGTGTCACGAAGTGAGAAGTTGTATGGTGTGGATTAAATATTTGAGGTTAAAGGAGTATGGCATAAGAATAAGAGATGTTGGATTGCATCTTGCCAGGTGTCAATTGTTTCCAAGCTCAACGGTGATAAAGCAGTGAATAAGCAAACAGTGAAAAACAAATCCATGGATAAATCGCAGGAATAAACAAACAGAATGGGCTAGTACAAAAATCAACAAGAATGCGCGCCAGATAAACTAGAAACGCGTATTTTTGAAAATAACTAATAATTTAATAATAATACTTAATACAATATAATATAATATATAATATACTATAATATATAATATACTATAATATATATCTATAATTGTATTAATATAAACATGGGTTTTATGTCGTTATACTTTCTTAGTGTATATATAATGTAATATATAATAATATTAATAATCTATAAATGTGATTATAATATTTTTAATATAATATTTATAATACTTAATAATTTTTTTTACAAAATGATTAACGATATTTTTACTGTGGAGATATATTGACAGGTTAGTTAATGTGTAAGCAACTGCAATAACCTTCAAATTTTACAATTTAAAAAAAAATTATCTTCATACTTAAGCAAACACTTTACTAAATAGTTCTATTCATTGACAAGAATACATTCATTCGTTTTTGTTTTCATGTATATCAATATGTTTAAACTTTCTGCCAGAATAGATTTAAAATGAAAATTTTCCTACAACAAGCTACAATAATAATAATAATGCTTTGCATGTTTTTAATCCAAGATCAATACTTTAGCAAGAAGCAAACAAGAAGAGTGATAGCAAGAAGATTCAATGGAATCACTTTAATTAGTAGATTCAAGTGAGTTGATGCAAGAGAAATGTTTTTTCAAACATTTATATAGCTGCGACATTTGTTTTTCATTACACAGAAGCAAGAAAAACTTACAAATAAACTAATGGAGCCTCATTCAAAAATTTACCCCCCATGGGGTAAAGTCTTTTACTTATTTGACTTATTTCACACGTCATTAAAACCGGAACCTAATTAGGCTGTGAACGTCAGGCTATCCGGAAAACAAAATCCGGCCGCGGCGTCTGAATATTTAATACGCACTTTCTAATTGAAGAGTGCGTTAAAAGAAGAAGAAAGAGCAAATATAATCACAGAGCGTGAAAAGACATTACAGGAACTTTTGGGATAGGAAAATAAAGGAAACGGGGTGTATGAGAAAAGAAACAGGAAAAATCCTTTAAGAAATGGGAGAACCGGAGAAGTGAATGAAAAAAAAAAGCGATAAAAAATAACAGTTAAAGCAAAAGTAACTTGCAAGGGGGACTCACTGGACCATATTGTCATTAGCCCTTGGTTTCACTACTTAATACTCTGACAGTAACAAAAGAAAATTACTCAAAAAAAAAAAAAAAAAACTAAAAAACTACTACAGCCCAAAACTTAGCAAAAAAGTGTATATATATACATACCCATATATACACGCACGGATATAAATATATGTATAAAACCTTTGTTTTTTTTTACTTTCCCGTCAGAAGGTACCTTAGAAGTAATCACAGTCTTTTTTTTTTATCTTTACTTTTGTTCTTTGTTTTTTTAGTTTTAGTTTTGCGTTTATATTTTTATTTATTTGTTTAAAACATTGTTCCATTTTAAACTTTTTTTTTGCTGTCTCCTTTTATTCGATGAAACATTAAACGCGACCTAGGAATACTTTTACTTGGGCATTTCTGGCAAAAGAGGAGAGAATTTTAAAAAGTAACAAAAAAAAAATAAATAAATAAAATGTTCCAACGTCAGAAACAGTTAAGTTGATAAAATTTCGCCCTCTCTCTCTTTTCACTTTAATAAAAACACGTTTTAAGGAGAATAAAAACAATGGGAAACAAATTCGATTCTAAGAGCATAATTGGGCAGGAAATGGCAAAATAATGTCTTTATTCGCCTTTCTGGACGTCTCCAGAACTGCCCAAGGAGTTGAAAATGAAGTCTTTTTATGCGCCTAAGCAAATGAAATATAGTCATCGCATGGAGACATGATAATAAAACCTTTTTTTTTTTCGTTCTTTTACACTTTTTTTCTGAGCTTTGAGCTTTATTTTTGTAGTTTCATGACTTGAATGTGATGAAATAATTATTCACCTTCGGGCTGACTTAAGGTATTATGAAACCATGGTAACTGCATGTTTCATTGTGTCTCTCTTCATTAAAACAGAAAATGTTCTGCTGTGCATTAGGCTGTTAAAAATAAATGCGATAAGATTTTAAATATATTAACAACCTGTCTACATGTCTCTTTTCTTTTTTTTTAAAAAAAGAAGGTTGTTTCGCTAAATAAAGCAAATTATCTTCTAAATTTGGGAGCATGTTTTGAGAGCGCCACTTTTAGGCAAACATATGAGCGTCCAAGTAATGTTTGCAGACATCATGAAATGTTATTTTTATGTAAGTAATTGTTTTAAAATTTGAAAACTTTCATATTTAAATGTTTCTGTTTAAAGATAGTTTGTATTATAGCACTTCGATCGTCATTATTTTGTGAATTCTGGTATTAAATAAAAAAATTAATATCATTTTAGCATTTATGTCACAAATATTTTTTGGAAGGTTTGGTTTGTCGCTTTACAATCATTTTTTGCTCTCTTTGAGCCTCGTATATTACATTAGTTTTCCGTACTGAAGAAAATTATTTAGAGATCGACAAAATTTGTAGAATCTATTACTGTGTTCATACCATAAAAGTTACAATAAATCCGTACATCAAAAATTCTTCTATTGGGAACTAGGAGGTGAGATTTAGGATGGTTTGTTGCTCTACGGATATTTTGTGCACACTTTGGGCTAATTAGACTGGGACCTATAATTTAGCATAAATTACGAACCGTTAATATGCATACCCAATACAGCCAAGATTCGAATCCGAAGCCTGTGGTATCAAAGGCCAGAGCGCTTTGCAATTGTCCATCAGCTCGCAATTTGTTGGAAGACCGCAAGCTTTATGCTTTTTAATCTTAAATTTCTTATTAATTTTTTGAATAATGCATTTGTTCTGATAAACCTCCGAGAATGAACTCATAAAATTTGCTGACCCTTGTTTATCAGTTTGGATTATCAGTACTAGTTTACGATACAATCATAATTGCGTATCTCAAAAGAGGATCTGTAAGCACCTTAGTGCACTCTAGGAAAGATCAGTTATTTTTTTAAATTTTCTAGAATCTTTCCTTAATATTGACTTATTCTTTACATTTTATGTTTCAGAACTGAAAAAAATTTTCGCCAAACTTCAAAACAAAATCATCTTGATCAAACGAACAATATGCTACTCATTAAGTTAACATTATACGTATACATTACATTTTTCGGTGTTGTTCTGCTTGACTCATTAAATAATCTCATTTTTTTTATTTAGTTTAATCACAGTATAGTTACTCAAGAGAAATTTAAAAAAAAAATTTGTTGCTTTTAGACCAAAATTTATTTATTGAAATATAATCATATTTATATTTTTTATTATTAAATTTAATAGTCATATATCTTTTGTATTATTTTTATTTCTGTATACTTTTTGCCTACTTCGTATTTTAAACATATACATATTTTTTTGTACTAAAATGCAAAAGTTGCGTGTAAAAGAACAAATTGCTGTAATATTATATTTAAGAAAATATTGATTACATTAAAAAAATCTCCATAATTTCTATTATTGTAAATTTTAGTGTATATATTGATATAAAAAACATGTCTTATTTGTAATATTTTTCCCTGGTGAATAACTAAAATGAATATAATATCTGAAAAGGCTTTGACGTTTGACTCTCTTGACGTTTTCACAAACTTATTAGTATGTAAGAAATTTTGAATGAGTACTTTTTTATTATTTGCATTTAATTTTTAGAACGAATTCCACTCTAAATACTAACGCTTGGGAGTTATCTCATTATCTAATCACTTTTAACCTATCATTCTGACTTTTAAAAGTTTAAATATAATTAAAAAATATCTGTAGATCTGTCTCATTTTGATAGATGGAATTATCAAAATCACTACAATTACAAAGGAAACACATCGTGTACCGTGAGTATTGCATTTGTTAAATTTTCAAAAAAAAAAAAATGATAAAAGTACAATATATACACACACATACACACACATATATATATATATATATACATATATATATAATTTATACGACAGAAGTACGTTTCCCACCATATAGAAAAAACAGAAATTTGTACTAATAACATTTTTAAAATAGTTATTTTTATAATATATATTTATAGATAAATTTTGCATATTTTCTGTAGTTATTTTTATTATAAATAATAAAAACAAAATAGTTTAGCAAGCAAAAATATTTAAATAAATTATATTTGTAATTGTTAGGGCTATTCACAAAAGTAACATAAAAACTAATTTGAGTATAAATATATATATATATATATATATATATATATATATATATATATATATATATATATATATATATATAATATTGCCAATGGATGTGTTATAAAGAGAGAAAAAGATATAAACGGTGCAAAAATAGGGCACGTATTTTGATATATTTTTTGTCGACATTCCCTTGGGGTCACTAAAAAAAATATGTACTTAATTGCGGAATGTGACAATTATGTAAACAAACTTGAAGATTTAAAGTGAAAATTCAATTCATTTTTAGAAAGTTCACTTTGTAAACTTTTCAGAAAGAAGTTTACTGATAATTTTTCACTTTTGTCAATCATTATATTTCTTCGCCAGACAAATTACAAGTTTTGCATCCAAAATCGTTTCCTGCAGAAATAAGAATTCTTTTTGAAATGCTTGCTTAAAAGGAATTGTGATTTTCAGCACTTTTACAGCAAAATTTTTCCCACATTATTTATTCCAAACCGGCCCTGCTCTGTTCCAACTGACAGATGTTCGATACTTTCTGCAGCTGTTTGTAAAATTCTTGCTCAAAATGAGTATGAATAAGTATCTTGTGCCGAAACGGAAAGCCAAACATGTTCTTGTAGAATATTGAACGGAAATAAAATATTATTTAAAATATATACTTTTCTGATATTTATTAAAATTACATTTGTTTAACCATTTCCTATACCTACACACAGTCTCTGTTTCGCAGTTAGAACACGAAAGAGTCCGATTTGAATATAAAATTGAGATTATTAATTTTTATTGTTAAATAGAAGACTTAAAGCGTATGAACTTACAGAAGGCATTTTGATACAGATGTACAAATAACCTACAATGTAAGAAATAAAAATTTTCTTATTATCTGATGTTAAATTTTTTATTATTTAATCGTCAAGGAATTATTTAATTGTAATAAGACAAATTTCAATAATTTTTTGTACACCTAGTGCTTTATATAAAGCATTGTGTGAAAAATTTTTCTCAGGATTGTTTAGGGAGAATAACATACGTCAAAATATCACTTAATGAAAGTAATTAGTTCATGAAAGCAAATGAATAAAATTTAAAATCTGCAGATAAACCGGTACAAAAATTTAAAAAAAAATTAATTATCTTCATAAAAAACTTTTGAAAAACAGAGGACTATCGAAAATGTTTCGTTATTTTTTTATTAACAATTTTTGTAATTAAATATTATTCAATATTTATGATTTCATTG
This sequence comes from Caerostris darwini, assembly GCA_021605075.1. Lineage (NCBI taxonomy): Eukaryota > Metazoa > Arthropoda > Arachnida > Araneae > Araneidae > Caerostris > Caerostris darwini. The sequence goes on from BPLQ01011836.1 coordinate 328,791, forward strand.
TACAATAATAATGTATGTATAAATAAATTTAATTACGTTTATGTATCTAAATTACTTTCAAATTTTTCAAATTAAAAATTAAAACAACATTTAATTATCTAAATAAGTAAATTAAAATATTAATAATTAAAATATAATCTGACATTTTATTGAGGGTAACTTAAAAATTTATATTGTCTTAACCATAAAAAATTAATATAATTAATATTTAATATAGATAATATGATATTCATCTTACACGATTAAAATTATTTCTGTTAATTATGTATGTATGAATAAAATATATATCAGTATTAAATAAAATTTATCTTTTTTTTCGATGTAGGTTAATTTAACGTAAGATCCGAATGAGTAAAATATGAAAAATTAAAATTTATTTAGTATTATCAAAAACAGATAGGAATGCTTAAAAACTTGTATTCACTTATTTATAGTAATTTGAAGACGAAAGTAGTAAACTATTTTGATATTATTCTAATAAATGCATTGTCCATTAGAAATAATGCTAGGTGCTGCAATACCACGTAACAACGTAACACTTCAGTTTAATAATTTGATAAATATGACGATTAGATTAATACAATTATACTTTCGGTGGTATGTACAGTAAATTTATATAATGATTTTCTTATATCATTTTTTTAGAAAAAAAAAAATGGTTCAGAATTCTGAATACTTCCTAAATTTTACTTAAAAGCAAATTGAAAACATTGTGTTTATTTTACTTTTCAGACTCAGATATTTATAATTTAATAAATAATATAGTGAGCCTTTTGAAATAGTTCCATATTTTCTGCTATATTTTTAAGCAATGCCTTTTTTTAAAAAATAATTCCATCTGCTTAATAGATAATGAATTGTTGCTGTTGTTAAATCCAATCGTTTATTTGATTTAACAACGCCAAGTTTATTCCGATCGTCTATTTGAAGTATTTTTGTAGGGCAATTAAAAAACAAAACTAAGGCTGGCCAGTGCTCGGCAGACAAAACATGTTCTATGTGATAAAAATCATCAATTGTGGAATTAACAACATTTAATCAGATGGAGCTTCTGAGAAAAAAATTATCTGTAAGTAGTTTAAATGTGGCAAATACTTCCTTATAAAATATAACTTACAATACATGACATTTTATAAGCTTAATTGTAGTCCCTTGCAGGTGGACAGATAATGAATTTAAAATATTATTAAAACCTTACAGTTCTCGCTCTACAGCTGTTTCTATGCATGTACATTTCTCTCTCTCTCTATATATATATTAATTTTATAGGCTGTTTTTGTATGTTTCGTATAAATATTTGTATATTTTTTTTTTATCTGTCAATGGAGTTCTTATCATTCTACTTTTGATATAATCATTTTCAGTTTCATTGTTGATGCTTATAATCACTTCGGATCTTGAACTATATTTTTCTAAGAAGTCTCAATGGGGAGCATTCAAAGTTTTTGTAATGCAAATTTTCTATTGGAATTTCTATATGTATAGAAAATATCGATACTGGGTTTTGTTGTGCAGAATCGTTCCACTCGTTCCACCATCGTTTCACTCCCATTCCAAATTGGCTATTGTGTTGAAGCATATATATATATATATATGTGTGTGTGTGTGTGTATGAGTTTATAAAATGTGTTAATTTATTGGTGCTTGAAAATTGGTTAGGCAAAATTTAATTGCTTAAATATCTAGACAGTTAAACATAATAATGACTTTTCTACAAATATACTAGCAAAAATGCCATATAGCGTTTTTCTTATTTACTTTTGAGAAATATCGCTTAATAACACTGATAAGTTTAAAATCATTTAGAAAATCATTTTTTGACCAAATGTCAAGTTTTTAAAATTTGGTTTAAACTCCTTTCCAGTATGAAATCTAAATTTTTTTATGACAATGTGTCCAATTTTGAATGCAATCGATTAAAATCATCATCAAAGCCTGTTTCCACAGTTCTTTGTAAAATACATTTATATTTTTACAATATAAGAAAGTAACTTGTATTCCAATATCTTCTTACTAGAGATACAAACTCTAATGCATGATTACACTTTAGAAATTGTTAGAAGATGTTAAATTATTATTGGTGCATGAAAATTAGTTAAGCAAAATTTATTTGAACAAATCGTTCGCATTTAAACACACAATAAGGACTTTTCTATGAATATACTGGCAAAAATACCATATTATTCCTTCATTTATACTTTACTGACATATCGCTTACTATCATTGATAAATTTAAAACATTTAAAATCATTCCGAGATTCTTTAAAAAAAATGATTAAATTTGCTGTAAACTCATTCTCATTATAAAATCTATGTTTTTATGATAATATGACAAATTTTTGAATTAAATAAATAAAAATTTTGATTAAAGCATGATAACGTAATTACTTTTAGAAACCAAATATTAAACTACTTTAATATTTTTCTAATAAATGACTTACTTTTAAATGTTGTATAATCTTAAGTGTTGCATTACTATATAATATTTCAGTTCGGTTATTTTATACGTACAGGTATAACGATTACGGGATACATATACGTATACGTATAATGATTAGAGGAATACCAATATAATTCGATGGTATGTACAACAAATTTACATCATGATCTTTTTTTACTGCTTTTTTGGGAAAAAAGTGTACTCAATAAGAATACTCAATAAGTGTACTCAGAATACTCAATAGTTTTCTAAATTTTAATTAAAAGTAAATTTGTGTGTTTGTTGTAAAACACTGTGTTTATTTTATTTTCCACTATCAAATAATTATAATGAGCCGTAAAAGTGTTCATTAAATCAATTCATATTTTTTGCAGTATAACAAAATAACCTATATTTCAGTATCTTTCTAGTAGAGATACAAACTCTAAGGCATGATTACACTCCAGAAACTCGGTAGAAGTGCGGTTGAAAAGTTATTAGGCAGATTTGATTTTCCATGTTGCCCCTACGCAAACCGGATGCACTGCCGTCGACATAAAATATGCTTTAGCGCTGAAGAAGAAGTCAAAAGATTCGTACTGCCGTAGTAATTACGCGAAATGCTGGAATACAGACAGAAATAAAAGTTGGAAAAGAAAACCCAAATGCAGTGGGAAATATCGACGTTTACTTTTACGAGCAGTACCTGGACTCCCTTTATTGTGACGCCCTTCCCTATCTCGGACCATCAAAGTTATTGTCCCGGGACTCGCTCGCAAAACCTTCAGGGAAATAAGAAGCATGCTAATGACTATCATTTCCCAGAAAGAGGCAAAGGTAGATTTTCTAAAGTATTTTATAACTTTTCCCCTCTCGCTCGAGCATGAGAATAAAGTTTGTTGGAGGAGAAAAGATTTTTATGGCAGGCAAGGAAAATTATACTTCATTTTCTAAATGTCACGATTTAGTGCCTTCATTTATACTGGAAAACGATTCGATTGAATATATTTCGAGTATCTGATGGTTTGATCCATATCTGGAATATTCAATTTATATTTCGAAGCATTTTTTCGTTGAATATGTAAATTAAATTTTTCACTTATCATTTAATTCTGAATATGTATGAATTTATGAGTACATTTTAAAAATTATGAATGAATCCTAATGAAATTATGACATAACTTAATTTCTATTTAATTGCTATGATATTAACTATTATTAGGTTTCTTTCTTACCTCTTAGTACTTAAAAATAATTTTGAAAATGCTTGATGTAGCTATCAATTCATTCTCAAAATAATACAAGCATATTTCGCTTAATTAGAATGATTTTTAAATTTTATTTATTTTGATTTAATTTGACATTATTATGTTCTAATTATACCCTTACAAAATTACTACTGTAAGGACTTGGTCTATACTAGACTTACAACAGCTTCAAGAAGACATCCACTTTCCAGGTTCGTGCGAAAGTAATACAAGAATAATTCGTCTAATTAAAAATGTTTTTCAACTTTTATTTATTTTTACATTATTATGATTTAATTATACCCGTACAAAAATTAATACTTTAACGTCTCGGCCTATATTAGATTTATAACGGCTTCCTTTCACCTTTGAACCTTTCAGGTTCATGGGAACACTTTAAATTTTATTTACAACCATTTTATATAGATATTTATATATATATATATATATATATATATATATATACATAGATATATTTACAAAAATTAAAATTAAGGATATAATTTAGATGCACAAGTGCAGTTCACTACAAGTTCAGAGATTTTCAGAGTTCTCGAGTCTACGACGAATACTCGTATAAGCACCTGGTCCGCAGCTACAGACCTTAACTATCAATTATCACGAGAGGCTCACTTCGAAAACAGGCGGAAAATTCCGACCGTCAGAGAAAAAAATGAAAAATAAAAAACAACACTTCTGGTCGACTCGTCGCAGAATTCTCTTCACCAAAAAAACACAACTTCTTTTAAGACAATCGGTCATTGGGTGTCAGCTTCCCTTACTTACAGACATTTCTCAACTGGCAGTCTATCACCAATCACGATGGAACAACTCACAGTATAGTTCACATTCAATCTATAGTGAAGGTTGTGAAGGTCGCACAAACATTCGCTAATTTCCTCATTGTATATGATACAGAATATCTGCTGTTAGATTTAAGGGACAGGTTGTTCTGATTTGTACAAAATTCTAATTGCATGTAATATAACTACCCACAATGAAGCTCATCTGCTGTCATATTTGAGTGATGGGTTTATTATATATTTTTCAAATAGCATACATTTCTCTCTCCTGGGAATGAAATGCCAAAACTCTTCCCATATGAGAAAAAATGCTGCACTACAGATTTATTCAAATGCCCGTTGGAGGGCAAAATAACTGATAATTTTAAATAAATATATCACATAATAAACTTTAGTAGTGTGTATGTGTAGTATTTTAAGTAGTTTAAAATGTAGTATATTAAAATATGTAGTATTTTAAAATATTGCAGTTTCTAGAACCTATTAAAAATATACTACTTAAGTTTAAATATAAAAGATCTTCTCAATTACTTGAAAAATATACATCACAGTCTAAAAGCAGATGTTATACGACAAATTAAAAAAAAAAATATATATTTTTTTTATGCCATCAAATATTTTGATAAAAAAAGTATTTTCAGGATTCTTATAATTGTTTTAAATTCTCATATTTCAATAAAATGCAATTTGAAAATTTAATATATACGTAATTATTTTTTTAAATCTGAAAAAGGAGAATTAAATATATCAATTTTATTAAAAAAATGTAGATAAAATTAGGAAATTTGAACTTATTTAACCTTTTAAAAAATTCTGATATAATATTAATATAAAAGTGATATTAAATTGAAATTGCATAATATTTAATGTGACTTTATCCAATTTATATTGCATAAAATTTAAAGGGCTTCATCCAATTTAAGTGCACTGCGGAATTTTTCAGATTTTACAAATTTGTAAAAGATAGTTTGGGAATTAACAAAAAAATGTATGTATTTTCTTACTGTTTTAATTAATCCATTTAAAAAAAAAAAGATCAGTCTATTTTTTTATTTTTTTTATTTTTTTTTTATTTTTTGAAACAAATTATATCGCGCTTCTGCTTTCAAATGTATCGCGTAATTCAAATTATTTAATTTCATCCTCAGATAAAAATTCTATATTGGAGATTGATTTGAAATTGTAATTTGTGTTTGAACGTAAAAATTGAAACCCTATGCAGACTTTAAAAATATTTTAATAAATAACGAAACATTTCAAAAGGTTTTACATTGCTTGAAAAATATATAAATAACGATAGATTATAATTTAATCTTTCATTTTATATAATTAAATAAATTACGTTTGAAATTAATTATCGGGAAAATATATCTACTATTGAACACAGTAAATAGTTTAATGTACAATACATGACACATTTTTACGTGCATTCTATTTTAAGAAATTATGACAAAAATCATATTTTTACAGTGCAATTGTGATAAAATCCTCATGTCAGAAAAATGTAATAAGGAAAATAATAATCAATTAATTTTCTAAATATTTAATTCTTTTAAATAATCTTAATATATAAAATTTACAACAAAATTTATTTAAAACAAATTAAAGTTGTTGTTATTGTTCTAATGCATCTGGCAATACAGAGATGCCATAAGCAAGGGCTGCACCTCTGTTATTCATTTACTCTGTCACGTGTAGCTTAAAGGTATGGTGCAGACGCGAGTAACACTAAACCCAGAACCCTCTACGATCATATTAGACCAGAAACACCGATTTAAAGTGGATTCCGGACCACTACAAATATCCATGGCACCGCAGGGACTCGAACCGAAACCTGAGGCACAGAGTGCCAGAGCGCTAGCCACTGTCTCATCAAATTAAATTAAGCAGACGGATTATATTAAATTACAGACAGACATTAGGCAGATAAATTATTATTATTATAACGCATTATTTTTATTATCATTATTATTATTATTATTATTACATTATTATCATTATCATTATTATTATTATTACTACTACATTATTATTATTATTATTGCATTATTATTATTATCATTATTATTATTATTATTATTATCATTATTATTATTATTATTATTATTATTATTATTATTACATTAGACAGACAGATTAAATTTATGAGACCCCAACAAATTAAATTATGCAGACTGATTAATAAGGAATTAAAAGAATAATGTGACAAAGAGACAAATAAATTAGATTGACAATTAAACTAATTGCAGACAAATCAAAATAATTTATGATTTTAAAATCAGTATTCAATTTTTTTTTTTTATTTATTTTTTTTTATTCTCAATTTTATCATTACGAAAATATAAACATAAACTTCCTTTTATGAAACTCTATCTTTCTTTTTATTTAACATAAAATATCTTTTATTATATATAGAATACCTTGACATTTTTAGTGTGTTCGAATGCTATAAACGTGTCAATTTTGCTGTTAATGATCTAGTATCTATCCCCCATTTCCTCTTAATGTCCCGCAGGAAAACTTATTCTTCTACAAATGAAGTCTTTTATTTTGTCTCCGCGAAGCAATATTATGTTATGGGGCCAATCTAAGATATCACTCAAAGACTTTTGCTTTGTCTTAGTGATAACATAATTTTTTTTTAATATTGTTAGGAAAACTCTATTCTATATCCTTGATAATAATGGAATTTAAAAAAAAGGAATTATTTTCCTTTTGTAATATAAAATGAAATATTTAGAAAATAATAACAATATGACATACTTCAATAAAAATAATAATAAATATAACAATTTTGGATGAAGGAAGGAATATGACAATTTTCGTTATTCTTTTTTTGTTCTAATGCAGCTGGAAAACACTTAGAAAATTGTCTTGGAGGCTTGAAAGCAAGCGCTGCACCGACGTTACACACTTAGCACTACCCAAGAGGTGCGTGTAGCTTGAAGATAAGCTACAGACGTGGAGTAACAATACCTCCACAATGCTCTTTGATTATGTCAGACCGGGATCTACCGGTTTTAAAGTGGATTCTGAACCACTACAATCACCCATGACACCACCGGGACTTGAACCCGAAACTTGTGATACCGAGTGCCAGAGCGATAGCCACTCGGCCATTCAGGCCCCTAATTTTAGACATACTTCAATGTAAATTACGTGTAATATAACTGCATACTTCTATAATTCCTTCTGCAGAACAAACAATTCATTAAAAACATATTTTAAAAACAATATTTTTTTTTAATATAAAATGTATTGGGATGTCTACGAAATAATAGCTGTCAAAATGCTAGATTTGTTCCATTTTCCTTTTTTTTAAATATTTTATTTTGATATATAAGTTTTATAAAGCATTATTAAAGAAATAAAACAATTATATATGATATTTAATTAAATAAATAGATTATAAATAATGAACAATAATAATAGATATGAATATAATAATAACGATGTATAATTATTAAATGTAGATAAATGTTAAACATAAAAAGTCTAGATTGATCTAATAAACTAATGCTTCTGAGTACATTCTATTATAAAAAATTCCTAATACATTAGCAAAATTTTATAAAAATTTATTTTTTAGTAACCTGTAAATTTTAATTCAAAATTCCTTTTTATATTGGTATTTTAATTAATGTGTAATTTAAAATTGTTTACAATGAAGTTTAATTTTTTCAATAAATTAGAAATGTTCAAAGTTATTTCCTCATATCAAAAGATGAATTTATTTTATTTGTGAGGTAATAAAAGACTTTTTTTCCAAAAGAACTAGTCTAGCCGTAGTCTAGAAACCTAAATGAGTGATTTTAATATATCAAAGTAAATTAACAATGTTTTAATAATAATTCTAATCTTTTTGCTCTGTTGCATGTAAACTAAAGTTTTGTCTGTAGTATAAATGAATATTATTTTTTGTCCCGTTTAATTATTTGAATACTAGTTGATGTTACTAAGCTAAATATTACATCATGCATTTAAATTTTTTCTTTAGTGTCTTAAGAGTTATTCTTTAATAATGAATATTTTTTTTCTTTTAAAAGTATATATTATTTAAATATTTTTGAATTATATTTTTAAAAATTTGGAGAAATATTATTAAGTATTATCACTGTTAATATTTTTAAACATTTTTTTTTTTTTTTTTTTAATTACGTTAATATTTTTAAAATAGTTATGTAAGTGCAAAATATGATTATTTTTTCTATCCTTAAAAGCGAAGATTACATTCTACAGCAAACGATAAACAAATATATAGCAAACAAATTAATCCAAAGGGAGGGAGAAAATTTATTTGTACGCATTACAGTTCCTTTATTAATAAACGAAACCTCATAGTATATTATTTTAAAAAAAGATTAATTTGTGTTAAATTATTACCCAATAATTCGATAAAACATAAATATCAGACATGTTTTTAAAGTTCCATTAAATGCTTTTGTCATCATGAAAATAATATAAAAATAACTTATAATTTTATATATATCTATAGATATATATATATATATATATATATCATTATTAGTATAATTATTAGTAATTATATATATATATGTATATATATATTATAACAATTAAGTAATATATACATCTTTCTTTTTCATGGGCGCAACAGGGCGATCATGGGCCGAGGCCAAATGCCTACTGGCAGATTTTGAAACATAAGATGATTTATTTCAGGGTAGAATGTCAACTATACGCCCAACGATCTACAGGCATATTAGAATGGGACCTTCGATTATTATTTATATTGTAGTAATATAACTAGACTTAGTGATATTATACAGGGTGATTATAATTAAAGTCACATATTCAAAATGCTGTAAAAAAAAGAATCACGCGTCATAAGAAGTTCAAATTTGAACTGAAAATACATAAAGAGGGCGGCAACAGTATAGCATCAAAAAAAAAGTTCCAAAAAATGTCCACCTAGTTTTCCCATCAAATTTGTTATAACCTTGCCATGGTGGATGGGCATTCCACTAACAGTGTCATAACTGTTGAATGACATGGAAGTCATTTCTCTCCTCAAAAAGCCAAAAACATTTTTGATGCTGCACAGTTTCCAGCTTATTCAAGTATTTTCAGTTCACATTTCAACTCATTTTGACTAGTGGATCATTATTACATCATTTCGAAAATGGGACTTTAATTATAATCACCTGTATATCTATATATATCATAGTGTTAGGTCACATTAATTGATGTTTGAATATTTAATGATTTTACTTTGAAACTATTTCGTTTAAGGGTTAATTAATATTTTATATTCTATCCAATGTATTTATAATAAATAAATCAATAATTTCTGTAACTCGGTAAAAAAATATTTAAAACTTAGTATGTTAGATAAGTATTTTGATAAGTAAATTTATCTTTTTTCATAAAAAAGTAAAATGCTTGTAAGATGCTTCAAGTAGAAGATTTAACTAAGTTATTGAGTTTCTCCATTTCGCTATCCGTTACTAAATATTTTCCACTTTGGAGTTTGATTACTGGAATGGGAAACAAGAAAGTAAACAAACTGATTTTATTCAGAAACAAGAACAGTGGGTAAAATATTGAATTATCTTTACTGCATTTTCTTCTGTGAGGTACTTTTCGCTCCAGCGGTGCAACACGTTTGACATGAATAATTCAAATGCCGTTTTGGCCGACTGCAAACTAGTAATAAAATAAATATGTTTTCACAGAGATGTGGATTCCGAATGTCGAATTTGGAAGCGAAAAATAAATTGAAGCATTCAACTTTTGACCCTTTTCCAAATTGCATTGACACCCAGCTACCTCTAAGTAAATATATATTCTTTTTTTTCTCTCTATATATATATTTATTTTTGGCATATAAATATTTAGGAATTTTTTAAGTCCGCCATTGAACACGTTTCTGTGTAAGAGTTATAAATTTTTAAAAGCCTCAAAGAATTCTTTAGTTTGTTGCTGTCGAAAGGCTTTTGAATTTAAAACGAATAAAATGCAAAGCATTTCTATTTGTGGTCATTTATATTATAGAGAATAGAAGTAGAATATATTCTAGAAAATATTTGGTAGAAATGGGAAATATAAAATGTTGCGAAATTTATATTATACAATATATAAAGTGGAAACATCTTCTGTTGTATTTCTACTTACAGTGAAATAAATATCCTTAAAATGAATATATATATATAATATAACTGATCATCGTATTAATTGAGATATTTTTAATGTATTCGTTTGTATTTCCGTCGAATTTTAAACCACAAAAAATTACCAATAATCTTCTCACAAATTCATATTTTACTAAAAATAATTGCATATTTGTCATAATAAAAAATTTTATTAAATGATGCAAATGTATGTTTTCATGTGAATAGTTACATTTTAAATTATGCTTTAAAATAAAAATTAAATATCATCAATATCACCCATTAATTTTATTATTAATATTAACTATTTTAAAAAAATTAAATTTTAACATAACGGACTCATGCGGCTTACGTATTTTAGTATAATTCATAAAGCATTAAAATAAATTCATGCTTCTTTATTACAACTCTATTCAATGATAAACAGTTCCTCAATACAAATTTATAAATATATATAGCTATACAATATATATATATATATATAAACAAAAATTCATAATTGTTGCAAATAACTATAATTATATTCATATTATTCCCTAACTATTTATTTTGCAGAATTTATTTTCCTAGAATTCATCCTCATTATATAACGTGACAGTATAACAATATTGAACAATTAATTAGCTTTTAATGGTTAGTCTATAAACAAAAATGTATGAGCTTTAATAAATTTATATTCTCACCCTTCGTCAAGAATAAAATATAATTTAGTTTGATAATTATATTGAGAGCATCAAAATTTATAATGCATATCATTTATATTGCCAAATTTTATATTTTCTGTACATAAAAATTATTTTGCAGTAAATTCAAAACAAATCATGCATAAATATATTTTAAATAATTTAGTTAGATTACGTTATTTTGATACTTTTAGTACATTTTCGTTTTAAGGAATTTGAAGGTAAATCAATAACAAATAATAATAACTATTAATAATAAATAATAATAACTATTAATAATAAATAATAATAACTATTAACTATAAATAAATAACTATTTAATAAAATATAATAAAGATAGATTTTACGGAAGCACTTTGCATAAAAAATTATGCATAAGAGATGTAATTTTACATGAAACAAGATTAAATTTTAATGCATATATTAAATTATGATTGAAAGTGGGCTTACTTCGAGGCCTATATATTATTATTAAATTCAATATATATATACTTAATTTCATTATATATGAATATATGAAGCAACTATATTTTTTCAATGAAGGCTACAGAATATTGATATATGTTTAACATTTTTCTGTCTAATATTTAAAAGAACATTTTTTTCACCCTTATATTATAAAAATAAATTATTACATACTAATATTAAATTAATATAATTGTAAATAAACATAAATTGTAAAGCAGATGTTGAATAAAAGAAAATTGCTTGAAAATGAAATTTTCTTTCAATTCAATGAAATATTTCTCCCAATGTTTTATAGAATTTTAACAAACATTACCACAATTGAGTTGAATTTCGGTAACAGTGCGCAGAAAATTGAAACAAATATCAGTTGGGAGCAATTTTGTGTTGTTTAAGTGAAAAAAGAAGGCATTTTTTTTCTATTTTGGAGAACTTAAACGCCACACAAGAGAGATTTATTTTACAACATGAGGTCCCACACATAAGGAAACCAAGTAATCCCAACTGAATTTGAAGCCATCCCCATCAATTTCCGGTCAATTTTGCGAGAAATCCTAGCTCCTAGATCCTTTTTACATAACTTTTTTTGTGTTTATCCCAGAAAGTGGTTTCTTATACCGAAGTGGAGATGTTCAAAAACATAACAGAAGGAGAAAAAAAAATCTTATTTTATAAAATGAAGCTTTTTGTGTGTTACATGAGATTCTTTCCCTCAGAAAAATACAGTAAAGTTTTCATTTCCTTTTTGAATTCTACTCGTCTAAGAAGTTCATTTCCTGAAGAAATCCTCTCGACTCGATAATAATGTGGACAAAAAAATTCCTCTTGTCACCTTACGATTACTATCTTTAAAATAAAGTAGAGTGAATTTATATTCAAGAGCTATTGTTCTGGAGAATAATACACGTTTTTGGCATAAAGAATCAAATTCCGTTGGGGAAAATTGACGGTGTTTTGTCGTTTTAAAGCTTAAAATGAAACTCCTAGAGTGCAAATAACAAATTGCGAAATTCTTTAATGTCACTTTGTAATATCGCAGACGTCTAACCTAAGCAACAATATTTTATATTAGTTTATTTCAAACAATAAAGTTTCAGAAACTGACAATTCAAAATTTATGTAATATAAAAAATATTTGTTTATAAAAATATTAATTGAATGTATATTAAGTATTTACAGTTAGTAAAGATGCATTGTTAGAGAATAATACATGTTTTTGCCATAAAGAATCAAATTCCGCTGGGGAAAAGTGACGGTGTTTTATCGTTTTAAAGCTTAAAATGAAACTCCTAGAGTGCAAATAACAAATTGTGAAATTCTTTAATGTCACTTTGTAATATTGCAGACTTCTAACCTAAACAGCAATCTTTTATTTCAGCTTATTTCAAACAATATAGTTTAAGAAACTGACAATTCTAAATGCATGTAATATAAAATATGACTAAAAATATTTGTATATAAAATTATTGATTAAATGTATATTAAAAATTTACTGTTAGTAAAAATGCATTGTTGAAGAATAATATACGTTTTTGCCATAAAGAATCAAATTCCGTTGGGGAAAATTGACGGTTTTGTGCCATTTTAAATCTTAAAATGAAACTTCTGGAGGGCAAATAACAAATTGCAAAATTCTTTAATACCACTTTGCAAGGTTACAAACTTCTTCCAAACTTCTAAACGGCAATATTTATTTCAGTTTATTTCAAATAATAAAATTTCAGAAACTAACAATTCTAAATGTATGTAATATAAAAAAAATTACAAAAACATACAATTCTAAATGTATTTTGTTTATAAAAATATTGATATAATGCATATTAAAAATTTACTGTTAATAAGAATACATTGTTAAAAAAAAGTTGAAGTTAAATATTTATTAAATTTAATTGTTAGTTTAGATAAATATAAAAATTTGTGATGCTTATATCTAAAAGCGAATTTGAAATAATAGTTTTAATAAGTCAATTTTAATAATTTAATAATTCAATTTTCATAATAATTTAATTTTAATAATTTTATCTTGAATTATATAAGAAGTTCCACTTATTTTAAGAAGAAGTTCAATTTATAAATTCGTATATAAAGAGAATACATTTTTAAAGTAACCAAAAATTTAAAAATAACGTAGCATTTATAAGTATTTTAAAAATAGCAATTTTTTTTTTTATTTTAGGTTATCAAAATATATCCAGAAATATTTTGTTTAATGACAAAAACTTCTATCATTTAGTTAACTATATTTATATAAACACGAATTCCAACAATAAATAAGAATTGCAAGGTCTCTTTGATATATATATTTCCCTCAAAAGAAAAATCGTAATAACACGTTGGAATGCACATAATCTTTTAAGAATTGCAAGGTCTATTTTTGTAACAGATAAAAAAGAACTGCGTCAGATAGAAAATGCAGCACCATGAAAAAGTTGATAGAATATCATCAAAATTGATGCAGAATCATAGAATGCATATGGTAAATAAGTCATGTTATTGACAAGAAGAAAATTTTACATAGAGATGAAATATGCAGGGTGATCAATAGGAAGAAGGATTAATCTCGTGGCGATTCAAATATCAACCCTGTGAGGTACATATTCAAATAGAAAGCGAATAAGATCCTGTGCGATAGATTTTATATGCTCTCAACCATCTTACAGAGTTCATCCTCCAATTTATATTAGAGAATAGGAAAAGACAAAGACTGCCAATCGATTTCCATATATACTCGTATTGTGTTAAATCAGGAGAAACTGTAGGCGAAGGAAACAGCTGGACTGCAAGGCTACATCAAGGCTTGTCTGCTGATGAGTTTATATTGCCATCTCACGTTGTCTGCTGAAAACTGCTCTTTCACAGCCATTAAATGAAAGTTAGTGCAATCGGATGTAGTACATTATCAACATGAAATCGTGCAGTCAATATTTATCTGGTAGGTTCTAGGGATGACTTGATGAAAGGCGTTGTTCTAGGCTGTGGTACAAAGTATGATTGCCTTTACTGAAGACTTTTACCTCACAAGTATATCAGTTCGCCCTCACCTTATCAACTGATGATATATATCGACGTCACCATCAAATAAATAGAACAGAGATCGTCGTCAGACATCCCAGGTTTCAATTTAGTCGTTGAAGTAGTTCATTTGCGACACAATCTCAATCTTTAACTTTAGTATGTTGACTTCAATGGTAGTCTTCACCAAGTGTAGTTTATATACAACCACTTTCAACCATTCATCGTGAAATTGTTTTCCTAGATCCAAAGTATCCAGTCGATATCGTAGAATTTCGGGAGTAATTGATGGTGGGACCGCCGTGATTACCTTCAGATGTGTCTATCCGTACTCTATGTTTTACGACAAGGTGAGCCTGGTGTCTCACGATGATTCACGTTTTGATCGTCTATCCATCTGGTCAAAATTCATAGGTAGTCAAAATATAGTTGGTTTCAGCAGCGATTCGATTGTAAGACCAACCAGACGTTCGTAAGTCTAAATTTTGACACTTCGAAAAAATAGTCCGATTGCGAAAACTGTCTTCGATGCCGTTGCACAGACATCTCTGCATCTACACGTGTAGTTTGAAACGTAAAACTTCTCGGAATTCTGGATTCGGTACATAACAGATTGTAACGAGTGTTGGTTTCTATGTCATTTCCTTCTCTATTATATCGATGTATAATAATATGACCAATTTTTTTATTTTTTATTTTATTCTATCTCTATAATTTGTTCAACTGCGTTTTGTCCGAAATTTGCAATTTTTACGGTTTAATTTCCTGGTGTTGCATATTCTATGTGAGGCAGTGTTTACAGATCAATTGGGTAAATTTGTATATTCTTGAATAATGTAATATTCAATTTCAAAGCCAAATACCTAATCGATATAATAGCTACCAGTGAAGTTTAGATGCCGCCGAATTGACAGAGAAGATCTTTAATTAGTTAAATAACACCGTTTGAGGTTTGAGAAACGAGATTGTAGCCTAAAGACCAACCCCGTACAAAAGAGCTCATTTTGTTGATGCAAGCTATTACGACGCATGATGGGAGTACTATCTAAAACCCTGTGACATGATGGAAGCAGTAGAATCTGCTAACATTTTGGGACGTAAATGGATTGCATAGATTTAATTAGCCTTACAGAGCGCGAAAACAATCATATCCACCAAATGCCTCGTTAGTCTCTAAAAGATGATGTTAACAAGTAGCGTCATCAGAGTTGCATGTTGCCATCAACTGGAACATCCGTGTTTTTCCAAACATTTCGAAAATGACCAAGAAAATTTCCAGAAATTTTAACCAGCAATAGAGTATTTGGAATATATACAAAGTATTTAGATCAATTCAAGGCGTGGCGATGCCATCTTTGTAAATTGGCTAACGAATGACCTTGGGGTTTGTTAATCTCGAGGTTTTTCCCTTGGATTTTGTTAAGGTATCTTTGTTCTGTTAGTCCATAGAATTTCCTTCCACTGACCTTGCAAATGGTACCCTAAGAAATGATACATGTCACTAATCCAAATCATGTTATTTCTCTTTTTCTCCTTAACTAGTATTCCTTGTTATATTTCTCATTTCACTGTAGTGACGGTATATATCACATATACCGTGAAGCAAGTGATTCGAGAACATATTGGCGCCATAGAATGCAGCGTTGCAGCAATTCAACGTCTCACCACACATAAGACAAACTTTCGCCAACTTTACCATATAATAATACCTTAATATATTTCTTTCTTATTTAAATCTGCTACGTATTTGCCATTCCAGTGGCGAATGACATCAAATCACGGTATGAAACATCTAAAATAAAATTTTTAGTTAGTGAAAGAAATAATTTTTTTTGTATCCTTTAGAAAAAGCAAACACATGAATGATTGAAATTTGGCCAACGTATAAAATGTTTGCAAACAGATTTGTCTTACTAGATGCTCTTGCCTCCTGCCCACCGAAAAGAATTAATGTTAAACAACTGATTGTTTATCATTTTGAAACCCAGAATAATTATGATATTTCCTACATTAAATTTCCTATAGTTACTATTAACAGAAAATTAGCACATTATACTGTATTACATACAATAAAAACCAAAGCAAATGCACATACTTGTTAAAAATATGACAAGCGAAGTAGAATTGAAAGTTACTATTGTGGTTTTGATGATGTGCATGTTAAATGTGTCGAAAGAACAATTGCTGTATTCACATGCAAGATGAAAATTTCACAGGTAAATAGTGCTAATGTATGTTGGTTTCCAAAACTTTTAGATGCGTCATCGTCTTATTCCAATGGTGCATAAGTAGTGACTTGAAATATGCTGCATATCTGCTATTTCAGTGGCGAATGACACCAAATCATGGTATGAAGCAGCAACATTTTTTTGTAAGTGAAAGAAATAATTTGTATTGTATCCTTTATTAAAAGCAAATCTAATAACATGCTTGAATGAAAAATATTTGATCAGTGCATCAAATGTTTACAAAACAGAATGAAAATTTTTTTTCCTAGTTGGCAGCCACCGAAAAACAATTTTAGCGTAAGCAATGATTGTTTAGCAATTCTAAATCTAGAATAATTATGATATTTTCAACAATAATTTTCCTATAGTTGCAATTAAAAAGAATGTAAGCAAATTACACTGGATAACACACAATAAAAGCCGAATCAAGACATGCTAAGAGTAACAACAACAAAGTGCGGACTTGTTCCACTCTACCACATAACCATCACTTTTATCGTAGACTTACACGAAAGAAAATGCATGATTAGAAACCTCCCTTCTCAGTGTGATGAACTTTAACGTTTCTTCGGAACCTAGTTTAATTATGGGCGCCCAATAACAAGCAGCAAGCAAAATTTTATTGCGTGAAAGTCAAACTAGCTGGCGATCGCGAACAAGCCAAGAAGTTGCCTAATTCGCGTCTCTTGTGTATTTTGTGAAGCGTATAACTTACAGGTTGACAGGCTACTGTAGTTTGCTTTTAGTGGTCTTAAACCGCCTTCATAGATGTTTTTACGTCCAACTTTCGTTGGGCTAGTAAAACTTGATGACGGAGTAATGTGGAAATGCATGAGCGTAAAAAACGAGTGAAAACACAGACTTTGGAAACTAAAGTGCTAAATAAAGTTTAAGATTTATAACCATTCTTTTTCCATGAACAATCATAAAAAAAAATCAGATACTGAAAAACCACTAAAATTCTGAAAGAAAAGAAAATTCAAATGTCAAGTTTAAAATATTCGTAAAGTGCCAGAAAGCAAATAAAATTAATGACTAATATAATATATTATTTATTAAACATTAAAGAAGATTTGATTTTTGGGACAACACTTTTAAATGCATATGTATTAAAAGTATTCAAATAAAAATTATTTATACTTTTACGTAAATTATTTTAAGCTCGGCTTCAACTGCGATGAAAATATGTATGATTGAAACAACATGTTAAAACTTATTATGCTTTTCTTATTTTTATTAATTATTAAATATTTATTTGTGAAATGTAACTAAATAACTGTGATATTTCAAAATAAAGTGCTTTTTATTTCAATTTATTACATACTAATCAGAATAAATCTTTATGGGCATACATTATATTTAGGATATACTTCTATAAAAAATAAATGTTTTATTTAATTAAAAATAGCATTGAAATTTTTCACGATTTTTGCTTATGAACCAGATAAAAGAAAATGAATTTAATGAGCCAGTAGAAACATATCTTGCTTTATAAATATATAGAGATTTTTTTTTAATAATGAAAATATTCATTTAAATTTTTCAGAAAGCAATTGTAAGATTTGCGATAGAAATTTACAATTACATTTAATTTTTACAATTTCATTTAATCTTAGTCCTTATATTACAAAAATACACGTAAACAAATGATATATATTATAAAATATTCTCCTTAAATATTCTTGAATAACTAAGGATGGAACATTAAAAATAAAAAAAAGGGCCTAAATAGATTAAAGAAAAACAAAATGAAGCAAATTGTTCATGAACCTTGATTTTTATATACCTCGCAAACCCATTAAAAATCTTTTTCCTTTATTAAATCAAGTTGCATACTTTAATAGCTTTGAGTCACTTTCTTAAAAATATACTGCTTTATATCAGATAACAAGATGTGACAACTTCAAAGAAAGTCTGGTAAAGATAGCATACTTGTAAATGCTGCTGCGTAGCATAGAACATCATCAAATTCTTAAAATTTTCATTTCATTATATATACATAACGCAATTCTTACAGTTAGTCTTATACCAACAGGATAAAATATTAATAAATTATATTATGTCTTTATAGAATACAAATTATATATTTCTTTACTATTTTAAGTGGAAATGTTAATAAAAAGCTTTAAAATTCTTTAGGTTTTTGTTACTGTATTTAAACTAAATATCTTATAAATATCTGATTGAGTCTTCTTAGAAACATTTAAAAAATGCTGTTGTTCTCTTTTTATTTTAAAAAGCAAATGTTAAAATACTTGGAAATTTCATAACTATTTTTTGCAATGTATTTTTATTTTTAATATGAATAAAAACAATACATTAATGTATATCAGGCATCTTTATAAATTTAAAGTTGAAAATATACATGCATTTATTCTGCATAATTTAGATATATATAATATATTAAATGGAAGATTTAAATAATATAAATAATTTATATAGAGATTTAGCATGGTTTACGTCTTACTTTCATCAAAAATTAAATGAAAATTAACTCTTCAGTGTTATACACAGTGCACGCAGTAAATTAGGCAGCAATTTAAATTATCTGCTAATATAGAGAGGATGCAAAATCTGGAATTTGTTTTGATTGTATGGTTAAAGGAAATTAGTTGGGTTAATTCAGTTGCTTAATGCTTTTAATTCAGTTGGGTTAAATTTTCCCGGTATGGCAACTTAAAAAAAAAAGTTAAAGCACACAAATAATGAGAAATTGAGGATAATTTTGGCCGAGATGTTGAAGTACCGTGTGATCGCGAAGACATGCTGATGCAGCAGTTTGTTTTGAGAAAGGTTTAATTCATTGAAAACATTGATAGCTGGTGTTTGCAAATGAAGTTCAAGTTGTAATTAAGCATGAGTAGATATGTTGTTGAATTTTGAAAGTTTGTGTTAAGTTTCCTTGTTGACGTTGTCAGAGATATCGGTACTCGACAGGTTTGTTAAGGGGAGAAGGAATTTCAGTTTGATAGCTGTTAAAGTGTTAGTTAGAATTCATTTTTTAAAAGTATGATTCCCATTGTAATGCTATTTGTACAGAGCTATAAAAAAGTTAAATTGATCTGAGTTATGTTCTTTTTTTTGCCAAAAATATCTGGAGACCAATACCTGTTTGCTCTGGGGTAGGAAAATGAGATAGAAGTAGTATTGGAAATAATATAACACAATGATTTAATAGTAAAGTCGATAGCAAACGAGGAGGAGACCATGAATGAATTGTTTGAGTTGATTATAAATAACAGAGTAGAAATTAAAGCATGTAAGAGGGTAAAAAGAGAAAAAAGAAAGCGAAGAAATAAAAATGAAAAAAAAGGGATAAAGGAACTGAAAACGAAAGGATTGACATTTAAATGGAAAAAGAAAAGAAAGAGAAATATAAAAAGAAAGGAAAGAAATAATAATAGAAAAATAATGTGAAGAAAGAGGAATCGAAAAAGAAAAGAGAGAAATATAAATAAAAAAAGAAAAGGAAAAAGTTAATTAGATATGAAAAGAAGAAAGAAAAGGGGAACAAGAAAGGGCTGAAAGAAAACTAGAGAAAAAAAGTACAAAAATAAGAAAGAAAGGAAAGAAAAAATAGAAAAAGAAAGAAAGGCAAAAAAGAAAAATAGGAAAAGAAAAGAAAGAAAGTAGAAAAAAAACAACGAAGAAAGTAATGTAGAAATTAGTAAATTTGATGTAGTTTGAACTGCTAACTAGGAGATTGGACTTCAACAAAACTGTATGGGCCAGCATTTGTTATTTCTTTTCCCATGCACATAGTTTAACTTATAGCTAGATAACTTACCGATGAGTATTACTTCATGGAATAAGATAGGACTACTAAGAATAATATGACTACTGATTCGGAGTTAATGTTGAAGTGTTTTAGGGTTATTTCCTGACTTATAGGATATCTATCAGATCAACATAAAAAAAAAAGAAAAGAAGAGCATCCTCAATATACATTGTGTTCTAATAAAGGACATTTTTGAAGGAATTTCTGTAGGTATACGGGTGAAAAGTTTGATTTATTATAGGGCTTGTTGGTTACCAACTAACTCAAAATTAAAGTACCCAGTCAGGTGAGAAAACATTTTATTGACGGTTGACAAAAGTTTAGTCTTCAAAGATGGTTGACTTTGGGGAGTATTAAGAATGTAATCGGAAAACTTGAAATAGCCGATCCCGAAGTTAAATTGTAGATTTCAAAACTTTGAAAGAAAACAACTCATCTTAAGCTAAACTTGTGACATCCAGAGGAATGACTTGAATGACCAAGATCTCCGAAATGTTACATTTGTATCATTGTTTCCCTCAAATGACAGGACGGCCAACAGCGTCAAGAGTGAATCGAAAAGGGGATGTGTCAACAGGAGCTAATTATCTGGATAGAGAACAAAACAGGAGGTTAACAATGTACATATCGTTAAGGAGTGGATACTGGCAGCAATACTGTGGATGTCAGAAGAGGAAGAAAAGCAAAGAAACCATCACAGAAAGTGTCAGTTCAAGTTGGAAGTGACGGAATTGAAGGTATTGTGGACACGGGTACTGGAATCTCTCTTATTAGAAGTGATTTGATTGATTCTTGCTCAAGCTAAGGAGACAGAAAGATCAAGATTGTATTGGTGTTTGGTGAGGAGGAGTTGGCTCTGTCAAAGACAATACAGATGGAAATAAATGGTAAAATCATGATAGTATTCTTGTAGTTTGTGTGATAGCAATGAATCTGGTAAATGAGAGACTCATTTACTTAACCATTCGTTAGTTATTGAAAAATAAAATATATTAACCCTTTTTATGGAGAAATGAAAACAGTAATCCTGAACGATTCTATATTCTTTTCATTGGTGATTTGTATTATAAGGTAGTTTGTAGCTTGTGTGATTACAATGAATCTTGTAAATGATATACTCAATTTCTCAGCCAACCCTTAGTTATTGGAAAAGAAAATATATTAACTCTTTAATGGGAAAATCAGAACAGTGATGCTGAACGATTCTATATTCTTTTCATTGGTGATTTCAATTATAACTCGACTAAAGAAACTCTAAAAACTGTTTTTAGGAAATGCGATAAGATAGCTGACTGCATTGCAATAAGAGATACTCCCATTATGAAACACCAAAGATTTGACAAAAAAGCTCACATTGCTGATGATACCCAGGCCGCAAGAGTACTTAAAATCGATGGTCTCGAGGTTAATTCAAAATGCGTTGTTTCTCATGAAGATTCAGGTAAACACGAAATCAGGTATCAACTAATAAACTTTATGTGAATGGATCGAAATATAACTTTAGTGAATATGATCTTCTTGAATATTTCAGTAAATATGGTACGTTCATAAGCATAAATATCGCTGCCAAGAAACGAGATTTTGCATTTGTGGTATTTGATGAATATAACTGAATGAGTGATGAATTTTTTTGATAAAATCACACTCCAATGTTACATCTTCAGATGTGGGCGACTTGCAGTCAAGAAAAAAATATTTCAGGAGACGAAATGGAAAACATAAAATGGAAGAGATGTAGAAGGCTGCTGTCGCCATGGAGATGACAATCCAGACGCACTTTCGAGGTTACCGATATGAAGATGTAGCCTTGCCAAGTTGAGTGTACAGTTTTTTTCTCTCTCCATGTATTGTTTCGATTCTTATATGAAAAGTCTAGTAAATATATATGCCCTGTCTCACGTAATTTCTTTGTCTAGAAGAAAAGGAAACACTATTGACAGATTTTGTATTATTATTAGTTTAATTTGTGTTTTGTATTATGTTTTTTTAATGTTTGTGGTATTGTGCATTTAATTAGTAATTAATTATATTGCAGCATTAGATTTTCGTTGTAAAAGCTCTATTTTCCCTGCATTATGTTGTATTTTCAAATAACTTTCAATTATTTTTTTCAAGCTTATAAAAATTATTTAAGCAGTATCGTCTCAAGATGTCGATTATGCTTTTACTTGGGGAAGGTGGGGGGGAGGCAGGCTCCAAGTTTAAATCCTAGCGGTGGCATGGATGTTTGTCAGTGGTTTGAAATCCACTTTAAACCGCAGGTCCCTGTCTAAGTAGGCTGAAGTGGGAACAAGATGGCTGTAGAGCGACAGATCCAATCTAACTAAACTTTGGGGGGGCTATGGCTCTTTTAATAGTTTCTTCTGAGAATAGTTTAATTCGTTGATAATATTCATGGGTCAGTGTAATTTTAATTGAGTATTGATAAATATGCTGTTGAATTTTGATACTTTATTTTAAATATGCTTATTAATACGGATCCATCATTTCACAGAAAATTTAAAAATCAAATTGTGACATCCTTATTACGGACATTTATAACTTTTTGGAGTATATATGTCTATATTTACTGCATGATATCTTTGAAAATGGTGATTTCAGCAAGATGGGGTTACATTTCATTAAATATATTGGGATATTTATTGAAAAACGCCTTTTCTGCCCTAGAACATCCCCTGATCAGCATGATCTTCTAACTATCCTTCATCGATACGCAAATGTCTCATGCTCATGACCCTTGTAGCTTCTAATGACGATTTCGTAACAAGTTTTAATGAATCAGCAGCTTTTCCATGATGACTTTGGAATAATTTAATATATCCACCTAACCAAGATTCGCCACAACGGGGCGAACAAGTGAATTTAATCCTCTTAAAATTTTACAAAATGTATTTATATATAATTCGTAAATTTTTCATTAATAAATTATATTTTACATTAATTTTTTAATTAAATTAATTTTTTTACAATACATTTTTTCATTATAATTTTTTTCGTTGAAATTTAATTTTTTACATTTCTTTTATAATTAGTAATTTTTACATTACATTATTATTTTTTTACAAAATGTATTTGTATATAATTCGTAATTTTTTACATAACCACCATCATACATTGAAAAAATCGTTTTATTTTTAGTTAAATATGTGTAACATACTAGCAAGATTTATTTTTAATGTTTTAAAAAAAAAAAAATATTTAGTTAAGAAATTTAATTTGTTTTTTTTTTATCCTTAAGTATATCTATGGTTTAATGCATAGAATATGTGTATGGTTTAGTAATATGGTTTTTATATGTGTTCTTTAAAAATACTTTACTTTTATTTAATTTACTTTTAAAATGTCCGAAATATAAATGAACTGTTTATTAAAACACAATATATAAATTTTAAAACATTAATTATAAATTTCAAATTGAAAAAAAAATATTTATAATAACATAAAAATTTGTGAAACTATTAATACTTTAGACTAGTTACTGTGCAAAGTTTTAGTTTAGTTTTATTCAGTGCTTTTTTTTTTTGTAATTACTTGATTATTTGTTAGGAAAATTAATCATTTAATTAGATCTTAAATAGAATCAGTATTCATTCAAAATGACCGAAAATGAATAGAAAATTTTAACATATCAAATCTTTAGAAAATCAATTACTTGATAAAAAATATTTCCTAATTCATAAACATTAAAAATAATAATTAGTGAAAACATAATACGTCATACCTCATTTATTAATTATATTATTAAATTAAATTATAATATTATATTAAATTATAAATGGCCGGATACATAATTAAGACATACAATTTTGAATGTTATATTAAATTGTTTCCAGTGTTGCATTTATGTGAAATATTGTACATATAATTTACCGTAGAAATATTCTTAATTTCATAAACAAACATATTATAAAAAGATTTTACTGAATACATGTTACTTGCATTAATATTAATATGTAAATATGTGACTTAATGAATGGTACATTGCTGTTAATATTTTATGTCTAATATATTCACAACAGTAATCACCAATTTAAAAAGGGAAAAATATTATTATAAGGGATTTATAATTAAATTATTATTTTTTATAAATATCACAATTTTTTATACTTTAATATATAAGTTATAACATAATCTAAACATTATAATATATTATATATTATTTTATGTTATAATAAATTTGTTACATTATGTTGTCTTATGATCCTATTGTTGAACACTACATTGCTGTCACTAGCTTCTAGCAGCGATTAGTTGTCTAAAACTTTGTAACATAAAGTAACTCACATGCTGATATCTATCCTGATCACGTCTTTTGTATAGCTTACTAATTTATGGTAAAATAGTACTTGCCTTTTTGATGTCAAATGCTCCTGATATCTATATTTAGAAGGCATCTTTTACAGCGAGAGGAACACACAATAGATAAAGCAATTAGATGCCTAACTAATTCTTAAGAGTGGATAATGGGTCCTTTGTTCTGTTAGATGCCGCAAGTTAATGTTCAGTCGACTATGTCTGCCCTAGACTGGGTTCAATTAAGCTAAGAATAGAAAATGTAAAAGTTCTTTGGCTCCGGTTTTATTATTTTGCTGTGGTCATATCATAGTAATTACCTAATGCATTGTTTTACTCTTTATTCATCAGGAAGATATAACCTTCACTTTTCAATTATTATATAACTTGGTGCTCCAGAATTTAAATATTTGGAGGAAAGGAACTTCTATTCCATTGTTTACTGGTTCTTCCATAAAATTGTTGTAATATTTAAAAAACTGCTTAAATATAAAATGGTCGCTGTATTTTATGAAGATTTGTAATCTGTACTGTCCTGGTGTGTAGCTCAATGTTCTTTTGAATTTAGATATTTGTTTTTAGTGAATAATATTTAATATTTTCCATATCTGAGGAGATAATGAACATGATAAATTTGTATGCTAGGAAATACATCTCTTAGGATAGGAGGGCGATTGTTTTATACCCTTTTTCTTTTATCTCAGATGCCAATGAAAAAATATGTATTATTTTCATTTAAGATATCTTTGAACCACGATTTGGCATTGGTAATATATAGTAACTTAAAAAAATAATTAAAAAACTTTCATTGTAATATTATTTTTAACATTTCATTATATTATATTTAATGATATAAAATTCCACAATAATCATTCGATACATTTTCATTGAAACTTCAAAAAAATTAAAACATTAATGATTTTAATAGTTTACATGATGAAAAAATCTATTTTGAACCTGATTTTTTTTTTTTTTTATCTCGAAAGGCATTATATGAAATAAAATTGTACACGTTAAAATAGAATTTTATATGTAACAGAAATAGAATCTTAATGAAGAAGAAAAGTTTCAAAATTTACGTTTAATATTTTATGCTAGAGAGGTTTTATTTATTATTTACTTTTAAACGTTTTTAATGAAAATGAAGAAAATGGATATTTAAAGAAAATATTTTTAGTTTTACTTCTGAAAATTTAAAAAAAGTGTGCAGAATTTAACCATAAATCACAAATACTTTTAAAGTTTATATGTTTAAAACTACAAGTTGCGGGATTATTAATAAAGTAGGAGATTCATTTTGAGTGATTTAATTTATTATAGGAAAACTAAACAAAGCTTTTACTATATGCAATTTAAGCACAATCTATGAACAATTATTTTTGTTGCAATTCTTTAAAGAATTGAAAGAAAATTTAATTAATAATGACAGTTTATATGCACTATAATAATATGAAAATTTATATTAACGTTAACATATTTGAGGTTTAAATATCAAATTATTATTTTCATATTGTTTAATTTTATAGAAATAAATTATTTGCATTAAAAATTTAAAATGCTTGCACATTACTACCTAGTAGGATACCTCTAATAATTTCAATTGCCATTGTTAACAGACACAGCCCAATGAACTAATTATGAAATAAAGCTTATTCATTTTTTTTTATCTTACTAGATATGTGTCAATTCATTAAGGCAATTCTAACTGAAAATATACTTTAGGCTTACATACACTGAAACACAACACGATAGAAATATTCAACGTGAATCACCTGCTTGTTCATTGTTTAGAAAAGATTTAAGTTAAATTTCAGAGAAAAAAAAACATTATTATATGCATATTTAAATAATTTTCAAAATTTTTAAATATATAGTTCTTTGTTTCTATTGAATATCAAGGAATCGTATTTCATGCATTGATTACTTGGTAGCACCATTTCTTTTTGCACCATTCATTTTTTCACATTTTATAAATTATTATATAAAGAAAACATCTTATAGAATTAGGTAGTAGTATAATGTAAACATCCTCATGTAAATATTTCAATAGTTTCAGTTTTCAGCTTTCCAATGTACATTATTAAAATATTTTCGAAAGGTCACATTGATCTGGGAACATTTGTCACTAGAATAGCTGATAAATAACATATTTATCTCTATCCAACTTGATACATTGTTCCCATATTTTGCCCACACAGTCTCATTTCCCTTTATTCCTGCATTTTTCACAGGGAGGAATGTACATTATTGTAATATTATATATTGTTAATGTGATATTATTTTTCATAAATTTAACTTATCTGTTTGACTAATTTAAACAAAACTAATTTCTTTTGCATTTTTTCAAACCAAATTCTTAACATGATAATTTAAATTCTTATCTGAAGAAATCCATGTATTTTAGGTAGATTTGATTTTTCTTGCAATGGATATGTCTCAAGGTTTGCCGCATATGACCAATTATTTTTGGTGCTCCATTTAATTAAGTAAGAAAAATATTTCTCAAATAAATTATTCGACATTTGTGTTTACAAATTTTTTAACAAATCTGGTATTGTTTAAGTTATTGGTATCCGTTTTTTTTTTCTGTGTGTTGTTATTTTCTTCACAGACAATGAACATGCACGTTGTGTAAATCCTATATTCAAATTATAATAAAAATATAAGCTACTCTTTAAAATATTTCTACAATATATCAAAACAATGAAATTATCATGAGTGTCATATAATATTGATACAATCAATAAGTATTATATGATACGTTCATCATCAATGAAAGTATCACATAATACTGACCCAATTTTGTTGTATATAGTATAATAATGCATTTAATAATGTCTGAAAAAGTAAAATTAGATTGTTCATGTTACTATTTTAAAAATTATAAATTACAAATCTATTAAAATAACAAAAAAAAATTTTACAACATTTTTAAAATAATCATAAAATCTTTTTCTTCATTATTCTGAAGTAATGTTACCGACCATGTATCCAAATTTCCACATATGTATATGTATCCATGTATGTATACGTATCCATATAATTATCTATATAAATAAATGATTCTATAAATACAGTAATTTCAACACCATTGAAATACTTTCATAATACATTTTTGTTACAATAATATTTTGAAAAAGAAAAATATGTTTTGGTATACAAAAAAAGATAGATTAAATTAAAATCAAACAAATTTTATTTTATCTAGATAAGTATTTTTTTGTTATACATCGAATTTTTTTACCATGATGTTGTTATGAATAAATTATTTACTAAACAAACTTTCAAAGTTTCTGTTTCTTATATACAGAACTTTTCTCAAATTAAAGACAGACGGGCCATTCACTAAGACCATCTGAGACCCTAGACAAATGCAATTTGAGCCTTTCTTTTTTTAACCAAACACCTCGCTTTCAACAACAAATTTTCAAATACGAAAATATTTTTTGACAAAAAAAAAAAAAAAAAAAATTAACTCCAATTTCAGTCAAATAGAAAGAAGAAAACTTTTTAAAGAACATTCGTGGTAAGCCTTACCAAACAATCGAGAAATCTTTCGACCGTAAGGAAAAAGAACAAAACCACGATCTTCTAAATCAATCGATACCCACCCCCACCCCAGTCCTGGGATCCTTCTTAGTACCAATCACCGTCTGTAATCCATTAGTTGACTCTCTGGTACTGGAGAAAATCCTCGGGTCCTAGTTGGACCTACAAAATTTCCTAACTTGCAAAGTCAGTACAAAAAGACTTTTAATTACGACACGAATAGGACTTTTACTGTTGGGAAGCTGTGTTGAAAACGCCGAGTACTAAAGATAAGATCCTGAAATGGAAGATCTTAGACTCAAGTGCCAGTGGTATGTCGGGAATGAAAAGCCTGTGCTATTTTAAAGGGCTCTTTATAGTAGCGTCGTTTAAAGACGAGTTTAAAGTTTATGAGCGAACATCGTGCGAATAGCCTATTGTTCTGTATTATATTTAAAAACTGAGTGCGTTTAAAAATTATATTGAATTCGTGAATACTACTTCAAATTGAATTTCTGTTGTTTGAAAATTTCGTAGTATTATAATTTGGTTTTGGAGACAGGAAAATAAACAATTTATTATAAAATATTCAAAAACATTCTATTTTTATGTTGAATTTGCATATTTAGATTACATCTGTAAGTAAATTTAAATAATTTATTCCAATAATTGATTAATGTTTGAAACATTTTATTTATTATTCCATTATTACTTTAATTATGATTTAAAAACTGTATATTAATTTTTTTTACCGCAAATTCAAGTATTTCTATTTTCGTTATTTCTTAGTTTTCCATTTTTAAATTAATATCTGACATTTTATTTTTTTTTTTTATCTGACATTAGTTTCAAAGATTAATCAATTATTGGGTTTAAACTATTTTATTTACTTATAGATGGAATCTCAATATCCATATATAAAATAAAAATAGAATGCTTTTGAATATTTTATAAAAATTGTTTATTTTTATGTCACCAAAACCAAATTATTACACTACAGAAATGTCATATGCAATACAAAAATTTAATATGCAATAGAAATTCAATTTGAACACTCGAACTAAATATAATTTTTAAATGAACTCTGTAATAAATATAATACAGAACAATAGGCTATTCTCACGATGTTCACTCATAAACTTTAAACTCGTATTTAAACGACGCTATTCTAAAAGTCCTTTAAAATAGCGCAAGCTTTTCATTCCCGACATACCACTGGCACTTGAGTCTAACCTCTCCCATTTCAGGATCTTATCTTTAGTCCTCGGCGTTTTCAACACAGCTTCCCAACAGTAAAAGTCCTATTCGTGTCGTAATTAAAGGTCCTTTTGTACTGACTTTGCAATTTAGGGAATTTTGTGGGTCTAACTAGGACACGAGGATTTTTATCCAGTACCAGAGAGTCAAGTAATGGATTACAGCCGGTGATTGGTACTGAGAAGGATCCCAGGACTGGGTGGGGGTGGGTATCGATTGATTTAGAAGATCGCGGTTTTGTTCTTTTTCCCTTACGGTCGAAAGAATTTTCGATTGTTTGGTGAGGCTTACCACGAATGTTCTTTAAAAAGTTTTCTCTAGACTGAAATTGGAGTCAATTTTTTTTTCTCAAAAAATATTTTCTTATTTGAAGGATTTCGGGGTGTTGAAAGCGAGGTGTGTGGTTAAAAAAAAAGAAAAGCTCAAATTGCATTTGTCTAGATTCTCAGGGGGCCTTAGTGAGTGCCCCGTCTGTCTTTAATTTGAGAAAGGTTTGTCTGTATGTAAGAGATAGAAACTTTGCAATTTCAGTTTCCTACTTTTGACCAAGAAGAGTTCATATGTCTAGTAATATAAATTTTGGTATACGAAATGACAGATAACATTAAAATCAAACAATTTTGACTTTTATAAATAAAATTTACTTGCTACAAATCGAAATGTTTTTAGCCGTGATGTTGCTATGTTTAATTATCTACTAAACAAAATTATTTGTTTTATATTTTTAAAATTTATAAATAGTTTGGTGGAATTTTTAAAATATATATTTTTTTTTTAACGCTTTGGTGATGTAGAGATTTCAAATGAAATTTAAAAAATTTCCTAAGTTCATCAATTAAAATTTCAGTTATCAATAAAGGAAAAAAAAGCTAAATAATGAAGAAAATAGAAATACTTGAATTTGCGTTAAAAATTAATATGCAGTTTTTTAATCACGAAAATGTAATAAAAGAAAATACATAAAATGTTACAGAGATTAATCAATTATTGGGCTTAAATTATTTTGAATTGCTTATAGATGTAATCTCGATATGGAAATCCAAAATAAAAATAGAATACTTTTGAATAATTTATTATAAATTGTATATTTGCATGTGTCCAAAGCCAAATTATTAGTCTACAAACTTTTCAAGCAGTAGAAATTCAATTTGTACCAGACTTCCCGAATTAATTTTAAAATGCACTCAGTATTAAATATAATACGGAACAATAGGCTATTCGCACGATGTTCACTCTTAAACTTTAACTCGTCTTTAAATGACGCTACTCTAAAGAGCCCTTTAAAATAGCTCAAGCTTTTCATTCCCGACATACCACTGCCACTTGAGTCTAAACTCTTCCATTTCAGGATCTTTTCTTTAGTCCTCTGCGTTTTCAACACAGCTTCCCAACAGCAAAAGTCCCATTCGTGTTGTAATTAAAGATCTTTTTGTACTGACTTTGCAATTTGGGGAATTTTGTGGGTCCAACTAGGACACGAGGATTTTTCTCTAGTACCAGAGAGTCAACTAATGGATTACAGACGGTGATTGGTACTGAGAAGGATCCCAGGACTGGGTGGGGGTGGGTATCGATTGATTTAGAAGATCGTGATTTTGTTCTTTTTTCCTTACGGTCAAAAGAATTTTCGATTGTTTGGTAAGGCTTACCACGAATGTTCTTTAAAAAGTTTTCTCCAGACTGAAATGGAGTTAATTTTTTTTTCTCCAAAAAATTATTTCGTATTTGAAGGATTTCGTGGTGTTGAAAGCAAGGTGTGTGGTTAAAAAAAAGAAAAGCTTAAATTGCATGTGTCTAGGGTCTCAGGTGGCCTTAGTGAATGTCCGTCTGTCTTTAATTTGAGAAAAATTTGTCTGTATATAAAAGACATTGCAATTTCAGTTGTATTGCTTTTCACCAAGAAGAGTTTATATGTCCACTAATATAAATTTTGGTATACGAAATGACAAATAAAATAAACTTCAAATAACGATATACACATTGTGGGAATCGCACGTTAATTTCTCCCGATTTGGTACCCGGGTATATCGGCGAATGCCCAATTGGGGCTCGGCGAGCGCATGCCCGTAACTTCTACAAATAATTTCTTAGAGACACACGGATGGTGGCTATCGATTCGTGGCGTAGCCCTACATCCTCTGGAAACGATATACACATTGTGGGAATCGCACGTTAATTTCTCCCGATTTGGTACCCGGGTATATCGGCGAATGCCCAATTGGGGCTCGGCGAGCGCATGCCCGTAACTTCTACAAATAATTTCTTAGAGACACACGGATGGTGGCTATCGATTCGTGGCGTAGCCCTACATCCTCTGGAAACATCAAAAAAAATTATTCCTATGTAACTTTTTATGTTATGGCCAAGTCCAGTCCATTTTTGGCCAAATTCTCCCGTTATCCTGGATTTTCCGGGACAAATTTTAGGCGCAGCCAAACATGCTGATAGGCGATCGAAATGTGTTCATCTGAGGGACCCCCATGCAAAATTTCAGCCAAATCGATCGAAAATTACTCCCTTAAAACGCTAAAAACACTAAAAAAAGCTCGGAGAGCGCCCAGAGCGTGTATTTGTGACTTAAACGCATACTTGCTTATATCTACGGAAAAAAATTTACTAGACCAATTCTTTTAAGGGGTTTAACTAGCGGCGTGAAATGCTATTTAACGATATACACATTGTGGGAATCGCACGTTAATTTCTCCCGATTTGGTACCCGGGTATATCGGCGAATGCCCAATTGGGGCTCGGCGAGCGCATGCCCGTAACTTCTACAAATAATTTCTTAGAGACACACGGATGGTGGCTATCGATTCGTGGCGTAGCCCTACATCCTCTGGAAACATCAAAAAAATTATTCCTCCTATGTAACTTTTTATGTTATGGCCAAGTCCATTTTTGGCCAAATTCTCCCGTTATCCTGGATTTTCCGGGACAAATTTTAGGCGCAGCCAAACATGCTGATAGGCGATCGAAATGTGTTCATCTGAGGGACCCCCATGCAAAATTTCAGCCAAATCGATCGAAAATTACTCCCTTAAAACGCTAAAAACACTAAAAAAAAAAGCTCGGAGAGCGCCCAGAGCGTGTATTTGTGACTTAAACGCATACTTGCTTATATCTACGGAAAAAAATTTACTAGACCAATTCTTTTAAGGGGTTTAACTAGCGGCGTGAAATGCTATTTAACGATATACACATTGTGGGAATCGCACGTTAATTTCTCCCGATTTGGTACCCGGGTATATCGGCGAATGCCCAATTCGGGCTCGGCGAGCGCATGCCCGTAACTTCTACAAATAATTTCTTAGAGACACACGGATGGTGGCTATCGATTCGTGGCGTAGCCCTACATCCTCTGAAAAACAAAAAAAAATTATTCCTATGTAACTTTTTATGTTATGGCCAAGTCCATTTTTGGCCAAATTCTCCCGTTATCCTGGATTTTCCGGGACAAATTTTAGGCGCAGCCAAACATGCTGATAGGCGATCGAAATGTGTTCATCTGAGGGACCCCCATGCAAAATTTCAGCCAAATCGATCGAAAATTACTCCCTTAAAACGCTAAAAACACTAAAAAAAGCTCGGAGAGCGCCCAGAGCGTGTATTTGTGACTTAAACGCATACTTGCTTATATCTACGGAAAAAAAAAAATTTACTAGACCAATTCTTTTAAGGGGTTTAACTAGCGGCGTGAAATGCTATTTAACGATATACACATTGTGGGAATCGCACGTTAATTTCTCCCGATTTGGTACCCGGGTATATCGGCGAATGCCCAATTGGGGCTCGGCGAGCGCATGCCCGTAACTTCTACAAATAATTTCTTAGAGACACACGGATGGTGGCTATCGATTCGTGGCGTAGCCCTACATCCTCTGGAAACATCAAAAAAATTATTCCTATGTAACTTTTTATGTTATGGCCAAGTCCATTTTTGGCCAAATTCTCCCGTTATCCTGGATTTTCCGGGACAAATTTTAGGCGCAGCCAAACATGCTGATAGGCGATCGAAATGTGTTCATCTGAGGGACCCCCATGCAAAATTTCAGCCAAATCGATCGAAAATTACTCCCTTAAAACGCTAAAAACACTAAAAAAAGCTCGGAGAGCGCCCAGAGCGTGTATTTGTGACTTAAACGCATACTTGCTTATATCTACGGAAAAAAATTTACTAGACCAATTCTTTTAAGGGGTTTAACTAGCGGCGTGAAATGCTATTTAACGATATACACATTGTGGGAATCGCACGTTAATTTCTCCCGATTTGGTACCCGGGTATATCGGCGAATGCCCAATTCGGGGCTCGGCGAGCGCATGCCCGTAACTTCTACAAATAATTTCTTAGAGACAGATGGTGGCTATCGATTCGTGGCGTAGCCCTACATCCTCTGGAAACATCAAAAAAATTATTCCTATGTAACTTTTTTTTTATGTTATGGCCAAGTCCATTTTTGGCCAAATTCTCCCGTTATCCTGGATTTTCCGGGACAAATTTTAGGCGCAGCCAAACATGCTGATAGGCGATCGAAATGTGTTCATCTGAGGGACCCCCATGCAAAATTTCAGCCAAATCGATCGAAAATTACTCCCTTAAAACGCTAAAAACACTAAAAAAAGCTCGGAGAGCGCCCAGAGCGTGTATTTGTGACTTAAACGCATACTTGCTTATATCTACGGAAAAAAATTTACTAGACCAATTCTTTTAAGGGGTTTAACTAGCGGCGTGAAATGCTATTTAACGATATACACATTGTGGGAATCGCACGTTAATTTCTCCCGATTTGGTACCCGGGTATATCGGCGAATGCCCAATTGGGGCTCGGCGAGCGCATGCCCGTAACTTCTACAAAATTTCTCTTAGAGACACACGGATGGTGGCTATCGATTCGTGGCGTAGCCCTACATCCTCTGGAAACATCAAAAAAATTATTCCTATGTAACTTTTTATGTTATGGCCAAGTCCATTTTTGGCCAAATTCTCCCGTTATCCTGGATTTTCCGGGACAAATTTTAGGCGCAGCCAAACATGCTGATAGGCGATCGAAATGTGTTCATCTGAGGGACCCCATGCAAAATTTCAGCCAAATCGATCGAAAATTACTCCCTTAAAAACGCTAAAAACACTAAAAAAAGCTCGGAGAGCGCCCAGAGCGTGTATTTGTGACTTAAACGCATACTTGCTTATATCTACGGAAAAAAATTTACTAGACCAACCAATTCTTTTAAGGGGTTTAACTAGCGGCGTGAAATGCTATTTAACGATATACACATTGTGGGAATCGCACGTTAATTTCTCCCGATTTGGTACCCGGGTATATCGGCGAATGCCCAATTGGGGCTCGGCGAGCGCATGCCCAACTTCTACAAATAATTTCTTAGAGACACACGGATGGTGGCTATCGATTCGTGGCGTAGCCCTACATCCTCTGGAAACATCAAAAAAATTATTCCTATGTAACTTTTTATGTTATGGCCAAGTCCATTTTTGGCCAAATTCTCCCGTTATCCTGGATTTTCCGGGACAAATTTTAGGCGCAGCCAAACATGCTGATAGGCGATCGAAATGTGTTCATCTGAGGGACCCCCATGCAAAATTTCAGCCAAATCGATCGAAAATTACTCCCTTAAAACGCTAAAAACACTAAAAAAAGCTCGGAGAGCGCCCAGAGCGTGTATTTGTGACTTAAACGCATACTTGCTTATATCTACGGAAAAAATTTACTAGACCAATTCTTTTAAGGGGTTTAACTAGTGGCGTGAAATGCTATTTAACGATATACACATTGTGGGAATCGCACGTTAATTTCTCCCGATTTGGTACCCGGGTATATCGGCGAATGCCCAATTGGGGCTCGGGAGCGCATGCCCGTAACTTCTACAAATAATTTCTTAGAGACACACGGATGGTGGCTATCGATTCGTGGCGTAGCCCTACATCCTCTGAAACATCAAAAAAATTATTCCTATGTAACTTTTTATGTTATGGCCAAGTCCATTTTTGGCCAAATTCTCCCGTTATCCTGATTTTCCGGGACAAA